>CAMZMU010000041.1:7828422-8165858 GCA_947311845.1 Poa pratensis | reverse complement strand
GTCTTCGCGCTGCAGGCGCAGGTGGCGCAGGCCAGGAAGCTGGCGGCCGGTGCGCCGCCGCCGCGGGCGGCTGGTGGTGGCCGGCGACCGTTCCTGCTGTATCACCAACAGCAGCAGCAAGCGAGCGATCTGTTGCTCATCCATGATCTGTAGCTCGCTACTCGCTAGCTAGCTAATCCATGATTTATTTTTCAGTAATCGTACGCGGTCGAGTGGGCGGCGTGCGAGCGAGCTAGCTAGCGGCGCGCGGCGCCGCAAATAATTACAACTTATACGCGGAACACCGCGTCTGTATTGCGGAAGTATACGGCGCCTACGCGGCTCCCGCGGTGCGTCCCGCTTGCACCCTGACCTGTGCCTGATGTGCAGGTTTAGTAGTGTAGTGCATCCGTCATTTTTCTAAGCGGAAACTGCATCTCCGTCACTTAATTATTAGTCGCAACCTCAAAGTTTTGGACTTGAGGATGTGGCTGTTAATCTCAGTCTGGCTCTAACTTAATTTCACTTTTTTATTGGGTCAGTCTGGCTCCAACTAGGCTCAGTTACTATAGAGGAAAATGGATCGAGCCCATGGGCATTCGTAATTTGGTACCATCTGTCCGGGGCAATTACCCAGGCCCAATAATTCATGACACAATCATTTCAACCAGTTCAAAAAGCCCAGCGATAAAACGAGAAACCACAATCAGAGAATAGATACAAGCAAATCCGGGTTCTAAAGGCGGAAATGCTTTGCGTACGACATAACTCGTCCGATTCTTGTGCGACGCACAATCCGGCGGTTCAGTATTCACGCGCGGATGACATCGGATGCCGTCGGAATCCATTGGACAGACGCGGTTGTCCCGTCGTACAGCCGTCGTACGTAAAGCGTCGGACGTATAGCAGTTCTCTTCTAAAGGAACTCCACAGCTCCTGAGTGCGCCACGTGGTGGTCTAATAAAAGAAGCAAAATCAATTTTGGCTAGTTATACCGGACGCGAAGCGCTGGTCCCGCGCGTTGCGTCTCCACGCCGAGCAGCGAGCCCTGGCGTACGTCCCCGTGCATGACCCCTGGGTACGGCTCGCACCGTAGCACCGTCACAGAAGCCCCCGCGTACGTCTCTGCTCCCGGCCGGCCGGCCGAGGTACGTCAAGCACGAAGGCCCCTACGTACATATCTCCTCCTGGCCGGTGTACAAGGTGAAGCAGCAGCATGTGTTAGCAACACACACGACACCTAGCAAGGAGTACACCAAAATATATAGCACGATATACAAAGTACATAGTGTACGAATGTACAAATTATGGAGAATAGGGAGTACAAATTACACACAAAAAAGTGTGATTACTAGAGTGTACAAATTACACAGACTACAATGTACAAACTTTATGTACGGAGGGTACATCACGGTTGCACCTTCTACTAGATGTACATGTACGAATTAACAGGTTGTACAACTACACAAATCAAGTTGTACAACTAAAAAGACACAGGTTGTACAAATAACATGTTGTACAACTACACATACACAGGTTGTACAACTACATACCATATGTTATACAACTAGACAGAAACAGATTGTACAGACACAGGTTGTACAACTATATAGACACATGTTGTACAACTAGACAGACACATGCTGTACAGACATAGTTTGTACAATTAGACACATGTTGTACATACACAGGTTGTACAACTATATAGGCACATGTTGTACAACTACGCAGACACAATTTGTACAGACATAGGTTATACAACTACACTATACATAACAGGTTGTACAAAAAAAAGTTTGCCGAAACCTATCAACATTAGATCTAGATTTGAAGATGTCGATGCGAGGAGATCAAAAGTGAAAACGGTTCGTAATTTGTAATTTGGATAAGCGGTTTTCAAGATATTTCATTTCATTTTTTTTAAACGAATCTCAAAAATAAATGCGCGAACAGCCTCCGCCTGTGAGAATCAGAAATTTCCCCAAAACTCTCTCGTGTTGCCACTTGTCGCAAATACAAGCACCCACTTGGACCTTGTGGAGGGAGAAGCCGACACTTGTCGACACAGCAGCGCGCGGGTTCCCTTTGCGAAGGGAACCCTTTTATTAGTGATTTCGAGCAAATCCTATTTGCCACCGGTTGCGGCATGGGAGGCTCGGGTCGCACACCCCGTCGTTGCAACGGGCCAGCCCATTTACATTTTTTCTTTTTCATTTTCAGATATGAAAATGTTCAATTTTAACAAAATGTTCAGATTTAATCTTTTTAGGATTTAAAAAATGTTACGTTTTTTTGAAAATGTTCGGATTTAAAACAGAAAAATGAAAAGAAAACTAGACATACCTAATGGGCCGTGGCCCAACCCATCGCTACAGAGATGAGATTCGTGCGGCGCCAACAGTTCGCCCCGCTAAAAGCCATAAATAGACCCCTTATAGATACCCATTGACTCAAAGAAAAAACAGTCCATTTTCTTGAAAATAGATTTTTGTAAATAGATACCCCATTGACTAGAATAAAATAATATAATAAATCTCTACTATATAGTATGTCTTAAGGAGGTGTTGGTACTTTTTTGAAACTACCGATTATGCCCCTGCCCTTTGGAAAATATTACGGTGCTGCCACCGCAAAGAGAAATATCTCCTCTTGGAGCTCTTCCGACGCTGGCCATCTGGACCTGGAGCACCTACGCCGGCGTCGCCGTCCTGGGCCCCGCAACCGCCGCCTCCGCCCGTGAGCTGGTTCCTCGTTCTTGTCGCTCCCCTGTCTCCTCCCCGTCGTCGGCCCGCCTCCCGTCCGCCGGGATGGCTATGCTCCGCTGGCGAGCCTCCCGCCCTCTGGCGCTCCTCGCCTCCACCGAGCACATCTCGTACGTCCGCGCCAAGCATGACCTCCGCTCCTAAATCGCGGACACTACTCCAGGCCGCCGACGCAACTACCCTCCTCCTGCTTTACTCGCGGCCGCCGGCGCGGTTCCACTCCAGCGGACCTCTGCCTGCAGCCTCGCCAATGTCCCTGGTTCTCCATCCCGCCTCCGGCCTGCGACCTCCCGCGGCGACGCCATGCTGGCTCTGCTCCAGGCTACGCGAGCCGCCCGGCGTGTTGCCGCCGACGGTGCTTTTCCGCCTTGGGTCGCGGCCGTGTGGCTCCCCATCGCCTCCGTGTTTCCACCACCCCCAGCCAAGGCCCCGTGCTCCGCTGGTCGAGCTCTCCAGCTTGGAAGTGTAAAACCCAGTAGCATACAAGCGTCAGTGGGGGCAGTACGAAGGACCTTCAGCAGAGGGCAATATATTCCTCTTTGTACAGTACAAGATCGTTTGGGTTCAGATGATTCGCGTAAAAGAAAATCTTGCTTCACATGCGATGGTGGTGGCTAGCATACAGAAATACAAGTGCGCATGAACTAGCAGTACATGAGAAAATCAAATTCTCACGCATAAGCAATAGCTGCAAATGGCATTCTGAAGCCAAAGTACAACTCTCTGAAGCCACCAACACCAGTACGTCCTGCATTACAAGCATATTCAGACAATGGGTGCAGGTAAATGGAGGAGACATCAGCAGAGTTGATGTTGTGCTAGACTCTCTCTCTCTGCGATGTTGTGCTACTGCCCTCCGCTCCCCTTGCTTTCTTTCACATTGAAAATGCTATGCTTTCCGTTTTGTCTTACTTCAGTTAGCTTCTCTTATGGATTTGAGATTTAAAGTTCCGATTCTGCTTGCTATTTTAATTGTGTACTGCACATATTGATTTAGTGTACTGCTTGAGAGAATAAAATGTTTCTGAAGCTGCAGAAAAACACCGTCGATGGCCACCTGCATTGCAGCGCTCCTCTGCACCGGTGCACCCTGACACAGGCTCTCCTGCGGCTGCTTTTTGCCTATCTTGCAAACTGCCGCTGCTATGTATTGCAGGCTGTCGTTGCTCTTTCTCCCAGCTGTTTCAGATTTCTATTCGATTTCATGTGCCAATAATTATGGTGTGTGGGAACTGGGCGTCGCCCAGTTGGTTAGCAGCCCACGGTCGTCCGTGCGCGCTCCCGCGACCCGAGTTCGAGCCCCCGGCTCGCTCGGCAGTGCGCGCCTAGAGCTCCACCTTCTTAATAGATTGGCGCAGGGGGTTCCTCCCTCCTGCTGCCCGAGTTTTTTATAATTATGGTGTATACTTGCTCCCTCTCCTCCCTTGCACTGATGCTGTTCTGCTCTCTCTGCTGTGTGGACTGCCGCGATGCTGCTGATGTCCTCTTCGTGTATGCAGCATGCTACTGCCATCTGCTGAGTGTTGAGGCTAATATTACAACTGTTAAGCTCTGAGTGTGCGTGAGCAACTTCTGCTGCTCAAGAACCTCTCTCTTTTTCTCTAAATTGGCAGGGTTGAAATTATTTGAAATTGATTGTTGTTTGGTAAAAGTCTTTTGTGATAATAAAGTATAATGCAGAAAATGCCTGGGCAAGATACACGGAATACTGGATTTTTCTGCTGTGATTTGATGCTCTTTATGTGTTTGTTGATATGCCTCTCAGACAGCTTCTATCTCCATTTCTAAGTCCATGTGCAGATTTCATCCATTCATACATGATTGGATGATGTTGTACTGATTTAACCAACGTTGCAAGACCCAAAACAAAAATTGATGTCCTTGTTTCATTTGATGCCCTCGACATGTTTGATGTTATGCCTATAACATTATTTAAAAAACGTTAAACTGAAGCCATGTGATTTTTTCATGAAATTTAGGGATCTGATTTTGTTTATGGGTGATTGAGGTCTACGTCATTGACACATGTACAATTTTTAATATAAAGGGGAAATATTAGGCATAATGATGTATGCATACACATATATAAGACGGTGACCTTACTCTTACCATATTTGGATGAACATAGAGTAGTTAAGTTGTTTTATCGGCCCGTAGCAACGCACGGGCATTTTGCTAGTACTCCTAAAGAATATGAACAAAAATGATTGTAAATTAAGATAAATAAGTACGATAGCTATATAGCTAGATCCCAAAGCGCACGTCATAATCATATTATTTTGCGAAACGCGGTACATACGCAGACATTCATATATACGCGCATACACTCACATCTATAAACGCACACACATTATTACCCCTATGAGCACCTCCGGAAGGCTGTGAGCTGGACGTCGCCTCTTGAGATTGAGGAAAACGCGAATTAGCTCATTTGCTCTTACCTCAACAAGGGAAGCACCAGCCTTCTCTTTTTCTTCTTGTTCCCAATTCACTACTAAGCAAGTTCTAACAAATTGACTATTTGTTAACAAAGTCATCACAGCTGCCCCGCTGTCAACAAGAACGTCGCCTCACACTAAAAGAATATCACGCGTTGATGATAAACACAAGTGTCAAACCTGAGAACTGAACTCTGATGAGCTGGTGTATAACCACCCTCCTAACCATTAAACAATAGGGTTAGTTCTATGCATTATCACAAATTGTATCTGTACTTTCCTTTGATTTTTCCATATGACAATAATGTAATCACACCGTGTCGGTGGACGTGGTAACCCATGTCGCCAAGTGTTTTTTGAGAATACTCGGTGTACATGCACCTTTGCACGAATCATGATGTAAATCCGACGTTGCAGTACTTAATTGAACGCTAACATAGCTGAAAATTACTAAAATCGTGCATGTGAAGACGCGTGAGCCGAACGATCTACGAATTTCAGTAGCTCGACAATTGTGGTGGTTTGTTCATGTAGAGCCTCTCGCTCCGGCGGGGACTCTTTCTGCTTATTTTTCCTTTTTTCCTTTTTGTCAGTGTGCTTCGCTAATGTCTAGACTAGGTACGAACATTTTATTATGTAGAGTTTTCGTGTATGTGGTATCTTCTTGATATTAATATATTCCTTTAAAAGATAAGCCCACCACTAGGAGTTCGACGTAGGAGAAGATATCTAGTGCTCACACTGTGCGCTCCCCGTTCTACCGCCAGAGAAGTCAAATTAAACGTTTAGAAAAATTTACGGAAAACTGTAGATGTTCACAAGGTATGTTTTTACAATCTCCAAAAATTTCTGCTCTAAATAAGAAATGAACATTGAGAAACAAAAAAGACAAATCTATTTGTAATAGTATATATCATGCTGAAAGTTTTGGAGGTTATAACAACATAACTTGTGAATGTTCACAATTTTCCCTTCAATTTCTGGAAATGTTTAAAAATGTTTCTTTTACTTAATCACGGGAGCACCCTCGGTTTGGAGCACTAGATACTTCCTCTTCGCCCTAGGGCCTCACAAACCACAAGGCTGGACTTGAGTGCCCTACACCCGTTGCCATAGAGTCAAATAGTGGAAACGGAGCCAAAATAATGACCGTTGCCAACAATATCGGTAACGGAGATAAGAATTTCTCTGTAGCCAATTTTGATGGGCCAGCCACGGCCCAGTTCGGTCAGGCCTCAGTGGACACGGTAAAATTGTGATTTTCTGTCGCCTAACTCGTACCGTTTTCATAGAGGGGTATCTGATGTGTGGTTCTCTACTAGTGAAGGCTAGTCGGGGCGCCAGGCTTTGCCCGCCTAATACGTCTCAAACGTATCTATAATTTTTGATGTTCCATGTTGATATTATGCTTATTGTTACATGTTTTATATACACTTTATAGCATTTTTATGCATTTTCTGGGACTAACCTACTAACAAGATGCCATAGTGACAGTTCCTGTTTTCTGCTGTTTTTCTGTTTCAGAAAAGCTAGTCGGAGAATATTCTCGGAATTGGACGAAAATCAACATACATCAATATTTCACCGACACATCCACGGAGTCCAAAGGGGGAACGGAGAAGCGCCAGGGAGGCGCCACACCACCCTAGGGCGCGGCCCACATGTCTGGCACTCCGAGGGGTGGTGTGGGCCCCTTGGTTGCCTCCCGACGTCGCCCTTTCGCCTATATATTCCTCCTGCCCCGAAAACTCTAAACACCCGAGCCATATTCCACGAAAAGTTCCAGAGCCGCCGCCGTCGTCAACCCTAGCTCAGGAGGGTTCTGAAGCTCTTCCCGGCACTCTGCCGGAGGGGAGATCATCACCGGAGGGCTCTACATCGCCATGCCTGCCTCCGGAGTGATACATGAGTAGTTCATCCTTGGACTATGGGTCCATAGCAGCAGCTAGATGGTTATCTCTCCACTTTATGCTATCATGTTTAAATCTTGTGAGCTACCTATCATGATCAAGATCATCTTATTGTAATGCTACATGTTGTGTTTGCTGGGATCCGATGAATATTGATACTATGATCAAGTTGATTATCAATCTATCTTTATATGTTGTTTATGATCTTGCATGCTCTCCGTTACTAGTAGATGCTCTGGCCAAGTAGATGCTTGTAACTCCAAGAGGGAGTATTTATGCTCGATAGTGGGTTGATGCCTCCAGTAATCTGGGCTCGAATGACAGAAACGACTAAGGTTGTGGATGTGCTGTTGCCAGTAGGCATAAAACAATGATGCTATGTCTACTTGTCATTTGCATTGTTTACATTACACACTTTGCTTAATGCAATTATCTGTTGCTTGCAACTTAATATCAACGAGGGACACGGATGTTAACCTGGCGATGGATTGTTAGTCGTAGATGCTGTTGGATAACGGTCTATGTATCTTGATGTAATGCCCAATTAAATATCATAGTAATCATCTTGTCATATAAATGCATTGTCATGCGCTCATTATTTGTCAATTGCCCAGCTGTAATTTGTTTACCACATTTAATTTGTGAGTTATATAACACGGAAATAGGATCATTCGAAAGGCTTTTTGTCTACGAATATTGTGATATTATTTTCGTGTCACGTTGACTCACATTTTGTTAGCATACAGTTGTTGGACAACCTTAATTCTTACAATTCGTAGGCACTTGACACTCTACAGCGGGTAAGGATATTAATAACTTCAATCAGGACCGTATTAATACCAAGGTTAAAGAAAAAAATTCGTATGCGGTAGCGGTACAGTGGCAAACTGCTTAGAGATTATGTGATTTATACTTGCTTAAGTGGCGTTTAAAAGTTATTGACTTACTCAGCGGCAGGACCTAAAACCAGCAGAAATTAGGAGTTTTAGGCCAAAGAACTAGCAGTACCTGAACTATTAGTTGGACATGACATGGAAAATTGATTGGCAAAATAATATGTGATGTGGATAGATTGCATGTTGAGATAGAAAAATATTTAATGCACTTAGTGCGGATTTGCTTTATAAGAGATATAGATTTGGCACTTGACAAGTTGTAGAATATTAATAACTTCAGTCAAGACCGTACTAATACCAAGGTTAAAAAAAGTTATGCGTATGCGGTGCGGTGGTCTTCTGCTTAGAGCTTATGCATGCTTAAACACCGCTTAAGAGTTGTTGACTTAGTCATCGACACGACCAAAATCCAACACAAATTAGGAGTTCTAGGCCAACAGAACTAGGGGTGCACCCGAAAAAAAGTGGAATAAAGGCAGCTTACATTGTTTTTTTTTTGCGTCATATCAACACAAATGTCGTTAGTTAAGGACTTGACTTGGTATACTTGCATTCATTTGGGCAGCACACAACAACAGTTACGGAAACTGAAGTTAGGAAATTAACTATCTCAAACAGCAGGATCGACATTCACTCATTCAGCAATTCTGCTGCATTTGAGCACTGCATTGCACCTGTAAAGCAGCACAAAGTAGCCCAATAGGCACACAAGATAACATAAAATAGCAAGCCAAGTAGTAGAAATATATCTAGACATGTCTTAGATTTGTCAAAAAGTGGATGTATCTAGACATGAAACAAGTATAGATACATTCACTTTTGGACAACTTTGAGACACTTATTTTGGGACGGAGGGAGTACATAAAAGGAGAATGTATTTAGACATGTGTTAGGTTCTAAGAATTTTCGGTGACACACATTGACACACGAAATGCATAATTAAGTTCTTATAGTCCAACATGATAAACGTTAATTGATAGAATTGATGCTGATGACACCATGCCATCTTCTCAGCACACTCCTCGCTGAAAGTCACTCACTTCCCGATTTCATCATCCTCATATGGGATGTCAATCATGTCATTCTCCTCAGTCTTGTTATGCATATTCCCACTCTTCATTTAGTTCTTTCAACACCTTTGGCTCCTACGAGGCTGAAGCTTCTCCAAGCATATTAACTTCACTCAAGACCGTGTTAATACTTTGGATGGCCAAAAATGTTTTCCATACTCATTCTGTCCATTAGTTTTGGCTGATTCCCGTGTCAAATCTTATTGTCTTTCAACATCTGATTTGGTTACATAGTTTTAATGTTTTCTGTGCGCTGATTAGAACTTAGAAGTACCCATTAAGATTATGGTCTTGAAATGTTTAATCCATAGGGAATATTTTATTTGGTATTTTCAGTAGTTGCATAAATAGAAACTATGTGTCAACTCTTGCCAATATATATATATAGACCTCGTATGTGAAATGGACCGGTGTGAGTATGTTGCAAAATATTTGATCAGTGGAATTAGAGTTTTCTCCGTGAACAAAGAATTCGCAATATATGGTACTGCTAAACCGAGATTCAATCAGCCTCAACAGATTAGAATCTGTGGTTCATAGACGACAGTCTGCGGCCTATGGGCTTCCCATAGGCCCACTGGCCCATCTTAATTAAGAAGATGAGACGGAGGCAAACTAACTGTACTCAGCTACAAGAACGGCAAATCAGCCATCGAGGTCTGGGCCTCGGCCGGTTATTACTAACTGTACAGCTACGCATCTTCTTTTTTCTGAGATTAGTACTCCACTGCTTTATTACTCAGAGACAGAGTGTAGTAGCATGCAGACTTTTAACTCTAATAAACAGTATCCTCTTGTTTCAATGATAAGACTAATAAAAAAATTACGATAAAAACGTGACTGAGAAGTGACAAGTCAGAAGAGGAGGCCATCCATAACCATCCCCACACGCCGTTAATTATCGCCAAAACGTGACCGACAGACCACGGTAATTAACGGAGTATGGGATGGGAGATACAAATTAGGGGAGACTGTACATTGCTTTAAAAAAAATCATCTAATTGAGGACTACTGATTGTAATTTCTAAAACTGGACTGGACACCTCCTTAATTACTCTCTGTACGCATGCACAGTGGAGTAACTAGATATCTCCTAGTAGCATACAGAGATACAGAGTCACCTGAAAGAGCCAGCTAAGCTAACCTAGGAAATCACATAGCTATCCCCAGTGGAGGTCTGCATCATGGAAATAAAAGATCTGTTTGAGATAGCAGCAACATTTCTTGTTTAGCAGAGGATAGCTAGGACTCAAACTGTCATCCTGCAGAAGATGCAGAGCTTCGATTAATTAAGGTAACGAGTGGAGGCCAAACCGATCAAAAGAAAGCACTAGTAATCACTTTGAACCAACACAAGAACCCCCACATGATCATATACCCTTCTCTGCTAATTGTTGCAGTAGTAATCTAGGTACATGTCAACACTTAATCTTTAGCTATATCCCCTTCTTAGACTACCAGGAAATAAGATTATGCTTAAATCCTAGACAAACCATCCTCTGAGTCTGGTACTGATTTCTACATCAAGTATCATCCGTGGCTCCAATTCAGTACTGGATATGATCTTTTTTTTAAATGACAATCAGTAGTCCTCAGTTAAGAATAAGACTACTTTGATTAGCGTACATGATTACTACAAAACAGAGACGGAGCAAAACAGAGACAAAAGAAATCATCTGAATATCTGGGATTATACTGTTTCCTTATTTTAGTAAACTCCCTGTCCTGAAAGGAACCCTTGAAGAGGAGGAATGAGTATTTAGGAATATAGAACAGAGATACAACGTCAGAGTAGATCTCAGTGAACACTTCAGTTGTGCTAAACCAGTTACCTAGAATCAGCGGGTAAAATGCACATCAATCAATGAACTACATTTTTTTAATAAAGAAACAAAACAAGAACGATGTTAAAATCCTGAAAGTATCAAATGAGTAACAGATACTTTGGGCAAGGAAGCAGTTTGAAATGTTCAGTGGTAATGAACAATGCAAATGAACTGAATAGGATTGAAGAAGAAAAATTCGCAGCCAAAAAATCATAGTGCTGCAAACTGCAGATCTGAAGGATGCAAACAGTAGGCTGCAATTCTACGCGAAAACGCAAAGGACCTTTGCGTTTCATTATATTGAAAAGATAGAGTTGTTTACACGCCTCCTAGGAGGCAAAAGTTCAGAATAAATGTCTTTGTACATCCAAGTGGATGGCATGATGACCCTTAGCCCTAAGGCACCTGCTGTAGCCCATGATCATGCCTCCTCTTTGATCTTGGACACCAGGTCATGCACAATGGGCTGAGCTTGCTCAAAGACACAGTCACTGCGCAATTTCCAGATCATCCATGGTATGAGGAGGGTGATGGAGGCGAGGCCCTTACGCATTGGCTTGGGTGTGTCTGTCTTGGCCTGAAGCCACCAAGTCGTGAGACTTCATGCCTTGCTGAATTAGCAGGAATACAACATTGGAACTTCATGCCCTCAGAAATGCCTGCAAGAACAGGTCTCAAACAGAGAGAAACAAGAAACCCCTAAAAAAACAGAGAGAAACAAGAAAGTACAGTTGCAAAGAACTAGCATTAAATGACCTGGGAACTACCATGAATTTCCGTATACATGATCCAAGGGGTGGGGGGCGGAGAGATGGAGCAGCGATGGCATGGAATTTCCTCCGGCCATAGCACCCGCCGCGAGTGCCATGGAGGTCATGATGTGGCACGGCGGTGGTAGCGGGCACGCCGCTTCTGTCCGTGAAGAATTAACCCCTGCCCATGGGTGTCCAATTAGTTGATTAAGTGTGGTGGGCTTGTGCCCACTAATCTGGAAGATGGTAGCCGCATAAACAAGTAGCATAGCACAGAAACTGACAGCACTAATACAACATATAAATTGCATTTTTTCGATAAATTAAATACATGAAAGAAGCATTGCAAAGAAAAGAATGTTCAGTACCAACGAATTTTGGTGCACGGCTGCCCAACCTGCTCAGACCTGACCGATAGTTTCTGGCCTTCAGAGCTCTGAAGCTGCTCCATGGACCATGGATCATTTCTTGCATTATGAAATTGATATTGCGCAGAATTAAGCAAGTCTGGAACATTGATACTAACCTGCACGCACGATTGACCAAGTTAAGCTGACACGGCGTGCAACGTTGAATGTCAATTTACACCAGCTGGATATTATGGCGCAATGAAAATTGCATGCTTGAAGAGATATTTTTCAGAAGAAAAAAAAGGACTCTTTCAAGTCAACTATGGCAGTAGTACAAACAGAGAAGAGAACCAATACCAAGTTGTATTCAGTCATTCCTACCCTGTTGTGCAACCAACCATGAAAGGCAAGTCTCTTTAATTAGTTCTCGATGCAAGCTCGATTTCTAAAACTTCCAGAAGATCAGCTACAACTCAGACTGCATCTTATAAGTAAACAACCATATATGTTTCTGCCCTTGAAAAACTGTATAGAAAAAATACTAATGCATGATATATTGATATGATCCATTTGGCCGCTTACATCCTCTGCAGGACACTTACGTACAACAGATGAGTGTGTTGCTTCAAACGAATTTGACTGTCGGGATGTGACGAATCTTGTGAGCATCCTCCCGTTGGCACCTCTCAACCAGAATTGGACAATAAACAATGCGGAGTATCTTCAAAGCAGAGAGGTTCCGTATACTTTCAGGCAAAGATCTCAGGTTAGGGCAATAGGAGATGACAATTTCTTCTAGGCAAGTCAACTGTCCCAACCATTCTGGTAAAGTCTCCAGCGCTTCACACCGTTGCAGCCTCAACATTTTAAGAGCGCTGAGGTTCTTCATGCTTTCAGGCAAAGATGTCAGGTTGGGGCAATCGTAGATGGCAATAACTTTTAGAGAATCAAAGTGGCCCAACCATACCGGCAGCTCCTCCAGGTCCTCCAACGACACCAAATATAGATCAGTGAGAAAGGTGAAGCATTGCATGACCTCTGGCAAAGTCCTCAAGCCACTGACCGAACGTAACTGAAAATTCTCAATGGTGGGAAAGTGCTGCAGCCTATCCCACACATCCTGAGAGAAACTACAATTGTGCAGATATATAACAGAAGGACTAATGGAAGATAAGAGCTTTCCAAATCCTTGGTCTGGCAAAACCGCCATGCTATCTTTCAACATCCAATTCATACTTCTTGGGGGATATGGTAGGAACTTCAAATTTGGGCAGCTCTCTACCGACAAATGATGCAAATTAGGGATCAGAAACTCTTCGTTTTCTTCACTTGACTCCGTTGTCCACCATTCCACCAAATTCCCCATCGACTCCAATTGTAATACTCTTAGTTTCATACAAGGTCTGCCCTCTCCATAGAATTCCTTACCAACAATCCTGATGTTGGGAATGTTACTAAGATGCAACATTCTTAAATTTGGCAGTGCCCCAAATGGAGGAAGATGATCACATGCTATCAAACCGTGAAGAAACAATTCTTTGAGAAAAGGGAGGTGAGACGAGATGTCAGACATCCAGCTAGGGAAGTCCTTGCTCGCATACCCGCCTAGCCAAAAGTGTTCAACACTGCGAGGAGGTACAAGCCTATCCAGCACAGACTTGCCTTCTTCATTATCCCAGAAAAGCTGCAGTACTCGAAGATTGATTTTTCACGCAGTTTGGCTCTGTCTGCATCTTCAGGACGCCTGACATTCTGAAGGCCTTTAAGTACCAGCTCTGAACAAGTAAAACCTCCAAGATCCACTAAACTGCTGCATCCTCTACTGTCTATCTCATGCACATGATGCACTATTGAGAATATATTGAGACGCTTTCGAATGGCTTCAAACTTTTGACTCATTATCCCATCAGCACGTGCAACAGTGATCTCAAACTGGGTGAGAGTAATCATGTCACGAATGCTAGCAGGGAAGTCATGCATACTTGAAAGGCCACTCATGTGCAATATTTGAAGCTTAAGGTCACCAAATGAGGAGGGGAGCACAAGGAGCCCAAGACAGTATGACAAATAGAGACACCTCAACTTAAGCAGCTTGCATATTGAGTCTGGCAATCGCTGGAGTTTAGAACAACTTGTTAGGTTCAAATATCCAAGCTCCGAGAGGTGATCAAGACCTTTAGGGAGTTCTTTAAGGTTATGACAATCTGTTAGATCTAGGTGCTTCAATCTTCTAAGTTCGCAAAATGTTTCTGGAAGTTCTGAAACCTTGTAGCAACCAGAGAGGTTTAAGAACCCAAGATTTGGAAGGTGGCCGAAATCAAGTGGTAGGTTTTCTAGCTCATGGCAACTTGATAGGTTCAAATGCTCTAAACACGGAAATATAACATGCTTAGGAAGTTTGGTGAGCCTTGAACAACTTGACAAGTTTAAGAATGACAGTTTAAGGCTACCAAATTCATCTGGAAGCTTTTCAAGAGCACAACATTCTGACATGTCTAGGTGGTATAAGCATGTAAGCTCACAGATTGATTCAGGCAAATCCTGGAGGACAAAACACCTGGATAGATTGAGGAAAAAGAGTTGAGAAAGATCCCCTAGAGATGCAGGTAGCTTATTGAGGTTGCCACTCCCAGATAGGTCCAAATAGGAAAGTTGGCTGAGGCCACAAATACTGTCAGGCAAGGTTTGAAGCAAAGAATTGGACAGAATAAGAGTTGCCATGTTTCGAAGTGCATGAAAATGCTTAGGAAGTGATGTTATTTGCAAGCCTTTGGCATCAAGATACCTCATTAGGATCAATCGATTAATGGAAGATGGCAGCAGCACGCTGTTTGGAGCAGATTGGCCTTTAGCTGATTCTCCACTTAGGTCCAAGACACGTATGTACTTGGATCGAGAAAATGCCTTTTTTGGGAGTTGCATACCACCCAAATCCCTGAAGTGGAGGGATCTAAGCTTGCTTGGAATTTTTTTGAAAACCTTAGGATCACTCTTGAAGTTGGTTAACTGCGCATGTCGGCTGTAACGAGCTCTGTTCCAGCATGTGCTTTTGGTTGCATCAAGATCGATGTATTCATCGGCACCAATTATTGATGCAAGATCATGCGCCAAATCATGCATCATGAGTTCTAGAGGAATTTTGAACTGCAATGGACTTGGACTAACCTGTAGAGACAAATGTTAAACCCCTTGAGAACAGAAAATGTTTAAATGGGGTCAAGAGAAAAATATTCAGTAAAATTCAACAACCTCAAAAATTTGTGGACCACTTTTAGAGAACAATTTTCCTACACAATGTTTTCACTAGAAACCATGGAATCACATCAAGTATTGTTATGCCATTAAAGTTTGATAACTAACTGAGCATGTAATGCTAATAAAGCATATGATGTATACAAGTAAAATCGAAGTACATACATATTTTTCTACTTATGTTTTGTGAATTTTTTGAATTTCCTTAGATGTCCAGTTTGACATGTTTACTAAGTACTAACTAGTTCATTAAGTTTCAACTAATGTCAAATATACCTAACTTGCTTACCAACTACTCTCGCTGTCTATATATACGAGTCCATATATATTCGACTTTAAATTTGACTAATAAAATATGAGTCACATGCCCTAGAAGTTATACCATTTCAAAATTGCTTTGAATGTAAATCCAATTGTATAGTTTTTGTGACCTATGACTTATAACTTAATAGTTAAATTCATAGTCAAAGTTAGGCCTAAATTTGAGAGGGGGCCTTATATCTGGTATGGAGTAATATATTTCAATTTGTAGTTGCACTATGTGCCTATTTGTAATTCTAAATCATATGCATGTACTCAATTGTGGATAAAATGGACATGCACATGTGTCCGCGGACACATGTCCAGGCACCAAAAGGCCACAACAGACACATTGCCTATCCAGCGTGCTAATGATGGAGTTTGGCTGCAGCATGGCTGTTGTCTTCGTGCAGAGTTGTGGGTTTCAAGGGCGCAATGAGCTAGTTTTCGTACTGTTTGATATGCTTGGGGTTAGGCTGCTGCCTTACGATGTGCTCGCCACCACCAATGTGCAACAACACACAGTGGTTGAGGCATCAATAGTTCTAGATGGATCCGGTTGGCCACTAGAGCTTTAGACCAGGTTAAACTGATACCAAATGAGAAAACAACTGATACCAAATGAGAAAATTTAAGGTGTGAATGCATAGGGCTCGAGCCGAGCTCGACCCAAGACTGCTAGAAGCTTGCATGTCTTTCAGCTGAGCCTTAAAAATAATCTTAAATTTGAACATGTTATATTAAATAGTTAATACAAATTTAAATGTGAACTGTCAAACCTAATCTAGAACCACAACATAGCGTAGTCAAAGAAAGTGAGTTCTTGGCTATGAAGTGAAAATAAATATAATAGGGAAAATAAACCAGCAATACAAGATAAATGTGTCCACATACTTACCAAATGGGATCCTGGAATCTGGAGAAAGGACATCCCCAAAAGGTAGCTGATGCACCTTTCACCATCGTGTCCTGGATAATCAATGTATTTAAGTGCATTCCATTGCTGGATTAGACGATTACTATCCAGTGGAAAGCCCTTGGGGAAGGCTGCCAAATAAGCGAAACACATTTTGAACTCCAGGGGCATATAATAATAGCTCAACATTAGCTTATCTAATGTTTCTTTCTGGCTTATTTCTCTCAAACCCAGATTAACCTTGGTGTCTCTTATCTCTTCCCAGGCCCTCACAGTCCTTGGATCTGACATTATTTGCCCAAGAGCATTTGCCACGAGCGGTGAACCCCCACACTTCTCTGCAATCTGCCTTCCGGTTTCTTCCAAACCACTATGGTCATCATGAGGTCCAAATGCCCTTCGCTTCATTAATTCCCAACAGTCATTAGGTGATAAACCACCCAAATCGATTTTGTCAGAATCAGGAACTAGGCCCAAATGCCCGTTTGCAATAAAACCAGTGCGCAATTGTTGCACCACCCTTAAGTTTCTGGTAGTTACTATAATACGGCTACCCTTACGGCCATGTTGTAACATCTCCTTCAACTTATCAAGTTTATTTCCATCTTCTTCCCAGAGATCATCGAGAACAATCAAGTATCTTCTAGTAGCAAGTTCCTTTTTCAGAGCAACCTGCACATCACAGTTGGCAAGGTCGATATTCATATTCATGCTTTTCAGGATAACAGTACCAATTTCCTTCAAATCAAGCTCGCAGTTGGATACGTTAACACAGACAGAGAGGTCAAACACACTGGCCCTCTTGTCTGCACGAACTGATTCAGCCAATGTTGTCTTGCCTATGCCACCGATGCCAACAACTGGAATGATGGAGATATCCTCGTTAGCTTCACTTGTCAGTAGCAGGTTAATTATCTTCTCCTTCTCCCTCCCCACCATTCCAGTTTTCAAGCCATCACCACTGTGGGCTGCATAAGTTTCATTGTTTCTTCTACCATCTCCCCTTGATTCTTGACGCCCAAGTTTGAGCCTCTTACTACCATCCTTTACAACTTCGTCTAGTTTCTTCACCACGTTCTTAATCTTATGGGGCATGGTAATTCGATGCAGGAGTTGATTGTTTCTGGAAAACCATATGTTGACCTGCAGAAGTAAAAGTCTGAGTCAACTTCAGTCTCTAAGCTCATCTTTTCAGATTAGTTTCAAACTCTTATCTATCGCAGAGCAGCCACACATATGGAGAGGAAAGATGCGTGTTACAAAGCAAGGGATACAGACGGGCTAGAGCACATCTATCATAATACGACGCAAAGACATTTGCTCCAAACATGATAACCGAAAAAATCAATATCTTTTTAGATAAACAAGAATCAATATCTGAGTGAATACCTTAGATTGGCTCTTGTTCATGAGCTCCGTAGCTTCCCACTCATCAAGCACATCCTCGGCGTCATAGGCAACACGTTTAAACTGTGTAAGCCACCCCTGAAATACTCTTCCACGTTCTCCTGCTCGACGCAAGTTGTCGTCGGCATCAAGCAGCACGGCCTCCGCACCGCTCATCTTCTCCTCCATGTCCAGCACGTCCTCTCTGTACCTCCATTGCAGAGAGATCTCCTCTGCAGCGAATTTACCAAGTGTGCGGATGAGCTGTTTCCCTACGGCACTCGCAATCACACCCTCGACTCCGCTCATGGTTCCCCAGAAAAGGATATTGCTGTGATTGTGAATTGTAGGAGTGCAGCAAGGTAGGCATAGGGAGCCGTCTTCGTCACTACAGCATATGGATAAAGATCAGAATCCAGTTGCATTTTTCAATAGAACGGTGGTACTTGTTGTGTAGGTTAGGTGGGCAAGACAGCTGATTAAAGCAAACAGCCTCCACCGGTTACCACCCGGAACAAGTACAAACAAACCTGAATAAGAACCAGAGAGTTGACTTGACTGAGCCGATCCAACCATGAGAGACCATACCTTAGCATATATATATTATCTTAGCAAGTGGAAGATTTCATTAAGCATGAAAAATTGCAAACTGCAGTATTGTACTTGGTAGGTACAACGGACGTGCACAACTAGCTAATATAACTCCCAGTCCTAGAAACTAGTAGCATTCTTACAAGCTATGCCAAAGCCTTGCTGTGATTGTCTAGCTAAAAATAATAATTACAGTTCAGTTGTTTTTATACTGAACTTTTGGTTCTCTTTTTCATAATCTGCTTTGAGCCACAAAAAGCACCTCATAGTGCTGAGCTTATATTATTCAGCGTCTATTATATATGTCGTTTTCAGATTGATTTTTTTTTTCAAAACCAAGGATAACCATGACAAGAAAACTTCAGGCCATTCAGGAACATCCTCCCAGCTGACCAGCTCTTCAGACCTCACGCAAGAAAATGGGAAATGGCATGAGGATCGGACATCGGAGTAGGTAGCAGCAGTGAGAAAGACGATGGGCTGACCGAGGATAGTGCTGGGGGAACTCGATGTTGGCGACCCAGTCAACGGCGTGGATCTCGCGGTACAAGTCCCCCATGGCGGCGCCGGCGATAGTGGCGGGGTCGGGGACCATGGAGGCGGCGCGCTCGATGCCGTGCACCAGCAGCAGCGACGCCCACGGCTGGTGCATCGTCAGGCAAGGGTTCCGGTACCTGCCGTCGCCGCCGCCGCCGCCGCCGCTGGTCGCTTGACGGCGGACGGAATCGAGTGGGCCCGGCCGGATTGGCTGGAGGTCAATTCCGGCCCACATTTCCTGCTGAACATGTCTCCGTATCCAGCATGATGAGCATGATGAAAGCCCAACAAAGTCTTTGTACTGCAAAAAAAAAAAAAAAACAAGTCTTTCCATTCACTGATTATTACTTTTTTCCATGCCCCTCTAAAATGGAGCCGGGTTCCATATCGAAGGGGGCCAATCTTTACTACTCTTAAACTAGGCAACTCGGTGCGGTGGACACGCCGCACCCGTGGTGAACATCAGTTTAAATTCACTTGGAAATTTTCGCACTTAAAATTATCTGAAATACCAAAACTTTAGCCTAATTGTTAACGTGGTAAAAAAAATTAAACCAAAAATGTGGGAAGCTCCATAATAATAATAAGAGCATCCATGAGTTTTGTCTATAATTTTTAGGCCATTCTAAGACATATTAAAATTATTTAAATTTGAGAAATACAACTGGCAAAATGCGGAGGGAAATTAGGCCGCGACGCGCCGCACCATTTCCGTTAAATCATCTAGCGTGGTTAAATATTATCAACTGGACATTATCGTCGTGGAGGTCGGGAAACTCATGTCGAAATTACAATGGAGAAATACAGTTTGGAAAATGCAGCAAAAAAATTAAGGAAAACGGATACATCTAACAAAGAAATCATTATTTTAAGGGTGTTCTAATTTTACACCCCGTGCCAAAAAATAAGCTGGTAATATTATATATGTATTAAGATATGCAATACAAAAAATGGAACTAAAAAGGAACCAGATTATAAAGGCAATGTTAACACATAAGAGGCAGCATGATGGCACCAGCTTCAGCAATTTCCATGCGGTATTAACTCCAAATCACCTGGAAATTAATGACGAACGTGTGATTCTTATGACAGAAATTACCAAGTGATTCCACATTTGTGATCTGTTCATAATCTGAAGAGATCAAATATCGGTAAATTTCTTTAAAACCCCGATACCAGGTTAATTATTGCAATGAAAAATAAAATAAGAAGACACTTATGGCACAACATAGCATACAGAGTCCCATAGTCCAAACATCATGATGTTTTTATGAATGATTTTGGTAATATACAATATGTAATTATACTTGCTAGGCATCTATGAAATTACAACAGTTTGACCGGCTAGCATCGACTATAGTATCCAGGCAGAGAAGAAACAATCTAGCAGAATTCTGTTTGAAAGGCAGCTTCTAAAAGAAAGTGAATCCGTAGCAATTCATCATATTACAAACTACCACCAAACACAATATTACAACGCAGACTGGAATAAGCGATAAATTAGTAAGTTAGTTATGCTAACTAGTTATATTTTGCGCGGCGTCACGCCGCGCGTTTGGTGAGAATATTTATTGTGATAATTTGTGTATTCTTTTTAATTGTGTTATATATGTTATAAGGAAATGTGATAGTTGTAATTAGTGTAATGTACTTAGTTTAAGTTCAATTTGAAATCATTCCGTAATTAGAGGGAACAAATTTATTTTCTCGAAATATTCATGTAGTCAAGCGTTTTTTTTGTGAGTACATAATTAGATATATTTAAGTTATATTGCTTATAAACATGTTAGCTAAATTGAGTGGGAAAATATAGTTCCATTTTGCCATAATTGTCTTATTTAGCATTATAATAAGAAGGAATATGTTATGGTTATGTGGAAAAATTGATTATTTTTAGCATTTATTAAAGTTATATGCATAATTGGAGAGAGTTTAGTTAAATTACCTCTAAATATTAATCTATATGAAAGGATGCAGTAAGGTAGTACTTGGCTTTAAAAATTTATTGTAACTCCATAATAGGAGGAAATATAGAGCTCTTTTATGGTGATTGGCACGGAACTCGTAGTTCCGTCGGAACCGTGGGCTCTAAATTTTGTTAGCCGTTGATTAGGAGGTGATTTTTGTTAGCCGTTGATTAAAATTGACGTAGTCTTAGGAAAAGAACCAGCCCGTAATGCCAAAACTGTTCAGTTCTGTTTTGACATATCTGAAGAAAAAAAAAACAGCCCGTTATTTTATCATGTGCTGTTATCTTCCGTGCAAGGCGACTAGGACAGCCGCCGTCGCCGCCGTGGTGAGCTCTTTGCCGGATCCGCGGCGGCGCTCCATGGCAGCGACCTTGGAGACGGCCTGTGATCGGCGATGTCGCATCGAGATCATCGACGGCGCCCTCAACAGTAGTAGTGAGAGGGAATCGCTTCGCCCGCGGCCGGATCTACTGCCAACGGCCAGCTACCACTACCAGGACCCCGCCGTCGACCACGGCAATGAACTGGTAAGTGCCCACCTACACCATCGCTCCATCCCTAGTAAAATGTTTCATTCACATGTGCTGATCATGGCTCTCCTGAATCTCAACATGCGCGTTGTGTGGCTTGCAGGCAGGAGGATGATGTGTCCTGGAACTCTCATGCTTCTGCTACTGGACCTCACCCCCACCAGCTTCTTCTTCTACTTCCTGATGTTCGTCCTCGGCTACATCACCCTCCGGTGAGCCCTCCTTTCTCTTCTACGTGCATTGTGCTCCACAATTCTTCAGAGTATTAATCAGTTCCTGAACTTTGTGATCCTGATCCACCGAACTAAAGAAAAATTGATGCCTTCTTATGTGTGGTATTTTAGTCGCCTTGAATCATAGCCTGACTTGGATGCAAGAATTTCAGTGACTTTGTATGCTATCCCAATGACATCTGTGATTAGAGTGAATTAAACACATGTACGAAATCCAGTCACATAATGAAGCAATGCACGAAATTTGTGTAAGAAATCTTGCTGGACCTGAAAGATTTTCAGTTTCTGTGATGCGCTCTGCAAGAACTTCAAACGGTTTTGCACTATGTGCATAGTAGGAAAGTCATCAGGCGGTGGATCAATTTCCTTTATCTTTGTTTGCTAGCCAATTTTGATCCCTCAAGTTCATATACCAAGCCCTCTTTTAATTTGTCGCAGAACCGTTGTATATTACTTTCTGGCGGGCAACCTTCTATCATATTTCCCTGGAATCAAAAGTGATCTGTGTTTTAGAAGGTATAATGTGAATCAATATTTGTACAGCCATCAAAATTTCATGCACATATATTTATATAGCTTTCTTGATGTAGTATATGCTCTCTAAGCAATAGCTAGTAGTAGCAAGTAATAGTTTAGTGAAGTTAGAGGACCAAATGTATGCTGTGCTTTGGAAAATGGGATTGGTATGTACTAATTAAAATTAGCTGGACATTGTTATTAAATTCAATTGTATGTAGAGGAACACATAGTAAAAGAGAGGGTTAACTCATAGCAGTGGCAGGGATCGCCATGTATTAAAATGTAGAGCGCATTTTCATTTTGTCAACAGAACGGGTCACAAATGCTTACAAAGCATGCAGCTTGAACTTCTTCTGGAAAGTTGTAAAAAATGGCTGCATATTCTGTCAAGTCTGGTAGGCTAATCCTCTATGTGGCAGGCTAATACATTTATAAATGGTAAGAAGCATCTTAGTACAGGATACGACAATACTATGACAAATTATTTGGCCAGGAAGGGCAATCAGTATGCAGTTACCTGTACCTAGGTTGGCAGGCGGTTGCTTTTGATTAGTAACTTTTGGACGCATAAATAAGACGATACTTAGCTGCAGCATTTCGTATTTCTCACCTGCTGATCTATGAAGAGAAGCCCAAGTTCATATATTTTCTTGTCTCTGTTTTTTTCTCCAGATTCGCGTAAGAAAAGCAAAAGAAAAGCATGTGACCAATCGCTGTATTGCTGTTGGCTGTTGCGTTCTTCGTATTCAGAGAAAAAATAGCGAAAAGAATGCAAAAGCAGCGAGCAGGTGCGGCCGGCGAGCAAGCACAACAAGCACCGCGCAAACGCAGCTAGCTAGGTAACTCATCTGTTTCAACCTGGAAATCAGCAATTCATTATAACCTGACAAACAAATATAGTACTCTGTTAATTAGGCTATCTGCATACACTGTGTTTTTACATTATCGGTCACTGTCTGCCATTGCTTCTGGTTATTATTGTTTCAACTGATATGCGTACTGCACGTGAGAGATCAAGAAGCTGTCCCTTGATATTTGAACTTTCCATTCCATACTTGATCTATTTGGAACATTATTAACCTGATTAAATGCACTGATTAAATACACTGTTTACAGCTGCACTTGAGGGAGTGATGTTCAGGCTAGTGCGCTGCTGGAGCACAAGGAGGGCGAGCAAAGTTGTTGCAGAATTCTGCTGAATTGCTGCTAGCTTCTGAGGAGTGTGGTCACAGCAACTAGCTGAGGCTCTAGAAGAAGATCAAGAACTAGAGTTCTTGCCGTGTCAGAGTATAAGTTGTAGTTTTGTTAGTAGTATGCATGTACCAGTGAAAATAGTACTCCTGGAGTAGATAGGTAGTGAAAGTGTGTGTGTGTGTGTGAAAGTAGTACCCCTAATTTGTAATACTCCTATTGTATATGTTGAATTAATAAAATGAGATGAAATAAAGTGTGGTTCTCTTCTCATGGCGGTTTATGTTTATCAATTACCTACTGCATGAAACATCAATTACCTATTGCATTAAACATCACCTATATGCACTGTGACATACTGATAGAATGATGAAACAAGCTGCACATCAAGGAAAACAAAGATGCATTGCCCATGGTGAAGGAAAACATAGTCAGTGTTAGATTTATTCGTTTTCTATTCACTAAAATGATCTCAGAATGTGCAAACGCATCTTACCAAGATCATACCATCTTCATAATAATCATATCAGCCACTTTGACAAGTAAACAGAAGGAAGAACATTCACAACCAACAACACATCACAAAACAGCACCAACAATGGACAAGCACAAATTACTGTCAAGATGCAACCATTTTTATTATTCATACACCAATACAATCCCAAATTTGCATACAGTCTCAGAATTATTCATTGTAGGAGTACAATGTATGAGTACAATGCTTCTGCAATCTCAGAACTATTCATTGTACGGAGTAGCTGCAATGGCTTTACTACGAACCTATAAGCCTGTACACCACGAACCAGAGAAGGAGATCGAGCAGATTCCGTGGCGGAGCTGCAGATCGAGCAGTCCGCTGTGCTGGAGCTCGTACACGACTTCAAGCCTGTACACCCTCACCACGGACCTTTGCCGGAGCTGGAGATCGAGCAGGCCGCGTGCAGGACTCGTACACGACCTCATCACCAGCCGCCACCGGAGCTGTATATCGAGCTGGAGGCAGCGATGATACGTCCATTTTGCATCACTATTTTATATCATAATTTACTGTTATTCATCGATATATTTCATATTTAGAAGTGTTACTTATGTTATTTTACCTATTTTGCATGTTTGATGAATAATGGAGAATCGGACACCGGAGTCAGGATTCTGCTGGAAAAAGCGCCGACGAGATGCACTATTTCTGAAGATCAATAAATCGAAGGGACAGATAGAAGTTCCTATTTTACCAGATGACAGAGGAGGCCAAAAGGGGAGGCTGAGAGGGGCCAACATGGGCCCTCCTCACCTGGGGCCCACCAGCCGCGCCGCCATGTGGTTTGGGGGCCCTGGCCCATCGCAGCCGTCCCCCCTTCGCGTACTTGACCCCCTCGGAACCCTAAGCCACAGGGGACGGCCACCGAAATATTCCGCCGCCTCCACGAGGCGGAAAACACCCGAGAGCGAAAGGCTCTCCTGCAGGCAGAAATCTGCCAGGGGAAATTCCCTCCCGGAGGGGGAAATCATCGCCATCATCACCGTCATCGAGCTGGACTTCATTGGGATCATCATCATCATCATCATCTCCACCGCCGACCTCGCCATCACCGCCGCTGCACTTCGTTCCGCTGTAACATCTAGGGTTGAATCTTGTCTATACATAGGGGAAACTCTCCCGGTGTTAATTACTCTTGTTATTGATGCTATTGGGTGAAACTATTGGTTTGAGATTTATGTCCAGATTGTTATTCATCATCATATCACCTCTGATTATGTTCCATATGATGTCTTGTGAGTAGTTCGTTTAGTTCTTGAGGACATGGGAGAAGTCTTGATGTTAGTAGTGAATTATGTTGAGTAATATTTAATGGTTTGATGCTTAAGTTGTGGTGTTATTCTTCTAGTGGTGTCATGTGAACGTCGACTACATGATACTTCACCTTTATGGGCCTAGGGGAATGCATTGTGTATTCGTTTGCCAATTGAGGGGTTGCCGGAGTGACAGAAACCTGAACACCCGTTGGTATATCGATGCATGAGGGATAGCAGGATCTCAAAGTTTAAGGCTGTGGTTAGTTTATCTTAATTACTTTCTTGTATTTGCGGATGCTTGCAAGGGGTTTAATCACAAGTATGTATTAGTCCTAGGAAGGGCGGTGCATTAGCATAGGTTCACCCACACAACACTTATCAAAACAATGAATATTAATCAACTGTATGAAGCGAAAGCACTTGACAATATTCCCGTGTGTCCTCAAGAACGTTTGGTCATCATAAGTATAACAACCGGCTTGTCCTTTGCTGTAGAAAGGATTGGGCCACTCGCTGCAACTATTATTACTGCACTTTATTTACTTGTACTTTATTTATCTGTCATATCAAAAACTCCTAAAAACTTGTCTGTGAGCATTTACAGTGAATCCTTCATCAAAACCACTTGTCAACACCTTCTGCTCCTCGTTGGGTTCGACACTCTTATTTATCGAAAGTACTACGATACACCCCCTATACTTGTGGGTCATCAAGACTATTTTCTGGCGCCGTTGCCGGGGAGTGTAGCGCTATTGGTAAGTGGAATTGGTAAGGAAACATTTATTGTACGTGCTGTTTTTATTTTTGCCTGCTGCTATATCTCATTATGGAGGGGTCTTCTCTTGAATTCCTGTTTGGGAAAACAACTACCACTGCTAAGGTAGTAGAGGAGGCGCCAGATGAGCAGGTAATACCGTTCAAAATTCCTATGAAAATTGTTGAACGTGTCACAAATAACCGCTATGCAGGAGATGGAACTGTCCATCCTGGTGATCATTTGTTATTTCTGCATGAATTGTGCGAGTTATTTAAGTGTGCAGGTATTCGATGGGAGAAGTCAGAAGAAATTATTCTCTCTATCGCTGTCTGGTAAAGCTGCACATTGGTATAAACTGCTGAAGAATGGGTATTCTCTTGGATGGAGGAAATTGTACCTCTCTTTTACTCAAAGTTTTATCCTCCAAGCGAGATTCACAAGGACCGGAACTACATATATAACTTCTGGCCCTATGATGGAGAGAGTATTGCCAAGCGTGGGGGAGATTGAAGGCATTAATGCTCAAATGTCCCATTCATGAGCTTCCTGGTAATGTTGTTATTGATAACTTTTATGCAAGACTCTCTTTCAGATAAAACTCTATTGGATACCACTTGTGCTGGATCATTCACTCGTAACAAAGAAGAGTTTAAGTGGGATCTTCTCGATCGGATTCAGGAGAACACTGAAGGATGGGAGAACGACAAAGGTAGGGAGTCAGGTATAAACTATGATTTTGAGTGTGTTAAAACTTTTATGGATACTGATGATTATCGTAAGATTAGCACTACTTATGGTCTTGACTCTCAAGTTGTTGCAAACTTTTATAAAGCCTTTGCTTCCTATTTCGGTTTGCCAAAGGAAAACTATCATGAACCTTATAAAGATAAATCTGTTTCTTCTATATCTAAAAGCATTGAAGTTAATGTTGTTGATCGCATTATTCCTGAACCTTATATTGAAAAAGTTCCTTTTCCTAACAAGATTAAGGAACACTCTATCATGACTGATGTTGTGAGTAAAAGCAACAAGAAAGCTACTAAACCCGATGAGCAAATAACTGTTGAACCTGCTAGAGCTTTGGTCAAAGATCTTGTCACTGAAAATTTAGAAGATAGGCACATTATCTTTTGTGAGGATGCTTCTAATATTGTCTCACATCCTAAAAGTTCTAGGAAGTCTAGTGTTCCTGTGCTTTCTGTTAGGATAGGTGATCATTGCTATTATGGTTTATGTGATATTGGTGCAAGTTCCAGTGCTATTCCTTATGAGCTTTACAGGGAAATTATGCATGAAATTGCTCCATGTGAACTTGAAGAAATTGATGTGGTTATTCAGCTCGCTAATAGAGAAACTATCTCTCCAATTGGTATTGTTAGAGATGTCGAAGTTGTTTGTGGTAAGACTAAATACCCCGCTGATTTTCTTATACTTGGGTCGGCTGCCAATGATAGTTGTCCTATCATTTTTGGTAGACCTTTTCTGAATACTTGTGGTGCTGTTATAGATTGTAAGAAAGAGAATTTTTTTACTAAATTTGCTGGTGAATCATATGAATTTAATTTCTCTAAATTTGCTAAACACCTTATGAAACAGAATTGCCTAGTGGTTGGAAATATGGATCATTCAAAAATGCAGGAAAGAGAGATCTTGGTGCTGAGAAGTGGGGAAACAACTCCAAGAGCTGGGACTCGAAGTCTGACAAGTTCATGAACCGCATTGAGCACAACTCGGAGCTGATTCGCGCCCTCACCTACAAGATTGATGAACTGACTGAGCTGGTTGATAAGCTCATCAAGAACACGCCACCACCACCACCGCCAAAGGAGTAATTCATCATGAGTATTGGCATCCCCTTGGTTTGTCCCAAGCTTGGGGAGTGCCGCGGTATCACACCATTACCTTTACCTTTTACTTTTCCATAGAGTCATATCGTGAGTAGGGAGGTTATCTTATATGATGGTTTGCAGTGTGGAAGTATCTCTCTTTTAGTTGGTTATCTATGTATCCCTTGGTGTGAGTTACCGTTATGAAATATTAATGAGAAGTTTTATCATTTACTTTCTGCATACTTTATTTTAGTTGCAATTCTCTTTCATATTGATAGCCTTGTTGTTAGTATAGTCATCACTGTTTAGAGCACCAAGTTAATCTTTTTGGTTTTGGCAAACTTAGCATTGGTCAGTAGTAAACAATACTTTGAGACTTAAGTAGAGAGAGGGAAGTGCATGCAAATATATTATTCCATGATCTTTCTTTCTTTGTAGCTCATAAGCTTAGTATTCTCAAGTTAAACTATTTGTGCTTCCAAGGAAGATTGCATGATTATTCTTATCACTTGTATAATTGTTTGTATCCTTCAACTCTTATGCTTGCTACATAACCTTGCTAGCAATAGACCTGTATCGAGAGGGAATGCTTCTCATACATCCAAACCTTGAGCCAAACATTGCCATTCGAGTCCACCATAACTTCCTATTATATGGTATTTCACGCCATTCCAAGTAAATACTTCATGTGCTACCTTTAAAATTATTCAAAACTTATAACTCCTAATTTTGTGTCACTGTATATTAGCTCATGAGGAAGTATGAGAGTTATTCTTTATTTAGCTTGTTAGACATACTTTCACCAATGGACTAGTGGCATATACATCCGCTTATCCAACCAATTCATAAAAAGAGCTGGCAAATGGGGTGCCCAGCCCCGAGTTAACTGTTACTTTAAATCCAAAAATTGCTGGGAGCAATGCTCTTAAAATACTAAAGGCACTCTCCCATGGTTTGAGATTGTTTGGTTGGCACCCGTGGATACGGTTAGCCATGGCTTGTGTAAGCAAAGGTTGGGGGGAGTGCCAAACTACAAGAAATTAAAATGGGAGCCGCTCTTGAAAGTCTGGATAACTTGTTGGATATTGTTTTAGCTCTCTACCATTCGTTGACAATGACATACATAGCTCAAACAATTATTTTCATACTCTCTATATGCTTTCGAAAACTGAAAAGCTCTAGCACATGATTTAATCCCTGCTTCCCTCTGCGAAGGGCCTATCTTTTACATTATTGTTGAGTCAGTAAACCTATTCCTCTCTATCTCAAGCAAGCATTTGAGTTGTTGTGATCCAATTATTTATATGTGTTGATACTTCTAATCATATCTCTTATTTCCTTGTTTCGCACAATAGCTTTTATCCGAACGAATATAACTTTGAAGGTTATCAATGACTGTAAGGAGATTGTTATGATTGAGGCATGTAAGTTCTGCTATATAAGCTCTGATATAAAGACTCTTCTCGAAAGATAAGTATGATCTGTTAATTGTTCTTTGACCAAGAGTTTAAGTTTGCCTTCACCAATCATGATTTTCTTTATGCACTTTATTGTGGTTCCCTTTACTTGTTTTCAAGTTAGATTATATGAAGGGAAGTTGCTGTCTAGAATGACTTATGTATCAATGAATGTGATGCTTCTTGTCCGTATTTTGTTTATCGACACCTTGCTCCATAAACTTGTGGACATGTTTACTGAGCTCAGTTTTCGCTTGGGGACAAGCGAGGTCTAAGCTTGGGGGGGTTGATACGTCCATTTTGCATCACTATTTTATATCATAATTTACTGTTATTCATCGATATATTTCATATTTAGAAGTGTTACTTATGTTATTTTACCTATTTTGCATGTTTGATGAATAATGGAGAATCGGACACCGGAGTCAGGATTCTGCTGGAAAAAGCGCCGACGAGATGCACTATTTCTGAAGATCAATAAATCGAAGGGGACATATAGAAGTTTCTATTTTCCAGATGACGGAGGAGGCCAAAAGGGAGGCTGAGAGGGGCCAACATGGGCCCTCCTCACCTGGTGGCGCGGCGGGCCCACCAGCCGCGCCACCATGTGGTTTGGGGGCCCTGGCCCATCGCAGCCGTCCCCCCTTCGCGTACTTGACCCCCTCGGAACCCTAAGCCACAGGGGACGGCCACCGAAATATTACGCCGCCTCCACGAGGCGGAAAACACCAGAGAGCGAAAGGCTCTCCTGCAGGCAGAAATCTGCCAGGGGAAATTCCCTCCCGGAGGGGGAAATCATCGCCATCATCACCGTCATCGAGCTGGACTTCATTGGGATCATCATCATCATCATCATCTCCACCGCCGACCTCGCCATCACCGCCGCTGCACTTCGTTCCGCTGTAACATCTAGGGTTGAATCTTGTCTATACCATAGGGGAAACTCTCCCGTGTTAATTACTCCTTGTTATTGATGCTATTGGGTTAAACTATTGGTTTGATTTTATGTCCAGATTGTTATTCATCATCATATCACCTCTGATTATGTTCCATATGATGTCTTGTGAGTAGTTCGTTTAGTTCTTGAGGACATGGAGAAGTCTTGATGTAGTAGTGAGTTATGTTGAGTAATATTTAATGGTTTGATGCTTAAGTTGTGGTGTTATTCTTCTAGTGGTGTCATGTGAACGTCGACTACATGATACTTCACCTTTATGGGCCTAGGGGAATGCATTGTGTATTCGTTTGCCAATTGAGGGGTTGCCGGAGTGACAGAAACCTGAACACCCGTTGGTATTCGATGCATGAGGGATAGCAGGATCTCAAAGTTTAAGGTTGTGGTTAGTTTATCTTAATTACTTTCTTGTATTTGCGGATGCTTGCAAGGGGTTTAATCACAAGTATGTATTAGTCCTAGGAAGGGCGGTGCATTAGCATAGGTTCACCACACAACACTTATCAAAACAATGAAGATTAATCAACTGTATGAATCGAAAGCACTTGACAATATTCCCGTGTGTTCTCAAGAACGTTTGGTCATCATAAGTATAACAACCGGCTTGTCCTTTGCTGTAGAAAGTATTGGGCCACTCGCTGCAACTATTATTACTGCACTTTATTTACTTGTACTTTATTTATCTGTCATATCAAAAACTCCTAAAAACTTGTCTGTGAGCATTTACAGTGAATCCTTCATCAAAACCACTTGTCAACACCTTCTGCTCCTCGTTGGGTTCGACACTCTTATTTATCGAAAGTACTACGATACACCCCCTATACTTGTGGGTCATCAACCGACTGGAGAGCTGGAGCTTCGTCGGCGGCGAGGGACTGTTCCGGCGGCAGAGCCGGCGAATGGGGTCCTTCTCCCACTGTGGCGGTGGCAGGGGCCCTGGTCCGGCGAATGGCGCCTTGCTCCGGCGGCAACGGCTTCAGATTTACAGGGTTGATCTACAAAATGTATTTAGTTCAAAAAATAAATCCCCCTCTGACAGAGGGAGTAACTAAAATTAAATTACGAGCTCAGATAATTTGGTACAGGTCCCACATATTTTTGGTACCGGTCCCACACAATTTTCAGTTCCGCGGAACCGCTCGGTTCTGTCATTCGGGTTCCGACTATTTTAACACCGTTAGATCTTGCTGGATGAACAATTATTAAAAATGCCAACACCCTAAAACTTGTAGGAATATATTATGTGAGCATTTATTAAATCCAATTTTATAAAATTGAAGGAAATGCAGTTACTTTGTCTCTAAAATTCCTCCAATTTGGATATTGTTTTGTGTAATTATTCTGAAGTTCATCAATCATGTATGGAATGCAATAACTCTACATATTTTCATACATTTTTGCAGGTTAAAACATGTTTTATCTTGTTATGAAAAATCTATATGAAAGGGTGCAATAAGTTAGTACTTTGCTTTAAAAATTTATTGTAACTCCATAATAGGAGGAAATATATTATGGGACCATTTATTTAATCCAATTCTATAAAATTGTAGGAAATGCATTTACTTTGTCTCTAAAATTTCTCCAATTTGTTTTTGTTGTAATTATTGTAAAGTTCATCAATCATGTATGGAATGTAACAGCTCTACAAATTTTCATACATTTTTTGCAGGTTAAAACATGTTTTTATGTTGTTATGAATAGGCGTCTTTTTTGTTGAGCATTTCTAAAATATTTTGTAGAATATTCAAATAGTAAGTATGGGCTGATCGGATCACCCTGCCGTATGCCGCATGTTAGTATCAAGGGTTCAGTCAAATTTCCATTAACTTTAACTGCACATCGCACGGACATCACACACCTCATTAGTGTCAACCCAAGAAGCGTTGAAACCCAAATTCCTTAGGACCCCCTTCAAGTAACCCCATTCAACTATATCAAAGGCTTTTTGCAGTTGCCTATCAGTTACCTGATTGTAAACTTGTCATTGATGTTTTGATATTATTATTTGTAGGAGGACCAATTGTTGCATTGCATAGCTTGGCAAAGGAATCCAGGTGCACAAGTGACTCTACTTGGAGGTCAGTGAAATTAACTTGTAGTATGAATTGAGCTGCTGAAAATCATAAGCTGTATAACAACATTGTTAACAGATGATGCCTATCTAAAGCTTAACGTTTCTTGTTGTTCTGACTATTTTATCATTGATATCGTTTTAATGGATAAGATCCTAGTTCATGACATGGAGAATAGGCTATTTGGATGGATGGAATTTAATTGTAAGTCAAACTTTATTTCTCTCAATTTTACAATCAATTCTATTTCAGTATATCTGAGTCGATTAGTATCAGTTTCACAGTCGATCAACATTAACTTCATGCCTGGGAAGAAGAATCCGCGTACTCATCCCATGAGACCCTGATAACCACTGGAGTCGTTGCTGTTCTTGCACACCTAATTATATTTTGGCATCCCTAGGTGGTAAAAGGTACTTAATGCATCCATACAAAATTCTAGCTTTCTGCAATTAACTCTTTTGACACGCTTCAAGTAACCAACTATATTGCAACGTTTTATTTATCAGGACTAGGGGGGGGGGGGGGGGGGGGGGGGGGGCAATAACAATTCATGGGGAATCAGAAGTCATGCTTTGCCATTGGACCCTTTGTAAAATTATACGTATCATCTCTATCGTGTACTATTACTACATCACTATCATTGGCATGCACCTTAATCATATTACACTTTGTATGTAATGCATTGTTGAGGACCATCTCTCTTGTACCGAATTACAACAATTCATGGGGAATCAGAAGTCATGCTTTGCCATTGGACCCTTTGTAAAGTTATACGTATCTGCCATCTCTATCGTGTACTATTGCCATGTACTACATCACTATCATTGGCATGCACCTTAATCATATTACACTTTGTATGTAATGCATTGTTGAGGACCATCTCTCTTGTACCGAATGCTTAGTCCCGATGTTGAAGTATAAAAGCTTAGCCTTGCGTGTCAAATCTGTTGATGTGAGGAGTCGTCCCTTGGTCATATCAAATGCAGCTTGCATAGCAGAAGCTGCAGCTGGAAGATTGTAACAGCGGCTACAGCTAGTACACTCCAATGGTATAATGCTTTCTTAGTTCGAGAGGTTTGAATTCTAAAATAACCAACAGTGGAGGCTTTTGCAGGTTAATTACCTCTTACGGCCTGCTCCTGTTTATGACCCAAAGTGTTTTCTTTTTTCTCTCTCTTTTTGTCTAAGAGTCAACCTTCTGATTAAACATTATATGGTGGCGTTACATTCTCTGGATAGAACATTTACCTTATGGCCTTTGAACAGGTTTTGTGCAATGCTGAGCTACATTAACAAAATAAAGAACAAATTAGTCAAAGATGATGAAGCATGAAGAACATGGAACTTAAAGAATTCCCACTTACCTTATCTACTTCATTTGTGCCACTTGGGTTCATCTTGTCAAACTCCGTCAATACCGCGACCCACTTTTGACGATGATATCAACGACCAACGGGACTGAAGAGATCCATTGGTGCACTCAGTTCCACTTCATTATAAAGCAATAGGTATCTCTAGTTTGCATAGTAAAATGTCTTCCTCCACGGTGTAGTTGGCCACCCTTCCTCTTCGTGCATCAACCAAACCCTCACTCTCCTCATCCGCTTTAAATTTGTGATCATATTCATGAAATGCATTTGTTTGAGATCAACGGTCATTTTAATGACTAGAGCCAACATTCATAGTAGAGAAACATGCCTCATCATCCAAACTAAACTGTAGGAAAGTAAACACACGTCAAGCTGTCAAGCTACTCATATCTATTCTGTCTATCTCAGAACAACCAGTAAACAAAGAAATATTTATACCTTGTGGCATTTGCTCGAACCTTGGGCTCAACAGTTAGCGCCCCAAATTCCGCGGTCGTCGGCACTTCAGGCGGCGGCGGTGGGGTGGCGGAGGATGTAATTGACCAGCCGAGTGTGGCTAGAGGTTTCACATGCCGAGAAGCGCCGACCTTGACCATCTTGGCCTTCTTTTGGCTAGCCGTCGCCGCAGCCGTCACTGGGCGCTACGGACGGCAACCTGTGGCTTCGAGGCGGGAGACGACGCGACACCAACCTCCGAATTGGGTCGTGGTGCCACGAGCCCCCGGGTGAGCCCGACGCTATGGGTTGGTGCATGCGGCGCCGGCGGCAGAAGCGGTGGTGACCTCTGCACTAAGATTTGTGGCGACACCTACGGCTTAGGGGTCGCGAGTGTAGGGCAGGGTCGGGGGAGTATCGGTGTGGCCTTCCAACGTCAAGAATTCACCGGCGCCCGAGCGAGCTGGGAGAAAGGCAAAGGCAGGTGCGAAGTGCGAACTATATCTAAAGAACGTGTGCTCGTATTTTCCAGCGGGCGCCGGTGCAGAAAAGGCTCTGCACACGGTGCCGCAATTTGCAGCGTGCAGTAAAGATTTTACAGCGCCTGCTGGAGCGTGCTTTTTGGCTTCCAGCGTCTAAAATCAACAGTTTTTTGCCTGCGCCATATATAGCATGCCTGTTGGAGAAGCTCTTAGTATTGGCCATCCTACCACTATATCAACTCCCATTTAGTCCTAAATACTTTTAAAAAAATATCATGACAAATGTAAACCGTTAGCACAATTACCGTGTGGATGGTATTAAATGATTTATTTTACTCCTAGTATTAAATATACTGCAATTACTCAAGAATAATCGGGAGAGTTGGAAGAATAATCAAGAGAGTAGCATTTTCGTATGAATGAGTAATTAATGATAATGTACTGAAATCACTCTTTGGGAAGAGATCGATAGGATGAGCTGTCAGCCAGGAGGCAGTTATGCCTTGCTAAAAATTCCATATTTTTCATTAATGCTAATTAATGATAATATGCTGAAATTACTCCTTGTGATTACTATATAAGAATGGTGAGTTGTGTTTAACATACACGGACAAGAAAGGAAGAGGCCATCTCAAAGAAAGAGAAGAGGAGCTCCAGCTAAATGGCCAAGCTTATCATGGCGGAAAGAAGGGTGCTCTTTCTTGCGATGCTTATCCTAACATGCGTCGCGAATCTCTCTCAGTGTAAGTAAAGAGAACCTGTGATCTATAAAAGTTATTTGGTTTCATACAGTCCCATCAGGCCGGAAGAACTATCTTTTAGATAAAAAGCCGGAAGAACTATCATGTTCTGCAAACAATTGTATTCTACCTACTCTATGATGTTATACTCCATATTTTACCTTATGACCATATTTGCATGCAGCTCAAACCACTAAGCTGGTTGATGGCAGCAAGATGGAGATGTGCATATGCCCGGAGTTAGATCCCCCGTGCTCAAAGGATGGATGTTTTTGTTGTTCGGATTCACCGGGAGACCCTTGCTTCCAGACTAGGCAACAGTGCAAATGGGCAAAGGCCTGTGGCTGCGACAAACGGCCACCCATAGCCATGAACTCCGGTGCATATTATTTACCATCAAGAAATTAGAGTAGTGTTGTACTTCGTGAATAAATATTTCTGATACCTAAGCATCTCATGTGTCCAAATAATGCATTATCTGTTCAGGAATATTGTGGCAATATCCTATAATTATATTTTGGAATCGTATGTCATCTCTTTAAACGAAAAGGAGGCAACACCCTACCCGCCTAAATGGGAACAAATTCAGGAATTTGAGATACTATTTGGATGAAAATCATATTTGATGTCTGTTTTTTATGGTGGTCGATAGACGACAGTACGCGCCTACGTGTATGGTTTCTGGCCTTCCCGGTGCAGCCACTATTTTTGTGCAACCAATGCTCCCAAGATTAAAAAATCTACACTATAAGTTGCAAAAAAAACTCGGAATATAATTTCGCATCCACATACATTTGTATATTGTCCTAGTCACAAAATTTCAGATTCAAATTCAACCTACGACTGTTGAAAAATAATTGAAATCACTGTATAAATACTAGTTATTTGAAAGCTGGCCTTGGTCCATGTGATTAAGGAGGTCCAGAAGAGATGATCTTGACGCGCGTCTGATGGTAAGTGTTGAATGTCATACCACTATCATCAAGTCCCATTTAGTTGCAAAGACTTAAAAAAACCGTGACAATTAACGTGTGGACTGTATTATAGTTTATTGTACTCTAGGACCAATCTTCTCTATTTAAATAGGAGAACCCCACTACCTGATTTTCCAGCCCCCTCATGCATCCACGTCACCTCAATTAACCAGCATGTACACCGTCTCCTGTCGTTGCGTTGCGTGCGTTCGTGTTACCGGCGAAACATTTTTTGTTTCAGGTCAAACCAGCGATACCAGTTACCACGCTCGATTAGAGGCCCTTATATGGGCTGTCTCTACTGCATGGACTGTCGCTACTTGGGCCTTGGGCAACACCCAACGCTATTCATCTTGTATGTGGCGTTGCCTGTTCGCTTCCACCAAAACTCATAGGAAACGGAAAGAAAGAATCCAGCAGTCATCGATCTTTATTAAGTACACCTTAAATGCGAAAGAAACTGACGGAGGGAATTGATCCGGCATCGCGCTCGCCTTTAAAAACCATTTTCGACTCCTGCCTGCGTCGCCAACTATGGAAAGAAGCTTTCCTGAAAAATTGCCACGGGCTCTCCCTATGGGATAGGATCATAGGATAGAAACTTGCAGCACCAAAGCTCAACGGTCAACGGTTCGCTATTCCACGCCCTCTGCCAGTGTTTGAGAATCAACCGAGGAACAATGCCTCCTTCTCCTCTAAATATCTCTTTGATTTATTGCATTATCTCTGTTCAAAAAGATGATTATGTTGCATACACGTGTGTGTTTAGTGTAATTTGTATGGTTAGATATATTTTCGTTGACATCTGATGGCTAATCTGTATTGATTTCTTTGCAGTGTAAGTTCAATCAAAGAATCATGTTCGGCGTAGTAAAACACTTCATATGACTCTCATGTTGTTGCAGCTTGATTGCTTTCGACGAAACTGTTAACTGACACATTTTGTTGTGATTTTCTTACAGATTTTAAGTAGCGAAAATCAACGAGAAGCCTAATGAGTTGTCTACAGTTGTTCATACATGCCAACACTCCCGATTTGGTACCTCATTAGTAAGCTCTTTCTAGATCTTTTTTGAGTTTTTGCTCTTTCTAGATATTCAAGGCCGTCTCAAAGAGTGACTACCTGAACTATAAACTGTACATGTTATTACCCATTTTATCAGTTGTCACCACACGTATCAGTCTATAATCTAGAACGGTTACAGAAGTTCCAGGGCCTATAATCTTCACACTCTGCTATAAGTTCTCAATTTCTGTAGCTACAGTTGGATGTTTGAAGTATTTCTGCGACATGATATGTGAGAATTATCCTTTACCAGTGAATGAAAGCCTTCAGATTTTTCTTTGAAATTTGCATATCTCTTATGAACGATTTGTTTGTCTCAAATTTGACAAAAGTTCCGCGGCAACGACGCGGGGTATCATCTAGTTCTATAACATGCATGTGCTTGTATATAGTATTAGATCGGTTCCAAAATATGAAATTATTTTGGTAAGTTATTTTCTAGTCTATCATAACGTTTTATATTATGGAACAGAGAGGTAGTATATTTTTAGTCTTGTATATCGGAACAATGTAGTACACCCTTGGTCTCTTTGTTAAAAAGAATAAACAAGTTATCGCTGAACGACAAATGTGTCAGATCTAACAACAAATCTGACTTGTACAAAGTATGAACATTCAAGTACTCTATTATTATCATCATAAACACAAGTAGCAAGATAAGTTCACAAGAAAACAAAGAAACAATTGTTGAAAGTCTATCATTGCATATTTTCGTTAAGACTCTTTAGTTTCTTTTCTCTACATGCATCCAAGACTTAAACATATTTTGCTAGATGGAGATACCACTTTCCATAGAATTTAATACCAGTCAAAATAAACTTTTTTATGAAGAAAAGTAAATAATACTTCAGCCATCTCACAAAAAATACACAATCTGGTTGCTCTGTACAAAATATTCTGAATTTTATCAATCCGGTTGCCTAATCAGTTTTACCCTCACTAAGATAACTGAAGAATCAAGCATACATTACTTTTAAGACTGCTTCTGTAGTGGAAAACAGAGTGGTACTCCCTCCGTTCTAAATTACTTGATTTGGGTTTGTCCAAATACGGATGTATCTATACTTGTTTTACGTCTAAATACATCCATATTCAGACAAACCGAAGTCAAGTAATTTGGAACGAAGGGAGTACATGATAAGGGAAAAGGCAATAAAAGTGTCAGGTCTAGATCAAGTCGAACTGATTATTTGTCATTTTTATGTCAACAATTAATAGCATTTCATCCATTCACTTTTCTAACACGTTTTCGCAAGATAATCAAGCTTTCCAAAACGTTTTATAAAAGTGAATAGCGGGAGTATCATCAGTTCCATCACCTTCTTCGCTCCAATATCATAGACCTCCTTTTCTAACTCCCAAAAAATAGATAGCGTATATTTGTTATAACTTAATGATAAAGTCAGCATAGAGAAAAAGAGGATTGCACCAGCACCAGCACCGGAGTAGCCAGTCCCCTCTTAATTTCTTTCAGATTATATTCAAATGGTCATTTTGGTGCTCAGACAGAAGCCCTATCTACAAAACACTCACTGGTTGATTGATGAAAACGAAACAGATTGATATAGATGTTCGTGCAGAAACATGATGCATTTAGTGAGATAGCATGCATAGCTTAAACGGCAATTTGGAAGGCATTCTGATCCTTAATTAACCCTATAAAATCTATGTCCTAGAAAAGTTGTATCGTAGTAGCAAATCATTGGTTATAAAGTTTGAACTGTACCTCTGATTTGAGAAAACTCACTATTGTTAGAATGCAATCGATAGCCTCTACAATTTTTCTTTGATGTCACCTATTGTAAATGCCATATTAATACCCCAGTTTTGGGCTGAAAATTAGAATACTACTACGTTCCACTTCCAAGTGGGCCTGTAGCTTTCTTTAGTGTGTCAGTACCGCATGCACCACGAGTCACCTCATCTCTTGCGCTCTCGTGGGCAATCAGGGTCGGTCTTGCATGCAAATGGACTAGCAATGCTGAGCGAGAGCCACTACCCGGTGACTAAAACGGAACCACGTCGTGTCGATCTTTCTGGCACCACACATTCACAAACACAACTGCTACCAGTTTAGCTAGCTTCAGTTCATCTTCAAGCTTCACCATTCCTACCATACCCACTTTCACTTGAGATCGATGGAGAGGAGCCTTACTGCTTGGGTGGTGGTGGTGCTGGCCGTTGCATCGGCGGCGGGCATGCTTGTCTACACCTCAGCTGAGCAAGCGGCGGTGCCGATTCTGCATCTCGAGAGCGTGAAGAAGGTGCAGGCTGCTGGTGTTGTTGAGCTGCCCGTGATCGGCAGTCGGAGCACTCTCGTCGCCAGCGGGTAAACCCCTTTCTGGCTCTCACTGGGCGTTGTTTTTGACGCTCTCGGTTGAGGTTCAAACTAGATCATCTCCGAGAGCAAAGCTAGCTTAGCTAATTGCCCTCATGGTTGAACTAGGTGTAGCCGTACGTGTAGCCTAGTCGGCCGGCCACCTGCATTCATGCCGGAGTATGCACGATCCAGGCCCACTGTCCACTTCCCGTCCAAAATCCAGTATGAAATATGCAGATCCGAGCATAACAGAGTCCAAAAATGACCGCTAATCACACAATGTTTTTTCCATCCCAATACACTCACATGATGTAGTGTTTTTTTAATCTTTACAAAAACAGGGGGTAGGTGTGGGATAACTAGGGATCATCCCATCCAAAATCGTACTAGGAATTTTTCGAATTCTGAGATAATCAAGACATTATGGCTTATGAATAAAAGATGCTTGAGATATATAGGTGGTTGATGTGTTTTCGTTGTTGCGTGCCGTACCGGTGTGACATTTTTTCTTTCAAAACAGAGGATTAAGTATAAAACAATTGCCTAATTATTTGACGGAAAAAACGGACAAACTGTTACAACATGACCGCATTGGCAAATCAATAGACCGCGCTACGACTACAAATTCATAACACATGGATCAACACCTCGTAGAGTAACACCACTAAGAACACAACAATAAGGACGCCGGAGCCATCAACGAAGACACCGCACACGACACCGGACTCCAAGGGCGATGGAGCGGCCTGCATGACCATTTTAATTGGTTCATGCTCTTTTAATAACATCACGTGTGCATTCTTAATGTCTCGAATAACTTTCGATATGGTATTACTATAAATATCACATGTACTTGGTACCAGTCTACCACTGTACCACATCGATACTGAACCAACAGTCAGCTGTTTTGGATGTCAAAAGAAAATGATAAACATTCATATGTCTCAAAATTTAAGATGAACAGCAGCCAACGGCTCTGACTACTCCTCTTTTTTTTTTACGAATTCATTACCATTCCATCCCGCCGCCCCGCTTCAGCGGCGCCTCCACCCACTCCGGCGCCGGCCCACCGCCGGTCCCGCCTCCCCACGCCGCGCGTGCGGAAGCTGGCCTCGCCGCCCCGCCCTAGCCATCCATGGGCACCGCTAACCAATCGCCACCCTCTGCTCCGCCGCCGTCGCCGCTGCACGTCCATCTAGGCTCCTCAACCTCTGCCCCGCCGCGGTACGCTGGTAATGATTCGAGTGCCGCACATTTGTAAGAATAAATTCGAGTGCTGCGAATTTGTATAAAACTGACATTTGATTGTGCTTCATTGGCTGAAACGCATCTTGATGCTTGCTAGGTTTCGTACTTCGAAAAGGGGGAAAGCCCTGGATCTCACTATCTCAGATACTAGTGTGGGCATTGTCTAACTGGCCATCATTTCTCCTTCTCCTCTAGAATCGACATGGAATCTTGTAATCACCATATGTTTGGTCTAGAAATATAAACTTTAATCTGAAACAAAAACCCGGAATATTTTTTCTGGAGCAGGAACAACATATATCAGTACCAGTAGGTAAGAGCTTTTTCCATAGGGGTATTCTATTCAGCCGAGAGCAAGAACAATTTGTGGCATGGTTGGTCATGCTAAAAAAGCTGGCCAGATATAGAGTTAGTTTCTATTACTCACAAACTAGCTGGGTGGCCCGCGCAATTGCGCGGCTAGCACATACATATTTTGTATTTTCATATCTAATGTAACTTGTTTCAAATTGATATCTAGTTTTTCATAATGTAAGATAAATAAGAAACCATAATTCGTATAGGAAGTACGCTATTCAATTTTAGAGCTTTCCTATACTTCCATTTTTCAGGTGATAAATCTTTTGCATATGTGGACATGCAAATCCAGAGTAATTTCATTGTTTAATTAGGATATAAATTCAATTATGTATAGTGGTGGCCATACTCTACCATTTAACTTGAATTATTTCCGCCGCCCTACCAATCAACTGTGTCTAATTGCACGTGGAGTAAATTTGCCATGTTCAATAACATGAACAAAGTTTGCTTGCTCATTATTGATATTTCTTGTGAACTATACGATATCTTTAGTACAATTAACGATTACTCTCAGTAACATAAGTAATTTTCTTACTGCTTTTGTATTCACGATGTAGGAGAGTAACTGGTATCGCTTGGACATCTACATCATCTCTGTGTCACTCAATTTAATTCGCTAAAGTTTGTTATAGGGCCATTTTTCTCTCGAAAGTCGAGTTAGGTTATCTTTGAGCAGTGACATCCTTTATTTTCCTAGATGAGAAATCATTTCAAAATGAAGTTGTTGGTTGGAGTTTGTTCTTATTTCACGTCGGTTCAGGGTTATCCAAGATCAAAGCTTTTGGCTTGGACAGAATCGCACTTGGTAATTTTGCTTTACAGGTCTTGCTCTTGTACATAATATGATTTTTTTTTAGTTTTTTTCTCTTGATTAGCAAATTAACCATCAGGCCACCCCCACGGTGTCCTGGTCAAAATAAATCATAGGTTTGGAAAGGTTTCCCAAAATTTAGATTTTATCACAATAACTTATGAATAGCTCTGGTGCCCCTATTTGAAATACTTCACCATGCGAAATTTGTGCATTACCGGAGGTCTCGGAGCACTCTTGTTATGCACCCAAATCATTTTGGGAGAGCCCAGTGCTCTTTTTTACCGATGAGTATAGACACGAAACTACTAAGTGTGGGACGAATAGTAGTATCTATTTTGGTATGGCAAAACCAATTCAATTTTTTTTTTCAAATTAGAGAGAGGTTGCTTACGTGCCCAACTTCTAAATGGAAGGTAAGACCCAGAAAAAATTAAATGAAAATGCAAAGAGCTCTTGAAAGAAAAGTCAGAATATGTCAAGAAAAACATCAGCTAGAAAACGTAATTTTGAAGTACACTTAAACATCTCAGGAATTTGTGCCAATTGGTTTGCGCGCAGATGATTAGATGATACTGAATATGTAAAAGTTTCGTAGTTTCTAGAGATTCCAGTAAAATATGGAAAAGCGCACAGTGAGCAGATGCTGAAAACAAAAATAACACTTTTAGATATGCATCAACTAAAGCCAATGATGGTGCTCCATGCATGCAGCACCGTGGTGAATGGTTCTGTTGATTCTTGGTACTCATATCGGACAGACGTTGTCGTAATCGTTCATATAAACTTCATTCGGTGCAAGGCAACTTTCTGTGCAGCATAGAGGCAAAATTATTCACGTTAGGAAATCTAGTGACAACATTAGTCGAATGATTTTCTAATAACAAAACATGAGAGTGTACAACATGAAGCGTTCAATTCTGCACCTCAGGAACATAATTAGTAGAAAACCGATGAGGTAAATAATTAGTATTTGCCTCTATTTACAAATTTGCTTGCATACGGGATCTACACATATTCATCCATGTGTGAATAAAAGAGAGGAAAAAAGTCTGTGTTTTAATCTTGGGACCACAATGTGAACATGTGCATCTTCCAGTTGATTCTGATACCTGATAGACCGTATAGCACTTGCAATGAAGACCAAAAGCAATTGAAATGTCCATGATACTGAGACCATTTAATCACTCTGTTTCACCTAGGCTTCACTCAACCATCCATCCATGTCTTCAGCTTCAGGTAGTTACCACTTACCAGCTTGTTGAACCTACTTGGAGTGCACTTAGTGATGAATATTGATTCCTTTCAAAGGCTTAGTAAAATTTATACGTTAGTGAAATGCACAGGAAGTGTTAAACCTATTCGAGTCAGGGATAACAGAACAAAAGAAAATTCTGCACAAACTCCCTTGCTCGCGCTCTTCTTCTCACCTTTGATCCCTTTATCCTTCAGCTTTTCCTGCAGTGAGACACCGATGGAGACGCGGTGGCGCATTATAATGCAGTTGAGGAAACCGCATCCTTCTAGCATGAACACGTATCCAGGACAGAGGACAGCTACATCCTGATTGGACCTACGTTCCTATACATCGACTTCATCCATACTGATCTGATTTCAAATCATCACCCTCTCGAGCAGTTCTCAACTCCAAAGAACTGCATGTCAATCGATCGTGACAATATGTGTAGTTGAAACTTCAGAGCATGTGGATCAGGTACTGACAGGCTGAGCTCGTTCTTGGAGACGTCGGGCAGCGCGAACTTCGTGGTCACCCGGCGGTGGCGAGCAAGCATAGTGCACGATTCGCCATGCCACATAGATGAAGTAATTCCCCGAATTTAATAAATGCAATCGGAAGCTACATGCTCTGGGAGAAGATATTCTAGCGAGGAGATCCATCTACGTCGGTCAGAACGGCATCAAGCTCGGTTTCCTTGCTAGGCCAAGCTGCTGTAGTTTATCGCAGACGACGACCCGCTTGCTGTACGACCATGATTGTAGGCGTTCATTAGCACACATATGCCGCTGCAATCTTCTGCCGCCAGCGCCATTACAGCTATCGCGGCGTTGATCCAGCCACCGTGCAATTCTGCTGGTCGACCACAGCCTGGACACAGAGTATCGTGAACTTCTTCCCGGCCTTAGCTGGTACCGGATTTGGCCATGCGAGGCCGCCGGCCGAGGTACGCACATTGCCAGAGTTCCGATGACCAGCATAACAATTATTCTCTAGACCCGATCGATCTAAGAATCTCCGGCCTGTCGAGGGTACAATCTTTCATCCGTCTGGGCCGGGGATTGGATCCTTGAACATGCTGGTGATTATGCTTGGGTGCATGGTGTTGGTGCCGACGGGATGTCGTGGACCTGCCCTAGTAGTGTCTCACTCGTAGCCTTGGTGAAGATTTAATCCCTCTACGACTGGGATCGATCAATCTAAAAAACTCAGACCGATCGGTGATACATCGTGGACAACCCGAAGTGCCCAACCCCTCAAGGTAAGCTCCTCCATGTTTGTGCGCTCCGTCCTGTGGTCGCCGGAGATAATGGGGTCGCCGGCCGGCGTCGTCTCGCAGCTCGTTGTTGATGTAGCCTACCAGCTGCACCTCGGATTCGATTGCTCCCTCGGTCGGCATCGTTCGATTTGTCGACTGCCTATTTGGTCGTCTCCAGGCGTCCATGATTTATATTGAGTCCGCGCGCATTGGGCCATCGGTTAGTGTCCACTTGAATCTACATATCCACGAACGTGGTCAGGCCAAACACCTGTCCATGTCTTTTTTCTAAGTCTATCCTTACGTATGGTGTAACTTCCTAACCATGGACTTTTTTGCTTTCCAAATTCTTGAACGTGTGGAGGCCGGACATCCATCCGTACTTCTTAGTTTCCATGTGGAATCACGTCGATCTATATCTTTTCCTAATTAATCTCCACCGTTTGTACATAATGGTTAACTTTTGACAAATCTCCACCGTTGGTTATCCTGTGTTTTAATTATATAATAGATGGTTTAAAAAACTCAGACCACCTATGGTAGTGTATACTCATTGGACCGGTCATGGGTTTGGTAATGGGAAGTCATCGGACCGATCATGGGTTTTCACTCTAGTTTCTCAAAGCCTTTTAAGCTTGGTGACATCAAACCTCGATACAAAACAACAATTGAATCAGAACATGTCTATAAAGTTAACTGACTCCAAATTTCCTGAACTTGAATTTGAAACTGCTAACAGCATTGTGTAATTCCCCCGAAAAAAGGGATATTATCTAACATGATTTTTATTAGAAAACTCTTCCACAATGAAAAATCTGAAATGTATTTTTCGCTCCACGTTTAGTTTAGCTCGTCCTTGTTGAGCCACATGAGACTTGAGCTGCAGCCAATGTCTTGGCTTTTTCTGTACAGCTAAAGCTATCAGGCCTCAGACAATAAGCAGTACTTGCAAGTAGTATATGTACTTAGTTGGTTCTCAATCCAGAATGCAGGCACGTGCAAAATAGGAGGAATCATCTCATGTAATTCTCTATGCTGGCAGAAGACCAGGTACCAGTTCCAACAAAAACTAATCACGCATGGAACAACTATCACACCCACCTTTTGGTGCACACAGTAATAGTGCAAGCAACAACAAAAAACAGGTGTGTTGCACCACCACCGTGGACTAGCAACCATTTATAGTAAACATTCTATTGAATTCTAGAACTATTTGTCTATTTAATTCTGCAATTGTACTATGTTTCCGCAATTTTATTGAGTTGTGCAACTATTGGGTCTAATACTGATTTTGCAGGCCCTATTTAACCCGGGTGCAGCTGGGAAATCCACCCAGAAATTTCAGAGTCCTCGTTGATTCTGGTAGTGCCATTCCATGGGTTGGCTGCCAGACATCTCCTGGATCCAGTGTAATTACTCATCCCTTTGAAGAACTGTTATTTCTAATCGAATAACCGGATGTCGTCGACTTCAACCGTGGTTCCATGCTCAGACCACAGGTGCCAAGATATGATCCACGATGGGATTGCGTCATGCAACAACTCAACAAAATGTGTATTTTTACAATGACGTATGGTTTGTGTGATCGACTTCCTAATGCTTTGTTGGAAAGAGTAATCGGCCCGTGCAGTCGACGACATTTTTACTATGACGTATGGTTCGTGTGATCCTTTTGTGGACGGAGGGAGTAAGACATTTCCAGATTTGGGAGGGCAAATGCCCCCTCCTCCCCCCCCCCCCCCCTTCGCGCCTTGGCCTTCAGGAATGTCTCCGTTTGGGGTAGTGCCGGTGGCAGCCCTGCTTGTATGCAACTCTGGTTAGCAACCACCAGCGGCGGCCGTGCCAATTCTTCATCTAGAGCGCATGAAGAGATGGGAGCTGGTGTAGTCGATTTGATAGCGATCGGCAGCATGATGCTCGTGTCGCCGACGGGTAAGTCCATGCTAGTGATTACCATTTGCGACTGATTGCATCTCATAATCTGCGACGACCTAAGGATTGCTCATATTTTGATCTGTCTATACATACCCACTCACTAGCTTGAGCGTTGAGTCGAGCTGCTCGGCTCGATCAACCGAGTGGAGTGCTTGCTTTTTCCTATACATACATTAGCTATTTGGAGCTTTCTTTACTTCTAATATATTTGGAGCATATCCTAGAAGATTCGAGGGGATTATCTCTGACTCCATAAATTCACAATATTTCGGTTGCTCCTCCAAATATTTGGATGTCCAGCTTTCGATGGGACAATCCCTATATATACCCACCAATCAACTCATTTTTCTAGATTAAAAACTATACTCCATTCCAGTGTATTGGTATGGAATAATATTTGTGCGGATTTGATGAAAGTAAGAATTTCACTAAATCTCCTCCCATCACCCCTTGAGGCGGAGTGGGATTGGAGGTGGATCGGACGGACTGTGGAGTCCTGATGGGTGGGTCCCTTCTTTTTGGTCTCGATTTGCTTCTGATGAATTTGATATTTCAAGGGGAATTGGCTTGCTTCTGGAGTGATTTTATACGGCGAGTTTGTATTTTGTGAGCCTGTGAGGCCTACTTTGAATCTCGTTTTGATCGATGTTGTTCTAGTACGAGGCCTAACGGAATCAAGTCTTCATTGGATTGTGCGATTTGAGAAGGTAGAAATAGAAAATGTATGAGATTGAGACCTCGCGTGTGCCGTGGATTTCTACATGATTCAACACACATGAATTATACAACGGTTATTCTTTTGGCAAAAGAATTGAGGAATGGAAAAATTAAAATTCTCAAATGAAAATTAAAATGAGTTTTGAATTCAAGATTTTTACGAAGGTTCTGTGTGGTTCACATGATATAAAAAAGCACGAACGGGGTAACAACGCAAGCACAAAGCAAATGATTGAAAGCCACCGTGAATTTTGTTAACTTGGGTGTTTGTTTGGTTCATGGAATAGGAATCCCTAATAACTATGGTCAAACTAAAGTCGAACCTAAGACTACGGTCCCAATTTTCTTGTGCGCAAGTTTGAACAGAAGATCCGATTGGATTGTAAAATTCCTACTCCGTATGTTTTTTCTCTGGATGTGATCAAGGAAGATTTTCCAAACCAATGAGGCATGAAATATAGAATGTACAAATGGATAATAAAGATCGTGTTCGATCGTAGATGATGTGATCGACATGACTCCGTACGTGTGCCGTCGACACGCGGTGGTCTACACGTATTTGCACGAGCGTCGTCTTGCATGCATGTATGAGACGGCGCACGTGGGCACTTCGTCTTCTTCCAATGACACGTGTCACTGCTTGTTGTCATCTTGGACAGACTCCGTAGTCCAAACATGCTTCTTCATGTAAACTCCACTACTCTCGTCCTCCAAACCAAACACGCATATGCAGCATGACTCACACGTGCGTATATATGCTACCGTAGCTAGGTTGTGGAGAGAAGAAAAGAAATTAGCACGCATTTGGAGAGGAGTCGGGGAGTGCAAAGCACCTACCTGTTTTCCATTTTATACCAAAGATATGGGATGAAATCCGGATATTCAAAACGGGTGGTGGGTGCAGATTCACCCACTACCCAAAAAACAACTTTTCAAATGTCAAAAAATTCAAAACAAAATTTACGTGAAATGCCTGATGAATTAGCGCTGGGAAGAATACAGGGGTGATGGGAGGAGATTTAGTGAAATTCGTACTTTCATCAAATCCGCACAAATATTATTCCATACCAATACACTGGAATGGAGTATAGTTTTTAATCTAGAAAAAATGAGTTGATTGGTGGGTATATATAGGGATTGTCCCATCGAAAGCTGGACATCAAAATATTTGGAGGAGCAACCGAAATATTGTGAATTTATGGAATCAGAGATAATCCCCTCCAATCTTCTAGAATATGCTCCAAAATTATTAGAAGTAAAGAAAGCTCCAAATAGCTAATGTATGTAGAGGAAAAAGCAAGCACTCCACTCGGTCGATCGAGCCGAGCAGCTCGACTCAACGCTCAAGCTAGTGAGTGGGTATGTATAGACAGATCAAAATATGAGCAATCCTTAGGTCGTCGCAGATTATGAGATGCAATCAGTCGCAAATGGTAATCGCTAGCATGGACTTACCCGTCGGCGACACGAGCATCATGCTGCCAGAATCAATGGTTATTCGATTAGAAATAACAGTTCTTCAAAGGGATGAGTAATTACACTGGATCCAGGAGATGTCTGGCAGCCAACCCATGGAATGGCACTACCAGAATCAATGAGGACTCTGAAATTTGTGGGTGGATTTCCCAGCTGCACCCAGGTTAAATAGGGCCTGCAAAATCAGTATTAGACCCAATAGTTGCACAACTCAATAAAATTGCGGAAGCATAGTACAATTGCAGAATTAAATAGACAAATAGTTCTAGAATTCAATAGAATGTTTACTATAAATGGTTGCTAGTCCACGGTGGTGGTGGTGGTGGTGCAACACACCTCTTTTTTTTTTGCTTGCACTATTACTGTGTGCACCAAAAGGTGGGTGTGATAGTTGTTCCATGCGTGATTAGTTTTTGTTGGTACTGGTACCTGGTCTTCCCCCAGCATAGAGAATTACATGAGATGATTCCTCCTATTTTGCATGTGCCTGCATTCTGGATTGAGAACCAACTAAGTACATATACTACTTGCAAGTACTGCTTATTGTCTGCGGCCTGATATTAGTCCACGGTTACGTGAAATGCCTGATGAATTAGCCCAACACATAAATCGTTCGAACCCCCGGCTTGCCTCCCTTGAGCACGAGCAATGTGCACACGCATCCACTGCCGTGGTTTTTCTCACTCATAACGTCAATTACCTCTCTCAGAGTTTTTCATGTTCATGAACATGTGGAACCCCCACGGTTACCAACAGCCGTCCCCTAACAACTACGGGTAGACTCACCTAGGTCAAAAACTTGGGGAGGTTAAGTCCCTCCGGTATGTTTGCATGTATATTTATTTTCGTTCATTCATTCATTTGTTTTTTTTTCTGGCATGTTCATGAAATGCCTGGTGAATTAGTTCTGGGAAGAATACAGGGAATTATATACTTAAGCAAAAAAAAACAAAACGAGTGAGAGTAGCCGTAACATTCTCATCTACACCTCTCGTGCAAGTTTAAATTAAATTACATTAGTTTTTTGGTTGCACTTAACTTCAGTAAAACAATGGTTTAAGAATGAGCTTGAACTTAGATTGCTAACGACAAGTCATGGAGTATGAATTTGGCAAACGTTATTGGAAAATCAGAGGATGAAAATACCGTATTGCTAAGAATACTATTTTCACCCAATCTCTCCCATCACTCTTTGAAGATAAAATTACACACTACCAAATATTCACACGACGGCCACGAGGACTCGTCCCCCCCTCCCCCTCCCCCTGGTGGCAGCCATGCTTTTATGCAACTCTGGTCAGCAACCACCGCGCCGCCCGTGCCAATTCTTCATCTGGAGCGCATGAAGAAACTGGGAGCTGGTGTAGTTGATCTGCCAGTGATCGGTAGCACAGTTGCTCTTGTCGCAGGGATGCTCTTGTCGCCAGCAGGTAAGTCTATGGTACTGATTACCATTTGTGACTGATTGCATCTCGTAATCTTCAACCTGATAATTGCTCATGTTTTGATCTATCTATACATACCCACTCGCTAGCTTGAGTGTTGAGTCGAGCTGCTCGGCTCGATCGACCGAGTGGAGTGCTTGCTCTTACTTCTACGTATGTTTTTTTTTAGCTTTCTTTACTAATATATTTGGAGCATATTTTAGAAGATTGGAGGGGATTATCTCAGATTCCATAAATTAGCAATATTTCGATTGCTCCTCCAATAATTTTGATGTACAGCTTTGGATGGGATAATCCCTATATATAGCCACCAATCAACTCATTTTTTCTAGATTAAAAACCATACTCCATTCCAGTGTATTGGTATGGAATAATATTTGTGTGGATTTGATGAAAATAAGAATTTCACTATATCTCCTCCCATCACTCCTTTGAAGAAAAAATTACGCACTACTAAATAAGACCTTTCCAGATTTGGGAGGGCAAATGCCCCCCCCCCCCCCCCCCCCCCCTCGCGTAACCTCCTCCCCATTGCACCACAGGGTGCCTAAAACAGGAGCAAATTCTTTTAGTATATCGATCGGGCACCACACAAAAGAGCTTTAGTACATCTACAATATAGCTTCATACGTACGATCGATCTTCCCCTCGTGAGATGAAGAGAGCTCTTACTCTCATGGCTTGGGTGGTGTTGCTGGCCGTGGCATCTAATCTGGGTATAAGAAGGTGGTAGCTAGAGTACTCGATATTCTGGTGATTGGCAGCCGGAACACTTATCTCGTCGGTGGGTAAGCCCCTTTCGCGGCTCTCATTTGAAATATATTGACGCGCTATGTACATATGCTGAAACTGTATCATATTTGTTCAACCCTTTTTCTCTTGATACCCTCTACATACGTTAACTACTTCATTTATAAATAAGAGACTCGAGGCAGGTGGTTCTGTGATGATCGTTGCAATGGTTAGTAAAGAGTATTAATCCTATAATTTTATGGTCCAAGAAAATTAGCATTACCTCAAGTTACTTTATATATGATTCAATGGGCCTTCCCCAATATAACTTCCATAACACAATATATAAATTATTTAAAAATAATACATAATTGAATTTGAGACCAGCTCTTAAAATATGTTGACACATTGTGTTTATTTTTCTAATTCAAGCACCTAGTAGTTGCAAAAAAACAATGTATACGATTGTAATCAAGACACACTCTATAGCAAAACAATGTTAACATCTGAAGTAATAAGAGTCCATGACACTTTTGAAAACTTCTGTTTAAACTAGAGTTTGCCGAAAAATTATAATCATACCGTGCATAGATTAGTTTGTGACACTTGTATTATTTTGTTTTTATATGTGCATTGTCCATTCAAATATCTTGGGAAGGATTGTAGAGATAAGAGTCTAAACCGATATATCAGTAGAGCATATGAGTTATAACTAAATAGGTTATTCTAGAGCATATGAGTTGTCGATAATTGTTTTATCGCTGAATACTCTATGTCCTTTGTCAATTCTTAAAATATATTGTTCTCATATTTTTTGTATCCAAACTTTTTACAACTTGTCGTAGTTCAGTAGTTTGAAGATGAATTTTGCGCTCTATATTTTGTCTCAGAGTGGTACTATCTGCAACACACATGGATGATTTAGAACCCCATATGGACTCATGTTTTATGAATTTATCTTTCTTCTTGGTTAGATCTACATAGCGATTATAAGCTGCCAAATTGTGCAACATCATGAAAATTCCATTATTTTGACATACCCAACCCGACCCACATACAAACTAAACAATCTCAAACTTGGATGATTTGAAATCCATTTATGTTAGTAGAAGGAGTTTTGATGTACCTTGGTTTGTCCTGCAAGTGCATTGAAGTATTTATGAGAAAAAAAGACGAGTAGCGGCGGAGTGTAACTTTACCCAAGTCTATTTTTTCACCCTCTATCCCTCGAATACCAAAAATAATAACCCCAAAGACTCATTTTGTAGTACAATTTTACCAATGTATTTCCAGCAAGTTTAACAACCTACGCAGTTGACATAGTGATAACTATTCAAAGATAACAAGTACAACGGTGGCAGACCTTGGACAAAAAATAAGGAGGGGCGAAGACATGAATTAGCTACTTGACTGCTATTATTATATAGCTAATTACCATAAAGGTCTGCCATTGAAGTACAATAATCTTTTTTGGTTTTTCCTATCACTCTCATGTGAAAACCACCATTTCCTAAAGCATGAAAAAAGAAATATTATACTTCATTCTTACGAACAAGCTGCGCAATTAATTTAAAATAATAAAGTATGTTCACATTGAACTTTGGAGGAAGTTCGCTTTATGTGTAAAAGTTTTTTAGTCTAAAACGAATCTTGAACTATTTGAAAATTCTATATCCCCTCAAACTCACGAAAATTATTTAAGTGGGAAAAATTGATAACTTTGAAAACAAACGAAATCTAGATTTGTCTATTGCATTGAGCCAAAATCCCCGCTTGGACACTAAGGGGATGTTTAGTTCACAACCATACGTTACCAAGCCAAATATTGGCAATTTGACATATTTGTTTGGCTCTTGCCACACTGTTAGTACTGACATACTTTGAGCATATAAGTTTGGTTCCGGACGCACTTTGCCAAACCTAAGTTTCATAAGTCTGGCCACCAAAGTGTGGCAGATAAACTAGATCTCTGCCACAAAATGTGCAAAAGTTTGCGGCAGGGGATTCGCTGCGGTGGCAAGAGGAGAGAGAGGAGTGCATGAGGCGGAGCGGGATTGGAGAAGGCTTTACAATTAGGGACCGGCCTGATCGATGGGTCCCTTTTGTTTAGTATCGATTTGGCTCTGATAATTTTGATATTTCAAGGGGAATCGGTTTGCTTCCGATTTTCTGCGGCAAGTTTGTATTTTAAGCCTGTGAGGCCTACTTGAATCTCGTTTTTGCCAATGTTCTAGTATAAGACTTATAACAGAATTCTTATAGTTACGCGATTTGAAAATGTAGGAATAGAAAATGTATAGGATCGAGACCACGCGTGTGCCGTGGATTTCTCACTATTTTAAATAGCCGACTATCACATGATTCAAAACACATGAAATTATACAACGTTTGCTTTGTATTGTGCATATTAAAAACAAAATGGATTTTGAACTCATGTTGAGATTCTTATGAACATGATACAGAAAACAGGAATGTGATAACAATGCAAGTGTAAAACGAAGGATTGAAAAGCACATAAAATTTGTAAGTGTGTGTGTTTCGTTCACGGAATGGGAAAACACATGAATCATAATAAACATGGTCAAATCAAATTCAAACAACGTGAAAATATAATTAGGTCGTTATTGTGCCGCTGAGACCTTGGTCCCACTTTTCGTGCATGCGAGTTTGAAAAGGAGATTCGAATGGATGTTGAAATTCGTACGTTTTTCTCTCTCGATGTGAACAAGGAAGATTTTCTTGTGTTTTTTAGATTAACAGGGAGGCTCTCCCGGGCTCCATTTCACTTGAAAACGAAACCACCGGAGTCTAAGATTTTCTTGTGTTTTTCTCTGCTCCGTTCTTTTTCTTTTGAACTCCACTCGCCCTCCAAACTAAAGAGGCCTGAAATAGAGAAGTACAAGTGGATTAGGAAAAAGTATAAAACAACCCTGAACCTATAGACGAAAGATAAATCAGACCCTGAACTTTGAATCCGGTAAATTGGCACTCTGAACTTGTCAATCCCGGTCTATTTTAGACCTTACACCTGTTTGGCACATCGGGAACAATACAATGCCGGCCGGAATACTGACAATTTAGTCCCACATGTCATATTTATCTTCTTCCAAATCTCACATTCACCATACCATAGAGGATGCAGCGACCCAACCCTATTGGTCATCGCCGGCTGTGCATCGCCGAGCTCGGCCAGCCACCGCTACCACAGACCTGCAAGCAAAGTTGTCCGCCGTGTTTGCGCGCGTCCTGCCCAGGACGGCCGGCTCTAACAGCTGCACATATGAAGTTATAGCAAGATTAAGCTGATGATTAGCATTTTTATATGGGCAAGTGGCCGCCGGCCGGATGCGTTGTGTTCTTTGTTCCGCCACTGCACATATGGCCGAAACTCTATTCGATTAATGTATACCAAATTGGCAGCTCGAGAAACGGAAGGCCACTGTGGCTGGGCGTACGCCGCCGGTGCTGCTCGGGAATCGGGATATGGAGGCGCTTTGCTGACTCGGGATAATAGAGATCGGAGGTGGAAGATCCATATGACAAGGAGGGCCTTATTTTGTCAGTGAGAACGACTAATTATTCAGTTGAAGAATTATTTATTTTCAGGTGCCAAATAAATCTAGGGTTGAAAATAGACCGAGATTGACAAGTTCAAAGTGCTAATTTTCGAGATTTAAAGTTCGGAGTATGATTTAGTTTTCGTCTACAAGTTCAAGGTTTGTTTTGCACTTTTTCCATTGGATTATAAAGATCGTGTTCGACCGCATAGGACGCGATCGGCCTGACGACACCGTGGTCTACGCAGCACGGGCGGACGCAGGCCCCTCTTTCCAGCTGCAAAATGACGAGCAGGCTTGGGCAGATTCGTTCTGCCTTTTTTTTTCTGAGAATCAACATATTGGTTGGGTCCCTAAAAAGCAAACTGTTTAGGCTGCACGCAGCGTGGTGGACTGGTAGGCCTTGGGCCGTTCCATACGTACACTGGCAGCGATTACTTTGTTTCCAAAAAGACAAGCGAATTAACTACTACTAGACTCGATCCTTCCCCTAAAAAAAACTAGACTCGATCCTCGTCTAAAAAAATTACAAGTCCAATTCTAACTCCCACTGCGAGTGGATTAAAAGAAAAAAAGTACATATACAGGATGTAGTGTCCTGATCCAGGGGCCTCTTTCTTTTGTCTCGATTTGTTTCTGATAAATTTGATGTTTCAAGGGGAATACGGTTGCTTCAAAGTTCAAACCAAGAAACTCACGTGTTTGACTCCCAAGCTCATATGCTCCTACTATACTAAACAAAATTTATAAAATAGGAAACCATTTTACAAAATTCTGAAAACAATTGGAGGCGAAACACATACCAATGTTCAACTAACGTGCAAAGTTTCCTGGTGAAATTACATTGGTATGTCCTGTGCAAAAAAAGACAAATCCATGTTGGGAATGCAATTTCAAAAACATACTTTTTAGAGCACTAATTTTTTTTTGTACACAGCAGCATACATGACATTTGATCACGAAACTTGGCACGTATTTAGAAAAACTATATATGTTCGTCGCAAAAAAAATCAGAATTTTCGGAAATGTTTTACTATTTTTAAAAAATTTGGTCTAACATATCATGAGCATATCACCTCAGGAGTCAGAACACCTCTCTGAGAACTATCTATTTTAAGAAGTGACTGAGGACATAGGTTGTTCAACGAAATAAAACATTTGTCGACACTCATATGCTCTAGAATAACCAATTTATAGTTACACCTCGTCTATAAGTCTTACACATTAGAATTATACTGGTATATTGGTTTAGACTCGTTTCTTCCACAATCCTTCCCAAGATATTTAAATGGACACGGCACATATAAACACAAAATAATACAAGTGTCACAAACTAATGTATGGACGATATGATTATATTTCTCCTTTCGCAAAATCTCGTTTAAACTTTAAAGAGAAGTTACTAAGAGTGCCATGAACTCTTATTACTTCAAATTTAACATTATTTTGCAATAGAGTATGTACAATTATGTACATTGTCTTTAAATTGTAAACATAAGAATAATGTGTCAACACTTGTTTTATAAAAATGTTTTCAATATTGTGTTATGGAAGTTATATTGGTGTGAAGACCTGATAAATTGGCAATGCTAATCATCGGCATATCGAGTACTCCATGTACCACCTTCTTCACGCACTCGAGATGGAGAATCAGCACCACAGACAATGCTTGTTAGGCTGAGGTACATGCAAGCACACCTGCCGCCGGTGTTACGGCCAACAACGCCACCCAGGCCATGGAGTAGCTCTCTTCAGCTCACAAGCGAAGATCAATCCTACGTATGAAGCTAGCTATGAAGTTGATCAACTGCGCTAGCTAAAGCAACGAAGGATATTGTGTGTGGTGCCCGATCGACACGTACGTGAAAAGACTTCTGCTGTTTTAGGCACCGGGTGGTGCTTGCCGGTGAGGGCCGCTATACCATTTACATGAACGAATATGCTATTATTGCCCACGTATGAGAGCAGCGCAACACCCATGAGGCTGACCACTTCATGAAGTTGCGGGTGGGAGTTAATTTTTCTAAGTGTTGATTGAGCATGACAAGTTGACAACCACCATATACACTCGTCGTTTATAGGTAGGTGGGTGGGGGGCATTTGCCCCCCCCCCCCCCCAGCACAAAATTTGTCATAGAATAATCCTCGTAGATCGTTTTATTTGCTAGCCTGCTACCTTGGGGTGCCAAAATATAAGCATGTGTTTAAGCATAGCCATGATGCAAATTTATCTTAGAATTATCCGTGAGCAATCATGCTCGTTATTGCATGGAAATGGTAGAGCAAGTGCTGAGCGTGAACCACTACCAATCCTAAAACAGGAGCAACTCGTGTCGATCGCACCACATACAAACGGAACGACATTACTTCAACTAGTTTCAATTGATCTTCAAGACAGACACCTAGCTTATACCATCAATTTTCACTTGTGAGATGGAGAAAGATCTTACTCCCTGGGTGACGCTGCTGGCCGTGGCATCGTCGATAGGTCAACTTGCCTGCACCTCAGCACAACAACCACCGGCGGTGGTGCCTATTTTCCATGTCGAGCGCGTGTTGATGATGGGAGCTGGAGTATTCGATCTGCCTGTGGTTGGCATTTCGAGAAGATCTGTTTTGCCTTTGCATAGGCTGAAACTCCAGATCGTTTTAAGTTTTGTTGCTCTAAGAAAATTCCCATTTCCTATAATTTTGTTGATCCAAGAGAATTAGCATTTCCCATTTCCTATACTGGCACATACTAATCCATAACACAGTGTTGAAAACTTTTTTTTATAGAAGAAAACATTACTGAAATTAAAACCATGTTCTTAACATATGTTGATGCACTGTTTTGTGTTTACAGTTCAAACACCAAGTTGTTGCGAAAACAATTAAATGTATAAAACAGTAATAAAAGAGCATACTCTATCGATATCGCAAAACAATGTTAACATTTGAAGAAATAAGGTTTCTGAACGCTTAAGAAAACCCTCTCTTTTAAGTTTTCCAAATGAGAAGTATAATTGTATCCATCAGATTAGTATGTGATATTTCTATTGTTTTGTGTTTATATGTGCCTTGTCCATTTAAATATCTTGGGAAGGATTTTAGAAGATAATAGTCTAAACAAATACACAAGTAAAATTTCTTAAGTGTAAGGGCCCATGCTTTATCTTTCTTATTGGTTTAGCGATTATAAGATGCATAAATTGTGCAACATCGTGAAAAATCCACTAATTTGACATCCCCTAACGGCCTAACCTACCAATATCCAAACCAAACAACCCCAATCCAGTTGGCGGACTTGAAAACCATTTATGTTTATAGAAGGAGTTTGATGTACCTTGGTTTGTCCTGCTAGGTTACATATGCAAGATTAGATCTTACAGATAAGTAACCAAAGAACAATTGCCGCCAAAAAACAGAACGAAGCAACGTACTGGTACTTTTAAGAACATAGCCAAAGCTGAAGCTAGTTTATCGCTTGTAACGCCAAAGCTTAAGTGCATCGTTTCAAAGAACAGGTTTACCTAGCAGATAATGTCGTAGAGGCTAGTACTATCGAAGCCATAGCGGCTACTGCTATCAAAGAAAGCGAGACAAGACACAAGCGAACCATGAGAAGCACATGGCAAAGTTTCAAGTAGAATCATTTGCACCAAATGTTGGATTAAGGTTAGATCTTATGCAACATCTAAATTGAGAACCGCGATAGTTCTTGGATGGTAGGTGAGACGAGTGCATTCAGTAGAATGTCCCCTTCGGAGGCTGCACTAATTTCCGGTTGTGTGATGTCCCCATTTCTTTCTTAAGCTGTATCAAGATGTTCTCCAACAAGTACTCACGACGCGAGTTGGACAACAGGTTAAACTTCCTTTGGTCCACCTGCATTTGCTCCAAATTAAGTTAGAAATACAAGAACAAGTGATGAAAAAATGTTACAGAATCATATACCCATTGCCATACCAGTCCAGTCTCAGGATTTACACAGGTCATATTGATTCTTGAGTGAAATCTAACGGTTGGTGTTGGTGGCCTGTCTGGGTAGTCCTTGTCAGAGAAATGCTTTAACTGATAAAATCGGCCCATATAAACGCAACAAAAAAGAATAAATTCGGAAACGCAACAATCATATTTGCAGAAAGCAAGAGCAAGCAAGTGGAAATATCTCACGTACTATCTTTTATGTGAACATGTTTTTTCAGGAGGAACAAAGGTACGACCATCAGTACTATAGCGTAGCGGCTGTTAACTTACCTGTTCATTTTCTAAGGATCTAAACTCTTAGCCGAATATACTATTGGGCAATATATCCAGAGATTTTGATGGCACGACACTCTGAATAATACATCAATAAAAATCTACCAAGTTACATGTTCTTCCTCGTTAGTTGTAGAGCTTGTTCGACCTGTCCACAAACCTCAGGTTTGACGTTGGTGTTTCTCATTTAGGCGGAATATTCTTCAGTGGGAGGCGACGTTCCCGTCAACAGCGAGGTGCCCGTGGTGACTTCGTCAATCTCAAGACTCGACCCGCCGGCTCGGTATTGCGGAGGTGCTCATAGGGGTAGGGTGTGCGTGCGTACGTTCATAGGGGTGAGTGTGTGCACGTGTATGTGAGCGTATGTGTTGTACTGTGTTTCACAAAAAAAAACCTGTCCACAAACCCACTCGCCCACACGTGCTCGTGTATGGTCGTCGACATAGGTAGTTTTGTCACCCCAATCTTTCTCGTCAGCCATAGAGCTCGTTCAACCCGTCCACAACCCACTCGCCCGCACCCCAGTGGGTTTGGATCCCACTTGCTCGCACGTGTCCAGCTCAATGTTGTCGTCGTGCTCGTCGATGGTGCCCCATCATCGCCAAAGGAATTTGTGGTCCATTCATGTTTCCATGCCAATTCCTTCAATTTGGAAGGTGCGATCTGGATCGAGGAAGACGTCTAGGACGGAGCCGCCACCGCCGTCTACCACTAGGCCAGCACATGGGCGGGCCGCCGCCGCCGTCTACCACTAGCGCCACCGCAACCCACCGCCGCCGCCATGGACGCCTCAAGATCTTGGGTTCTATGGTTTCTGGTGGGTGTGCAATTGGGTGGTTCCACACTTCGACGGCGTGGGATCGATAGAGAAGGAGGAGGAGGAGTTGGGCTGGTGGTCGCCGGTGCGAGGGCATGCCGGAGGGTCTTTTTAGCGCCAGCAACAACTCAGTGGGGAAAGGGGATCGTGAGGAGAGGGACGGCGCTGGAGAGGAGAGAGAGGCTCGCGTGCGATTGTGTTTTTTTTTCTGAGTGTGGTGTGGTGTAACTGTGCAAGTTACCGCCAACGAAGAAGCTTCTTCGCCAGGGGTCTACCTTCTAGCGCTGGCGAATCTGTTTATGTTCGCCAGGGTGTACGTTTTAGCGCTGGCGAAGGCGCGCTATTCGCCTGGAGGGTCTTTTTAGCGCTGGCGAACGCAAAATGGTGTAGGCTAGTGTTATTTTTCCCCAATGAGTTGTTTGATCTCCGGGGTAGCGCTGACGGTATGTTTCCACTGTTCGCCAGTAGTGATAGGTGTACTGCTGGTGAACCAATTTTCATGTTCGCCCAGTGGTACTACTGCTGGCGGACGCATATTAAGTTTCGCCAGTGGTAGGTTGGTGGGAGTAGACCTCTTCCTACTAGTGGGGCATGCACAATGGAGAAGACGTCTTCTCTTAACTCTCCACGTCATTTCGAGAACAATAATACCAGTCATACATTGCGTTGTCTCTTATTATACCATGTGGAGCAATTAATAAGAATTAATTAATTTTTAGTGTGAAACTATGTTGGGAAGGCATATGGTACAATGGACAAAATAGACTTCTCTTAATTTTTAACAGATCTCTCTTTGCTAAGGGAAGACAACCCCCTATCTTTTCATTCTCTTTCTTCCACTAAGTAAAAATAAGACATGGCATGTCTAAGTGAAGGCTCACGCGTCACCCTATTATACATTCCCTAAGTTATTTCTTGCTAAACATAGCATATTTTTTCATTAGTGATAATGTAGTGGAATCACTCTTTGTCATATTATATATGTGCGGTGAGTTGTAGTTAGCATACACGGAATTTGTGTGGTGTTTTGTGTTAGTTAAAATAATGTGACACTCTTTTTTTTCATTAACTATCATGCCACATCAATAAAATGCATATGAAACCGAGCTAAGAACTTGCATTGGCACAACCCTTATAGATGAAATGTGACAGATATTGTGGAATTTGTGAGTGTAGTCTGTCAGCTTGAACGTAGTTATTTCTTGCTAAACATAGCATATTTTCATTACTTACTAATTGATGATAATACAATGAAATTATTCGTGAATAGTCGGGAAGAGTTACGATAAGCTGTCAGCCAAGGCGCACTTATTTCTGGCTAAACATTGCATATTTTTTTCATTAATGATGAATTAATGATAATATACTGAAATTACTCCTTTGCGAGTGTATATATAGGAATGTGTGGTGAGTTTTGGTCAACATACACGGACGAATTCTGCAAAGGAAGAGGTCATCTCAAAAGAAAGAGAAGAGGAGGCCCAGCAACATGGCAAAGCTTATCATGGTGGTAAGAAACGTGCTCTTCCTTGCGATGCTTGTCCTTGCATGTGTCGCAAAGCTCTCACAATGTAAGTAAACAGAACCTGTGATCGATAAACTTATACCCCATCCAGCCGGAAGAACTATCATGTTTTGCAAAACAATTATACTCTACTTACTCTATGATGTTATACCCCGTATTTGACCATATCACCATATTTGCATGCAGCTCAAACCACTCAGCTGGTGGATGGCAGCAAGATGGAGATGTGCATATGCCCGGAGTTAGACCCCCCGTGCTCAAAGGATGGATGTTTTTGCTGTTCGGATTCACCGGGAGACCCTTGCTTCCAGACTAGGCAACAGTGCAAATGGGCAAAGGCTTGTGGCTGCGACAAACGGCCACCCATAGCCATGGACTCGGCACTGCTAGGAAAACGGCTATCTGTGGCGCACCAAAATGGAATTCTGTGGCGCACCCCCAGGATTTCCTGGTGCGCCAAAGAATCGCCGCCACTAAATTTATATTCTGTGGCGCACCGTGCCATGTGCCACAGAAATCCACATGCGCCACATAATTCTGAAAATTTCAAAAAATTCAAAAACTGCAAAAAAAAAGTTTCAAAAAAAATCAAAATATGAAATAATATAAAAAATACTATTTATTCGAATTTTTTTCAGATTTTTTGAACTCTACCTTCTCACTAGGTCACCCATCCTCAAAGTGCTCCAACCCTAGCACGCTTAACTTCTAAGTTCTACCCACTTCACCTACTCTTGTGCTACTCAAGTCTTATTGATATATATCATATGAATCCTCTTAAGACTTGTATGTGGGTATGTTACCTATGTGTTATAAATGTGCGTTTTTAAAGTTCAGATTTTTCAAAAACTTCTAAACGTTGAAAAGGAGGGCTAAAAAGTTTCAAAAGATCATAAAAATTTCAAAAAAAATTCAAAAATCTTAAAAAAATCCAAAAAAGTCAAAACATTTAAAAAAGTCAAAATTTCAAAAAAACCAAAAAACTTAAAAAAATCCAAAAAAATTCAAAAAACTTAAAAAATCCAAAAAAATTCAAAAAACTTAAAAAATCCAAAGAAATCAAAAAAATTCAAAAAAGTCAAAACACTTAAAAAACATTGAACAATCTTCTTTGTTATACATTTCTGTGTCTTTTTCGAATTTTTTGAATTTTTTTTATTTTGCTGCGAAAAATCGTCTGTATGAAATAACTTTTTTTTTCTTTTTGAATTTGAGGAATCTGTGAATTGCTGACCAGGTAAACCCGGTGGATTCGAACTCCAACTTTTTCTCTAGTTTTTTTGGCATATTTTTTGCATTATTCCGACATCGTATGCAAAAGTTATGGCCGTACAAAGATTTCTTTTTCATTTGTTGCAAAAAAGGTCAAAATTCATATTTCAAAATTTCTACACGTACTAGACACTCATACCTACCCACATGTCAAAGGGTTTTAATTTTTGAAAATTTTATCATGTGCTTTTACTTCCTGCAAGACTAGAAAAGGCGATCCACGGGGGGGGGGGGGGGGGGGGGTGGGATTTGAAAAATGTGATTCTCGCCACAGAATCTTGCATTTATGTGGCGCACCGTGGCATTTCTGCGCCACAGAATTTCCTCGGATGGACCAAGGTCAAATGGTAGGAGGTGGGACCCACACACTTTCTGTGGCGCATGCTGAGAGGTTGGTGTTTTCAGGGTTGTCAACTCAAATAGCAAAGCAGACAAAGTTAAACAGAGCAAACAGAAGTGAAACACCAGCAGTAGTGAAGCATTTCAAAAAGTTTTTGTTGACCCTAATTTTTGGCTCTCTAAAAACTGTGTTTTTCCAGCTTCCCAAAATTGGGGCGTTACAGACCTTCCCCCCTTAAAAGAATCTCGTCCCGAGATTCCTAAGCGGATGCTAAGGGAGTGCAAGGTTAGTGGGTTTGTTGCTCCTTCATCTTCCGAGGTTGTTGATTCTAAACTGCGGTCTCCTTGTCGATATGGCATCGGATTTATTCTGGAAGGTTTCTGGTCTCTCCTTGACCCCCAATCCTCTAGAGTTAAGGCGCAAAGGTCATTTTGCCAAAACTCCCTAATAAAACTAGCGTATGTCTTCCCCCCTTAAAAAGGGGCCTTGAAGGTTAGCTGTGGAAGGTGTAAGTTGTTGCCGACTCCAATACGGTTGATGTAGACACTTGTTATGGCCTTGTCATCGAGGGGTTAGCAGTTAAATAACCGTCAACAGGTTTTCAAGCCTCACAGGGGTTCAGGTCCATAGACTTGACTCTCTCCGGCTTTTTCTAATAAGTCGAGGGGTGTTACAAGCTACTAGCTGCGTCTGAAGTTGTAAGGTGTTAATGTTGTCAACTGCAACAGTCCTTGGGCTTCTCGTCGTCCGTGGCACCTTGTTGAATATGACATCTTGACTTGTGTTCGCCTCCGGTTTAGCAGACGAAGAAAATTGATGGAGGCTTCCTTGGTTCTTGGACTCCATGACGCTTCACCCTAATATTCATAGGTTGGTCGTAACTAGTTAGCATGAATTTAATAGTGAAGGTTTCTCTGGCTATTGGTCTCTAGTCGAGCAAGTTAGGTTAATAAGGTTGGCATAAAGACGGCACTTATGACTCTTGCTATGGAGTAAATCTTGATGTAGACAATCTTCAGTGATGGTTGTCTTTGTTGTTGCTGACTCTTTGTGGGTGACGGCTTGAGGGCTTCATCAAATCTTCAAAGAGTAGTGGCTCTTGACGTTCTTTGAGTCCTCTTTATTGCCATCCGTAAGTGAGACTTCCGTTGGCACAATCATTCACACCAAACAATAAAATGGAACTCTTCTATAAAGGGTAAAGTGGCTGATTTGGGATAAAAATCCACCAGACCTAGAATATTGCTCCAAAAATTAAACCTTCTTAACACAGTACTGATATGAGTCGTACTAAGCCACAAGAATTGAATTTGCATCAAAAGCTTTCACCAAAAGTGAGCTAAAAATCCTGCAAGTGCCTCTGGTCCTAAAACAAACAGTGTTACCACTTCTATTTCAAGCAACTCATGCATGCAAGGTTAGATCCTACAGAAAGGTATGAATTTTACCTCTCTGTACCAATTGGATCCACTCAAAAACATTACTCCTAGCTCAAGGTATCAACAAAATAGTGAAAAACACACTTCTTATCCTATTAAAAGGTTTGCACAAACCACAATTGATTTTCTGCCCAGACCTACGCTGCATGGTTAAGAAAACACATGGGCATCCACTAAAAATATTCCTAACCAACATACATGCACAGATCTAACACGAACTAATTAAACTAGACACTTACCAATAATAGAGAATAAAAATATTATTTTTCAAGCTCAAAACCACTCTGTATAAGGAAATAAAACACTCAGGGCAAAATATAAGCTGTAAAATTCTACCAAGCTAGAATATGAAAGCTAATACCCATATCTAACACCAGCAATTGGATTTACTCCAAAAAGTTATTTTAACAACCAATTAAAAATCGTCAAACAGCTACTGGTGTTAAAACCAAACCTAATACAGCTCTAGTTTTACAAATCTCCTACATGCACGGCTTACAGATCTAGGTAAGTATGGTTTTAGGCTTTACACAAAACTAAAGTTTGCATGCTTTGGATAAACAGAACTCCCACAATTAAATAAATGGTGAAAAAGATTCTTTTTGCAAAATTAAACCTAGCACACGCATAACAATATATTTTGCAAACGGACAACTCCACACGGTTGCTAAAACACACAGCTACTCTACGAAATTTTAATCAATCAATTTGCATGCTCATGGATTAAATGGAGGATTTAAAGCTAGGACAGATCTAACAGGATTTATAAAACATGAAAAAGATTAACATGAAAATAGTGAAACGGGCCAGATCTGGCCCAACAACCGCTGCGCGAGGTCGGGCTGGCCCAGCAGCGTGCACAGAGCGGCCCAGGCGTGAAATATGAAGGACGTGCGCCCAGGTCGTCGTCTTCATCGCATTTTCGCGGTGAGCTCGCGCCGGAGGAAGACGGCGGCGATGGTGGCTCACCTAGGGGCCACGAGGGGCTGCGGGAGGGCTTGGATTCGAAGGAGAGGTGACGGAGAGCTCGATGGGGTCCTCAGCTCCCGCATGCAGCAGCAGCGTCCATGGCGGCGACGGCGGGTTGTTCCACGGGTCGAGGATGGCGGTGAGCTCCATAGCGGGCCTGGGCAAACGAGAGAATGTGTGGGAGTTAGACCTCGACAAGGGGAGCTTCACGGGCGGCCAATGGAGGAAAATGGAGGAGGGAAACGGCGGCTATGGCCGTGTCTCGACGGCGGCGCCCTTCCGGTTTCGAGGGCGTTCCTGAGCTGCAGAAGGCACGAGGACAGGCAGGGCTGCGTAGGGGAGGTGTGGGGTGTTGTGTGCGTGATGTGGGAGAGAGGAGAGGGCATGGGAGCTTGGTGTGAGCTGGGAGATGTGCTTCTCCTTGGGCTAGGGTTTTGGACGGGAGAGGACAAAAGAGAGGAAGAGGGGCGATGCCACTGGCTGGGATGGGTGGTGAGGGAGTGGGCAGGGTGGAGTTGGTAGGGAGGACCAGTCCGAGATGCCCACGTTATGTAACAGATCACGATCCCAATGATCAGTGCATCGCGATCACATAACCAACATGGTATACAAAGTTACATCATTCAACTGGAATAGTACAAAACTTACATCAATAATGGTCACATGACCAAGTCTGCAAACATCGCTGCTCCTGGCGGGTTTGACAATGATATAGCGGAAGCTTTCGGCTAGCGTCGGCCCTAGTCACAACCAGACGCATTCCCACAGAGCACTTGACCGGTGACACTCAGTTGGCGCAGTCGTCGGCGTCCTCCTCCTCCTCGTCGTACATCTTCTCGTTGTAATCTGGACGTTTGAATATCCAGGGACACAGCCAAATAAGTACATTGACATACTCGCAAGACCACCTCAAGGCTTAAGTTTTCATGGCAGTGCAATAAGAAGGGTTTTCGAAATCTAGGATAGCATCTATATAATACTATAGGGCTTAGTTTTCGTAACCGATGCTTTTAGATATGGAGATTACGACATCTCTATATATTTGTTGAAGAAAACATTTAGAGATAGAATTCTCTATTGTGGAGATGGAGATAGCAAGAGCCATCTCCACATCTTTGTAAAACATTTTGTAAAACTTTTCAAAAACACTAGGATGGGGATACCCCTTTTTCCTTCCACGAGATCCGATGCGTTGTCTCCCCGAGACCAACCATCTTATCTCAACTGCTGTACCTCCCAGGTACCATCTTGATGCCTCCTTGTTTTCACCGAGAAAACAATTTTCTTTTTGAAACATAAAACTTGCCCATACGCCTAGATCGTGGCCTTTCCTACCGTCCATGACCGTGGACACGGCTATTCGAATAGTTTTACACTCTGCAGAGGTGGTGCACTTTCACCACACCAAACAGTCATTCCGCCGTGTTCAGCCACGGTCCCCATACGATAGTATGCGGGGGTTCGGATGACGTGATCAAAGCTTTCCCCTAATCTACTCTAGTACAGAGGACTCCCGCTAGGTTTGTTCCCCCCGGCACCCTGTGCTCCACTAGACCCCTGGTCTTTCCTCGGACGCCACATCGCCACGGCAGGGGACCCAACGTAATCGTTCGGCGCAGATCCTCCACATGTGTATTGCCTCTCACAGACGGCAACCCGACTTCGGGGCCCCGCCCCTATAGAGAGTATGACATCCTCCATACTAAAATAGACAAGCTTCCGGCTAAGCCCTACCCATATCAGGTAGTGTGGTTGCACGGGTTAATTGTTCGGCGGCCGCTAGGGCTGTACTTTGTTTTTCAAAAGCAACATCTCCACCTCCGACTGCTCCCAGCAAGCTCGGGTTTTCATAAACTCACCGAATGCTCCCAGCACTTCGGTTTTTCATAAACTTCTCCATTTTCTCCCAGCAACATGGGTTTTATAAAACACTTTCTCGCCGATCGCTCCCAGCGACTCAGTTTTTTTCTTCCAGAAACATTTGTATCAAAATAGGCTCCCATCTTAAAGCTTTGATATGAGGATATAAGAATATACTACTAGAAAATATTATCTTCTTGATGACGCCTTCAGAAGAAGGCCTCTCAAGTTATAAAACCTATTATAAACTAGTAGATATAACTTTGGCCAAACAATAATTTTCGAAAATAGTTTTGGGGTGACAAAGTGTCATTTAAAAGATAAAACATGCATTATTTTATTTTGAAAACAAAACATGCTTTGAATAAATAATAGGATCATAGTAGGGTGCTGAGGTGGCTTGCCTTGCTCAGCAAAGTGTCCCTGGTCCTGATCTTCCTCGTAAGTGTACTGTTGCGTTTCTAAGGTACCGGAAAATTAAACGCATCTACCGTCAAAACTAGGAAGCAAGTTGACGACAATCTAAAGTAAGCAAACAATGTAACAAGCATAGCCACACTTAAACCTTCTCTGAATAGAAAGCTTAAGACAAAACTCATCACAATCATTCACACCAAACAATAAAATGGAACTCTTCTATAAAGGGTAAAGTGGCTGATTTGGGATAAAAATCCACCAGACCTAGAATATTGCTCCAAAAATTAAACCTTCTTAACACAGTACTGATATGAGTCGTACTAAGCCACAGGAATTGAATTTGCATCAAAAGCTTTCACCAAAAGTGAGCTAAAAATCCTGCAAGTGCCTCTGGTCCTAAAACAAACAGTGTTACTACTTCTGTTTCAAGCAACTCATGCATGCAAGGTTAGATCCTACAGAAAGGTATGAATTTTACCTCTCTGTACCAATTGGATCCACTCAAAAACATTACTCCTAGCTCAAGGTATCAACAAAATAGTGAAAAACACACTTTTTATCCTATTAAAAGGTTTGCACAAACCACAATTGATTTTCTGCCCAGACCTACGCTCCATGGTTAAGAAAACACATGGGCATCCACTAAAATATTCCTAACCAACATACATGTATAGATCTAACACGAACTAATTAAACTAGACACTTACCAATAATAGAGAATAAAAATATTCTTTTTCAAGCTCAAAACCACACTGTATAAGGAAATAAAACACTCGGGGCAAAATATAAGCTGTAAAATTCTACCAAGCTAGAATATGAAAGCTAATACCCATATCTAACACCAGCAATTGGATTTACTCCAAAAATTTATTTTAACAACCAATTAAAAATCGTCAAACAGCTACTGGTGTTAAAACCAAACCTAATACAGATCTAGTTTTACAAATCTCCTACATGCACGGATTACAGATCTAGGTAGGTATGGTTTAGGCTTTACACAAAACTAAAGTTTGCATGCTTTGGATAAACAGAACTCCCACAATTAAATAAATGGTGAAAAAGATTCTTTTTGCAAAATTAAACCTAGCACACGCATAAGAATATATTTTTGCAAACGGACAACTCCACACGGTTCCTAAAACACACAGCTACTCTACGAAATTTTAATCAATCAATTTGCATGCTCATGGATTAAATGGAGGATTTAAAGCTAGGACAGATCTAACAGGATTTATAAAACATGAAAAAGATTAACATGAAATAGTGAAACGGGCCAGATCTGGCCCAACAACCGCTGCGCGAGGTCGGGCTAGCCCAGCAGCGTGCACAGAGCGGCCCAGGCGTGAAATATGAAGGACGTGCGCCCAGGTCGTCGTCTTCATCGCGTTTTCGCGGCGAGCTCGCGCCGGAGGAAGACGGCGGCGATGGTGGCTCACCTAGGGCCACGAGCGCTGCGGGAGGGCTTGGATTCGAAGGAGGAGGTGACGGAGAGCTCGATGGGTCCTCAGCTCCCACATGCAGCAGCAGCGTCCATGGCGGCGATGGCGGGTTGTTCCACGGGTCGAGGATGGCGGCGAGCTCCATAGCGGGCCTGGGCAAACGAGAGAAGGTGTGGGAGTTAGACCTCGACAAGGGGAGCTTCACGGGCAAGCAATGGAGGAAAATGGGGGAGGGAAACGGCGGCTATGGCTATGTCTCGACGGCGGCGCCGTTCCGGTTTCGAGGGCGTTCCCGAGCGGCAGAAGGCATGAGGACAGGCAGGGCTGCGTAGGGGAGGTGTGGGTGTTGTGTGCGTGTTGTGGGAGAGAGGAGAGGGCAGGGGAGCTTGGTGTGAGCTGGGAGATGTGCTTCTCCTTGGGCTAGGGTTTCGGACGGAGAGGACAAAAGAGAGGAAGAGGGCGATGCCACTGGCTGGGATGGGTGGTGAGGGAGTGGGCAGGGTGGAGTTGGTCGGGAGGACCAGTCCGAGATGCCCACGTTATGTAACAGATCACGATCCCAATGATCAGTGCATCGCGATCACATAACCAACATGGTATACAAAGTTACATCATTCAACTCGAATAGTACAAAACTTACATCAATAATTGTAACAGCCCACTTTTGGTAATGCAAATTATGGGTAAAATTTTCACTTTGGCATTCCATGCATGCATCTTTGCCTCCATTTGCAATTGCTAAACAACACTAATTTGTTTTGGCAACATTGGGAAAACAAATTCTCAACTTGTTCCAACAAATCTCACAACAAATGTGGCACCCAAAGTTGCAAAACAAAAATACTTGGACTTCTTATATTTGTCAAGGAAGTTCTAAGAGTTCACAATGTCAATTTTGCACTTGCTCCAAATATTAAAGTAGCAACATTTGGAAATTGAGCAAAATGCCATAATCCACCACTATGAGCAAATGTTGTCAAAAACATTTTATTTGACCACACCAAATATTGTGGAGCATCTACAGGTTAAGGGGAGCCTCTCCAAATTTTTGGCATATTTTTTGTAAGTATTTTTTTCAGTGTCCAATTAAATCAAATACTCCTGCTGTTATTTGAAACCAGTATGGAAAAGGACCTATCCGTGAATGCCCCAAAAGTTCTAGGGGGTTTTTCAGAAAACCATCATCCCTCCCCTGTAGCGACCGAGCAGAGCTCGGGCCGCACCATGTCGCCGTGCTCGCTGTGTGCCTGGGGCCCCCTCTCGCTGCCTCCAGCTGCAGGACGCCGAACAACCCGAGCCACACCTGCTCCCTCCCTCGATTCTCTTCCCCGTTTCCCCTTTTTCTCTCCTTCCCCGAGCTCCCACGAGCCGCCATGGCCGCCATGGTCGCCGTGCTCGTAGCCGGCGTTTGAGGAGCTCCCGCGCAGATCGAGCGCCACCACCTGCTTCGCCGTGCTCTCCTCCTCCTCCCCGCCGAAGCAATCGTCCGGAGAGGCAAGGAATCGCCGCCGCCGCCCATTTTCCTCTCCGCCACCGCCGCATCTCCGCCGCGGGATTACTCCGCCGTCACGCCGTCCCCTGCCACGCCGTCGGCACCAACGCCCTCGTGGTGAGCACCCCGTGCCGTGCGCACCCTTTCCCCTGTCCCCCTCTGGCCGTAGCCTCACCGTAGCCCTCGCTGTCGCCGTACCCCGTCGCCGTCGACGCGCATTGCCCGGCCGTGGAGACGGCGCAGCCGGGCTGTATGCCGTCTGGCTCGGGCCCGTGCCCGGCTGCTGGGCCGGCCCAACTGGCCAGGAGACCGGAGCCCTCTGTAACATGGCCGGTTTTTGAACCGGCCTCAGCCGGGCTGGATGCCGGGCTCCTCTGGAGCCAGGCCGGCCTCTCACCCGGCCCAACCGGGCTGTGGACCGGCCTGAACAGTAAAAACAGTTTTCTTCTTCTTTCTTAAAATAAAACAATTGATAACTATTTAAATATTGATCCAAAATTTACAAATGAGGTATCAAATTGATCAGCAGTTCCAATGTTATCAAACCATGCTAATCTCACCTCATGATCACAAATATTTATTTGATGTTACTCCTAATTTGAATAAAAGAATTAAATTCATTTAATTATATAATTCACTAACTATTCATCGGTACTCGGAAATTTGCAAATGAGGTACCAAATTGATCGGGAGAACAAACCCTATCCATTCATGCCATGTCATGCATATTTGAGCCACTTCTTAGTAATGTAATAGATGTATGAGCAATGTGGTCATAAAGCGAAATATGGGGTTGCTTCCGAATAATTGCCCTAATTATTTGGCTCTCCATTTAATCTTGCTAGATGAACTAAATGATGCTATCATTGCATAAACATGTCATGTCATCATGTGGTTGTGCATTGCATTGTGAAACATGTTTGGTGATTGATTTGTTTCTTCCGTTGTTTGTGGCCCCGATAGATCAAGGAACCGGGGTTACTCCACAATACCCCGAGGATCCGTACTACCAGTACCCTGAACAAGGCAAGCGTAATCCCCCCTCTGAGCATATCTTATCCTATGTTTCCGCAAATATTTTCTCCACTATAATATTGCATGCGGTTCTAAATGTCAATTCTGCTGGTTTAGAGTATCCTATAGTTGCATTAAGTTCCGATGCCAATACCTGTTTTCCCTCCCAATATCCATAGGTTTGTATTGTTGGCCGAGATAATTACTATGCTATGTTGATGCTTAGCCATGCTTAGTTAAGTGCATAGCAGTACTATGGTTACTTCATGTTGGTAACAGGTGCTGAGATGAGAATGATGGTGGAGAATTGTGGTGACGGATAATAAAATGCTTAAAGGTGGGGATGAGAGGCCACATGGGATGTGGTGGGTTGTCTCGTTCTCGCCGCCTAGATGCGAGTTCTCGCCTACGAGCCAAGTTGAGCGTGCAACCATGCGTGGGGTATATGGAGCCCTCGTCGACCGACTAACTTGGGCGGGACTAGCCAGGGTCCTCTAGTTTGAGCTTCCATTTACGTGTGCGTTGAGATGGCGGCTGAGACAGATATGAGGTTTGTGGTGTTTAGGAAAATGAGTGGCCACGGGGCAGGGTGCTGGGAGCACTGAACTTGTCCCGTCCTCACTGATGATCCTGGGTTAGTCCTTAACAAGGTAAAGGTGGTAACCGCTCCCACTCAGCCGGCTTTCCCCGGAAGAGAGCTACGTGTAGGCAATGAGCCGGACGGTATGCCTGGATAAGAAGCTGGGAGGTCCCTCGCGGAACCTGGCGACTTTCACATTGTACACCCCTGCAGGGATAAATCTTTTCGAAAAGCCGTGTCCGCGGTTATGGACGACTTGGTGACGGATTCAGAGATCATAGAATAACTTTAACGGAATGATTAAAAACTGGGTACTAGAGGTACCACTCACGATTGTAAGGTGAGCTTCCTCGAGGGTGATTCGGGGAGGTGCCTTTGATGAACAGGTACATGAGGGTGATGATGGTGATGATGAGAAATGTGATCAAGAGAAAAGAGTTACTCTTACCCCTCTTTGTAAAACTTCTGATTAGTCGATGCCATGGATTTATGTTTTTTAAATAAAATCAGCTTTATGCAAAAGAGCCATAAAACCTTGAAAGCCAATCATCGAGCATATATAGCTCTTAATCTTGCGAGTTCGTCGAACTCAACGTCGTTTGTTTTGTTTCAGAGGAGGACTTCACCGACCTCGAAGGTGGGTTCTTTGTGGACGTCGACGAGTAGTCTGGGGTTCCCAGGTGGCAGCTTGGGACATCCTGGAACAGCTGGCGCTGTGATGTTTATCTGTAGGCCTCTTAGGCCATATTTGGATCTTGTTGTTTAGAACAACCTAATTTGCTTCCGCTTGATGTAATGTTGGGTCTGTGACCTCTGGTTGTCATTTGCTATCTTTCTCTATTATAAGAGTTGAACTATATAATTTTGTGTCGTAGAGTCTGTGATGTGCCAGTTGTTCCACAAGTCTTGATCTTACTATTATGCTTGAGTTGTGCCTGTGTTAAGGCATCAATCGGGGTGTTGCGTTGTCTGGATGATGTACCAGCAACGCCTGCCAAAGGTTTTGGCCGGGGATTGGTAAACCCGTAACCTCCGGTTGTATCGCTTAACCGGTGACACACAGCATCACTGTATAGCAGTCGGGTCGGGGCGCCACAAGTTGGTATCAGAGCAGTACTGCCTGTAGGAAACCCTTCTACTGGTCGATGTTGAGTCTAGTGTTTGTGAAAATATTTTAACCTAAAAATGAGTTGTGAAAACCATCTTAGGATTCTTTTTACTCCTTATCTGGTTACCCTCTAATCTCGGAGCAATCTTACCTCGATTTGAGTTAAAGGTTTTACTCCTCGTCTGTTACTTCAAAATGATTAGAAACGGGGTGGGTTCGACCTTTAGTGTTATGTGTCACGTTGCTCCCGCTGCGTTGCAATCCCAAATCAACTCAGATGTTTCTACCGAATCAAATCTTTGATCCTTTCTTTGGGTTTTAACCCAGGACTTGAACATAAGGTCCCGGATTGTGCCAACTAGAGTGTGTTAAGTTGTGATTTCTTAACTCTCACTAGTAGCACATGATGCTGATCTTTGACCCAAGTTCTATCTTGTTGTTTTCCTTCTCGCAAAGTATTATCGTCCCTAGTCTGTGTACTTGTGTAGACGCTAATGCTATTGTTCGACCATTCGGAGAAAGATACTAACCGTGTCATTGTCAAATCTCCAGAATGGCTCGAGGAGGCCGTGGAGGCCGTGGTGGTCGCGGTAACCACAATGATGATGAGGATGATCTGCCGCCACCACCCTCGATGGCTGAGTCTTGATGGCCATTGAGGAGAACCGTGGGCGCAATGAGCGCTTGCTGGAACAGTTGGTGCAGCAGAATGCACGGAGGAACGAGTGCAACACTCTCACTGAGTTCCTGCGCTCGCAGCCACCCACCTTTGCTGATGCTAAGGAGCCACTGGAAGCTGATGATTGGCTTCGTGCTTTGGAGCGCAAGTTCTCCGCGCTGCATGTCCCATTGGCGGAGCAAGTCAACTTTGCCACCTACCTCTTGGTTGGTGCTGCTGGCTGTTGGTGGGAAAGCCATGTGGCTTTGTTTCCAGCCAACCATGTCTTCACCTGGGCTGATTTCGCACTGCCTTCCGTGCGGAGTACATTCCCCAGCCATCATGGACTTGAAGAGGAGGGAGTTCCTGGATTTGCAACAGGGACGGATGGACCTCCGCACTTATGGTCGTGAGTTCAACCATCTCTCGTTACGCCCCAAGGGACGTGACCAATGATGCTGACAAGCAAGAGCTGTTCCGCAAGGGTCTGAATCCGCAGCTCGCTATGAGTTGCTTCCCTTCAGGTTCCAGACCTATCAGGAGCTGTTCAACCAGGCTTTCACTCTTGAGCAAGGAAGAAAGGAACTTGAAGCTTCCAAGAGGCCCGCACATGGGGACCACCAGAGTTCCTCGGGTTCTGAGAGCAAGAAGCGCAGGGTGTTTGTTCCCTACAGCGCCGTACCTCGTGCTCCTTCATGCCGAGGCAGCAGGATACAGGCCACCTCCTCCGCGCCCCACTACTTCGACACTTGGGTAGGCGGAGTGGGTACCGTCCTATGCTACCTGCTCCACCTGGAGTCACTTGCTACACCTGTGGCCAGGCTGGCCACTACTCCAGGGAGTGCCCCCAGAAGGCACCTCTCGCGATAACTCCTGCACGAGCCCCTGCCACTCCAGCTGGCAAGGCTGGACCTATTGTGCGTGGTCGCCTGAACCACGTCTCTGTTGAAGAAGCTGAAGAGGACCCCGGCGTTCTTATGGGTGAGTTACGAATCAACGGCAATCAGCTACAGTTTTGTTTGATTCTGGAGCATCGCATTCATTCATATCCATAGCTTTTGCAAAAGACCACAAAATACCGTTTGAGAAAATGAGCGACCCTTGGAGATCTCCACTCCTGGCTCCAAATGGCAAACCGATGGGGTTACTCCTGAGGTTCAGATTACTATCGGTTACTACTCTTTCCTTTGCTTTGGTAGCTCTGAGGTCAAAGGCATTGATGTCATACTGGGCATGAACTGGCTAGCCAAATACCAGGCTAATCTCGACTGTGCTGCCAAGACCGTCACCGTGACCAATTCTTCCGGTGACAGTGTGAAGTATTGGTCTGCACTGTCAAGACCTCCATCTCAGTCATACCCAACTCACCTGAGATCCTTCTTTGCTTTATGGAAGGCGAATCCCCTCCTGAAATCCAGGACATACACGTGGTGTGTGACTTCCCGGATGTGTTCCCGGAAGAGTTGCCTGGCATGCCTCCTGACCGAAGTGTGGAGTTTGTCATAGATCTACTTCCCGGTACTGCTCCAATTTCCAAGAAGCCCTACCGTATGCCGGTGGAAGAGTTGGCTCTGTTGAAAGAGCAAATTGATCAGCTGTTAGCTAAGGAGTTCATCCAGCCTAGCAGTTCACCTTGGGGTTGTCCGGTACTCTTTGTCAAGAAGAGGGATTCTACCGTGCCTCGTCTAGTCTCTGACTATCGACCGTTGAATGCGGTGACAATCAAGAACAAGTATCCTATTCCTCGCATCAATGATCTGTTGGATCAGTTAGCTGGTGCAACGGTATTCTCCAAGATGGATCTGAGGTCAGGCTACCATCAGATAAAAATCAGAAAGGAGGATATTCCAAAGACGGCATTTGTTACTCGTTATGGCTCATATGAGTATACCGTCATGTCCTTTGGTCTCACAAATGCCCCGCTACTTTCATGAGGCTCATGAACTCCATCTTCATGGATTATCTTGATAAGTTTGTCGTCATTTACATTGATGACATCCTTATCTATTCTAAAACCGACGAAGAGCATGATGAACATCTTCGTTGGTTCTGACACGGCTTCGTGAACACCGTCTTTATGCCAAGTTCTCCAAGTGTGAGTTTTGGTTGGATAAACTTGTCTTCCTTGGTCATGTAATATCCGCAAATGGTGTGGAAGTCATTCCTGACAAGATTCAGTCCATTCTGGATTGGAAAACCCAATGTCAGTCAAGGACATCCGTAGCTTTCTCGGATTGGCGGGTTACTACCGCCGATTCATCGAAGGTTTCTCCAAATAGCCAAGGCCCTGACTGACCTTCTCAAGAAGGATAAAAAGTTTGTATGGACGGCCGAAGCTGAAGAGAGCTTCAAAACACTGAAAGCCAAACTCACGTCCGCTCCTGTGCTTGTCCTGCCGGACACAAGCAAGGATTTCGTCGTCTTCTGTGACGCCTCTCTCAAGGCTTGGGCTGTGTACTAATGCAAGATGGCCATGTGGTGGCTATGCTTCTCGCCAACTTAAGCCGCATGAGCTCAACTACCCAACTCATGATCTAGAACTTGCCGCGTGGTTATGCTTTGAAGCAATGGAGACCATACTGTTTGGTAACCGTTGCGAGATCTTCTCGGATCACAAGAGTCTGAAGTACCTCTTCACCCAGCCGGATTTAAATCTCAGGCAAAGGCGTTGGTTGGAGTTAATCACGGACTATAATGTGAGTCTGAACTATCAACCCGGCAAAGCAAACGTCGTGGCTGACGCGCTAAGTCGGAAGTCCTATTGCAACAATCTGATGATTGAGAAGGCCCAACCTGCTCTCCATGAAGAGTTTGCCCGCTTGAACCTGGAAATTGTTCCCTCTGGCTATCTAGCAAATCTGGAGATTAAATCTACTCTGGTAGACCAATAAAGGAAGCTCAGAAGCTGGATGAGGGTATCCTGAATATCAAGAGAATATTGCTTGTGGCAAGGCTAAATGTTTCGTGGAAGATGATTCTGGGGTCGTTTACTTTGGTGACCGTTTGGTAGTGCCAAAGGAACGGAATCTGAGGGAGCTAATTCTCCAAGAGGCTCATGATTCACCTCTCTCTATTCACCCGGAAGTACCAAAATGTACCAAGACCTTCGACCACAATTTTGGTGGACCCGTATGAAACGGGAGATTGCCAAGTTTGTTGCTGAATGCGACACCTGTCGACGGGTAAAAGCTGAACATCAAAGACCTGCCGGCACTCTTCACCCTATTGCTATCCCCGAGTGGAAATGGGATGAGATTGGTATGGATTTCATTACTGGCTGCCGAAGTCTCCCAAGGGAAATGATGCCATCTGGGTAATCATTGACGACTATCAAAAGTGGCTCACTTCCTCCCTGTTCGAGTTGATGTCACAGCCGCTAAGTTGGCAGACCTGTATACTCTCATATCGTCGTCCTTCACGGCGTTCCCAAGAAGATAATTTCTGATCGTGGAAGCCTATTCACCTCCAAGTTTTGGACTAGTTTCCAACTGCCATGGGAACCGTCTCAACTTCAGCACCGCGTTCCATCCCAAACTGATGGTCAGACCGAGAAGTGAACCAAGTTTTGGAAGACATGCTTAGGGCATGTGTAATCTCTTTTGGCAAGGTTGGGAAAAGTACCTCCTTTCGCGGAGTTCTCCTACAACAATAGCTATCAAGCTAGTCTGGGCATGGCTCCCTTCGAGGCTCTATATGGAAGAAAATGCCGCACTCCTCTGAATTGGTCCGAGACCGGAGAGAGGGCACTCTTTGGTCCTGATGTGATCAATGAAGCTGAGGAGAAGGTTCGAATCATAAGAGAAATCTGAAGATTGCCAGTCTAGGCAGAAGAGCTACTATGACAAGCATCATCAGGAGTTCACTATGAAATGGTGATAAAGCTTACCTCCGTGTCTCTCCCCTTCGAGGCGTTCGCCGCTTCGGATCAAAGGGAAATTGGCCCCTCGCTATTGGCCTTTCACCGTTCTGGCCAAGCGAGGAGATCTTTCTTATAAGTTGGAGTTACCAGCAAATTCCCAAATGTGCACGATGTGTTTTCATGTCTCCCAACTCCGCCGTTGTTTCAAGGATCCGATCCATGGGGTCAATCATGAGGAGCTAGATCTACAAGAAGACCTCACTTATCGTGAACATCCTATCCGTGTCTTGGATGAAGCCGAAAGGAAGACTCGTAACAAGACCACCAAGTTCCTCAAAGTTCAGTGGTCTCACCATTCCGAGGAAGAAGCAACTTGGGAACGAGAGTCTAGTCTTCGTGAGGAATATCCCGACTTCTTTCCGCAACCTTAGAATCTCGGGACGAGATTCCTGTAAGGAGGGTAGAGTTGTAACAGCCCACTTTTGGTAATGCAAATTATGGGTAAAATTTTCACTTTGGCATTCCATGCATGCATCTTTGCCTCCATTTGCAATTGCTAAACAACACTAATTTGTTTTGGCAACATTGGGAAAACAAATTCTCAACTTGTTCCAACAAATCTCACAACAAATGTGGCACCCAAAGTTGCAAAACAAAAATACTTGGACTTCTTATATTTGTCAAGGAAGTTCTAAGAGTTCACAATGTCAATTTTGCACTTGCTCCAAATATTAAAGTAGCAACATTTGGAAATTGAGCAAAATGCCATAATCCACCACTATGAGCAAATGTTGTCAAAAACATTTTATTTGACCACACCAAATATTGTGGAGCATCTACAGGTTAAGGGGAGCCTCTCCAAATTTTTGGCATATTTTTTGTAAGTATTTTCAGTGTCCAATTAAATCAAATACTCCTGCTGTTATTTGAAACCAGTATGGAAAAGGACCTATCCGTGAATGCCCCAAAAGTTCTAGGGGGTTTTTCAGAAAACCATCATCCCTCCCTGTAGCGACCGAGCAGAGCTCGGGCCGCACCATGTCGCCGTGCTCGCCGTGCGCCTGGGGCCCCCTCTCGCTGCCTCCAGCTGCAGGACGCCGAACAACCCGAGCCACACCTGCTCCCTCCCTCGATTCTCTTCCCGTTTCCCTTTTTCTCTCCTTCCCTGAGCTCCCGCGAGCCGCCATGGCCGCCATGGTTGCCGTGCTCGTAGCCGGCGTTTGAGGAGCTCCCGCGCAGATCGAGCGCCACCACCTGCTTCGCCGTGCTCTCCTCCTCCTCCCCGCCGAAGCAATTGTCCGGAGAGGCAAGGAATCGCCGCCGCCGCCCATTTTCCTCTCCGCCACCGCCGCATCTCCACCGCGGGATTACTTCGCCGTCACGCCGTCCCCTGCCACGCCGTCGGCACCAACGCCCTCGTGGTGAGCACCCCGTGCCGTGCGCACCCTTTCCCCTGTCCCCCTCTGGCCGTAGCCTCACCGTAGCCCTCGCTGTCGCCGTACCCCGTCGCCGTCAACGCGCATTGCCCGGCCGTGGAGACGGCGCAGCTGGGCTGTATGCCGTCTGGCTCGGGCCCGTGCCCGGCTGCTGGGCCGGCCCAACTGGCCAAGAGACCGGAGCCCTCTGTAACATGGCCGGTTTTTGAACCGCCTCAGCCGGGCTGGATGCCGGGCTCCTCTGGAGCCAGGCCGGCCTCTCACCCGGCCCAACCGGGCTGTGGACCGGCCTGAACAGTAAAAACAGTTTTCTTCTTCTTTCTTAAAATAAAACAATTGATAACTATTTAAATATTGATCCAAAATTTACAAATGAGGTATCAAATTGATCAGCAGTTCCAATGTTATCAAACCATGCTAATCTCACCTCATGATCACAAATATTTATTTGATGTTACTCCTAATTTGAATAAAAGAATTAAATTCATTTAATTATATAATTCACTAACTATTCATCGGTACTCGGAAATTTGCAAATGAGGTACCAAATTGATCGGGAGAACAAACCCTATCCATTCATGCCATGTCATGCATATTTGAGCCACTTCTTAGTAATGTAATAGATGTATGAGCAATGTGGTCATAAAGCGAAATATGGGGTTGCTTCCGAATAATTGCCCTAATTATTTGGCTCTCCATTTAATCTTGCTAGATGAACTAAATGATGCTATCATTGCATAAACATGTCATGTCATCATGTGGTTGTGCATTGCATTGTGAAACATGTTTGGTGATTGATTTGTTTCTTCCGTTGTTTGTGCCCCGATAGATCAAGGAACCGGGGTTACTCCACAATACCCCGAGGATCCGTACTACCAGTACCCTGAACAAGGCAAGCGTAATCCCCCCTCTGAGCATATCTTATCCTATGTTTCCGCAAATATTTTCTCCACTATAATATTGCATGCGGTTCAAATGTCAATTCTGCTGGTTTAGAGTATCCTATAGTTGCATTAAGTTCCGATGCCAATACCTGTTTTCCCTCCCAATATCCATAGGTTTGTATTGTTGGCCGAGATAATTACTATGCTATGTTGATGCTTAGCCATGCTTAGTTAAGTGCATAGCAGTACTATGGTTACTTCATGTTGGTAACAGGTGCTGAGATGAGAATGATGGTGGAGAATTGTGGTGACGGATAATAAAATGCTTAAAGGTGGGGATGAGAGGCCACATGGGATGTGGTGGTTGTCTCGTTCTCGCCGCCTAGATGCGAGTTCTCGCCTACGAGCCAAGTTGAGCGTGCAACCATGCGTGGGGTATATGGAGCCCTCGTCGACCGACTAACTTGGGCGGGACTAGCCAGGGTCCTCTAGTTTGAGCTTCCATTTGCGTGTGCGTTGAGATGGCGGCTGAGACAGATATGAGGTTTGTGGCGTTTAGGAAAATGAGTGGCCACGGGGCAGGGTGCTGGGAGCACTGAACTTGTCCCGTCCTCACTGATGATCCTGGGTTAGTCCTTAACAAGGTAAAGGTGGTAACCGCTCCCACTCAGCCGGCTTTCCCCGGAAGAGAGCTACGTGTAGGCAATGAGCCGGACGGTACGCCTGGATAAGAAGCTGGGAGGTCCCTCGCGGAACCTGGCGACTTTCACATTGTACACCCCTGCAGGGATAAATCTTTTCGAAAAGCCGTGTCCGCGGTTATGGACGACTTGGTGACGCATTCAGAGACCATAGAATAACTTTAACGGAATGATTAAAAACTGGGTACTAGAGGTACCACTCACGATTGTAAGGTGAGCTTCCTCGAGGGTGATTCGGGGAGGTGCCTTTGATGAACAGGTACTATGAGGGTGATGATGGGTGATGATGAGAAATGTGACTCAAGAGAAAAGAGTTACTACTTACCCCTCTTGTAAAACTTCTGATTAGTCGATGACATGGATTTATTGTTTATTTAAATAAAATCAGCTTTATGCAAAAGAGCCATAAAACCTTGAAAGCCAATCATCGAGCATATAATGGCTCTTTAATCTTGCGAGTTCGTCGAACTCAACGTCGTTTGTTTCGTTTCAGAGGAGGACTTCACCGACCTCGAAGGTGGGTTCTTTGTGGACGTCGAAGAGTAGTCTGGGGTTCCCAGGTGGCAGCTTGGGACATCCTGGAACAGCTGGCGCTGTGATGTTTATCTGTAGGCCTCTTAGGCCATATGTTGGATCTTGTTGTTTAGAACAACCTAATTTGCTTCCGCTTGATGTAATGTTGGGTCTGTGACCTCTGGATGTCATTTGCTATCTTTTTCTATTATAAGAGTTGAATTATATATTTTTGTGTCGTAGAGTCTGTGATGTGCCAGTTGTTCCACAAGTCTTGATCTTACTATTATGCTTTGATAGTTGTGCCTGTGTTAAGGCATCAATCGGGGTGTTGCGTTGTCTGGAGTGAGGTGTACCCAGCAACGCCTGCCAAAGGTTTTGGCCGGGATTGGTAAACCCGTAACCTCCGGTTGTATCGCTTAACCGGTGACACACAGCATCACTGTATAGCAGTCGGGTCGGGGCGCCACAATAATGGTCACATGACCAAGTCTGCAAACATCGCTGCTCCTGGCGGGTTTGACTACGATATAGCGGAAGCTTTCGGCTAGCGTTGGCCCTAGTCACAACCATACGCATTCTCACAGAGCAGTTGACCGGTGACACTCAGTTGGCGCAGTCGTCGGCGTCCTCCTCCTCCTCGTCGTACATCTTCTCGTTGTAATCTGGACGTTTGAATATCCAGGGACACAGCCAAATAAGTACATTGACGTACTCGCAAGACCACCTCAAGGCTTAAGTTTTCATGGCAGTGCAATAAAAAGGGTTTTCGAAATCTAGGATAGCTTCTATATAATACTATAGGGCTTAGTTTTCGTAACCGATGCTTTTAGATATGGAGATTACGACATCTCTATATCTTTGTTGAAGAAAACATTTAGAGATAGAATTCTCTATTGTAGAGATAGCAAGAGCCATCTCCACATCTTTGTAAAACATTTTGTAAAACTTTTCAAAGACACTAGGATGGGGATACCCCTTTTTCCTTCCACGAGATCCGATGCGTTGTCTCCCCGAGACCAACCATCTTCTCTCAACTGCCGTACCTCCCAGGTACCATCTTGATGCCTCCTTGTTTTCACCGAGAAAACCATTTTCTTTTTGAAACATAAAACTTGCCCATACGCCTAGATCGGTGGCCTTTCCTACCGTCCATGACCGCGGACACGGCTATTCGAATAGTTTTACACTCTGCAGAGGTGGTGCACTTTCACCACACCAAACAGTCATTCCGCCGTGTTCAGCCACGGTCCCCATACGATAGTATGCGGGGGTTCGGATGACATGATCAAAGCTTTCCCCTAATCTACTCTAGTACAGAGGACTCCCGCTAGGTTTGTTCCCCCCGGCACCCTGTGCTCCACTAGACCCCTGGTCTTTCCTCGGACGCCACATCGCCACGGCAGGGGACCCAACGTAATCGTTCAGCGTGGATCCTCCACATGTGTATTGCCTCTCACAGACGGCAACCCGACTTCGGGGGCCCTGCCCCTATAGAGAGTATGAGATCCTCCGTACTAAAATAGACAAGCTTCCGGCTAACCCCTACCCATATCAGGTAGTGTGGTTGCACGGGTTAATTGTTCGGGCGGCCGCTAGGGCTGTACTTTGTTTTTCAAAAGCAACATCTCCACCTCCGACTGCTCCCAGCAAGCTCGGGTTTTCATAAACTCACCGAATGCTCCCAGCACTTCGGGTTTTTCATAAACTTCTCCATTTGCTCCCAACAACATGGGTTTTATAAAACACTTTCTCGCCGATCGCTCCCAGCGACTCAGTTTTTTTCTTCCAGAAACATTTGTATCAAAATAGGCTCCCATCCTAAAGCTTTGATATGAGGATATAAGAATATACTACTAGAAAATATTATCTTCTTGATGACGCCTTCAGAAGAAGGCCTCTCAAGTTATAAAACCTATTATAAACTAGTAGATATAACTTTGGCCAAACAATAATTTTCGAAAATAGTTTTGGGGTGACAAAGTGTCACTTAAAAAATAAAACATGCATTATTTTATTTTGAAAACAAAACATGCTTTGAATAAATAATAGGATCATAGTGGGTGTTGAGGTGGCTTGCCTTGCTCAGCAAAGTGTCCCTGGTCCTGATCTTCCTCGTAAGTGTACTGTTTCAGCTTCCCCGTATTGCTCCTCCTCTTACGTTTCTAAGGTACCGGAAAATTAAACGCATCTACCGTCAAAACTAGGAAGCAAGTTGACGACAATCTAAAGTAACCAAACAATGTAACAAGCATAGCCACACTTAAACCTTCTCTGAATAGAAAGCTTAAGACAAAACTCATCACAATCATTCACACCAAACAATAAAATGGAACTCTTCTATAAAGGGTAAAGTGGCTGATTTGGGATAAAAATCCACCAGACCTAGAATATTGCTCCAAAAATTAAACCTTCTTAACACAGTACTGATATGAGTCGTACTAAGCCATAGGAATTGAATTTGCATCAAAAGCTTTCACCAAAAGTGAGCTAAAAATCCTGCAAGTGCCTCTGGTCCTAAAACAAACAGTGTTACCACTTCTGTTTCAAGCAACTCATGCATGCAAGGTAAGATCCTACAGAAAGGTATGAATTTTACCTCTCTGTACCAATTGGATCCACTCAAAAACATTACTCCTAGCTCAAGGTATCAACAAAATAGTGAAAAACACACTTTTTATCCTATTAAAAGGTTTGCACAAACCACAATTGATTTTCTGCCCAGACCTACGCTGCATGGTTAAGAAAACACATGGGCATCCACTAAAAATATTCCTAACCAACATACATGCACAGATCTAACACGAACTAATTAAACTAGACACTTACCAATAATAGAGAATAAAAATATTCTTTTTCAAGCTCAAAACCACACTGTATAAGGAAATAAAACACTCGGGGCAAAATATAAGCTGTAAAATTCTACCAAGCTAGAATATGAAAGCTAATACCCATATCTAACACCAGCAATTGGATTTACTCCAAAAAGTTATTTTAACAACCAATTAAAAATCGTCAAACAGCTACTGGTGTTAAAACCAAACCTAATACAGATCTAGTTTTACAAATCTCCTACATGCACGGCTTACAGATCTAGGTAGGTATGGTTTTAGGCTTTACACAAAACTAAAGTTTGCATGCTTTGGATAAACAGAACTCCCACAATTAAATAATGGTGAAAAAGATTCTTTTTGCAAAATTAAACCTAGCACACGCATAAGAATATATTTTTGCAAACGGACAACTCCACATGGTTGCTAAAACACAAAGCTACTCTACGAAATTTTAATCAATCAATTTGCATGCTCATGGATTAAATGGAGGATTTAAAGCTAGGACAGATCTAACAGGATTTATAAACATAAAAAAGATTAACATGAAAATAGTGAAACGGGCCAGATCTAGCCCAACAACCGCTGCGCGAGGTCGGGCTGGCCCAGCAGCGTGCACAGAGCGGCCCAGTCGTGAAATATGAAGGACGTGCACCCAGGTCGTCGTCTTCATCGCGTTTTCGCGGCGAGCTCGCGCCGGAGGAAGACGGCGGCGTTGGTGGCTCACCTAGGGGCCACGAGGGGCTGCGGGAGGGCTTGGATTCGAAGGAGGAGGTGACGGAGAGCTCGATGGGGTCCTCAGCTCCCGCATGCAGCAGCAGCGTCCATGGCGGCGACGGCGGGTTGTTCCACGGGTCGAGGATGGCGGCGAGCTCCATAGCGGGCCTGGGCAAACGAGAGAAGGTGTGGGAGTTAGACCTCGACAAGGGGAGCTTCACGGGCGACCAATGGAGGAAAATGGAGGAGGGAAACGGCGGCTATGGCTGTGTCTCGACGGCGGCGCCCTTCCGGTTTCGAGGGCGTTCCCGAGCGGCAGAAGGCACGAGGACAGGCAGGGCTGCGTAGGGGAGGTGTGGGGTGTTGTGTGCGTGCTGTGTGAGAGAGGAGAGGGAAGGGGAGCTTGGTGTGAGCTGGGAGATGTGCTTCTCCTTGGGCTAGGGCTTCGGACGGGAGAGGACAAAAGAGAGGAAGAGGGGCGATGCCACTGGCTGGGATGGGTGGTGAGGGAGTGGGCAGGGTGGAGTTGGTCGGGAGGATGTGTCTTGGCCAGTAGGGAGAGAGGGGAGTGATCTCCCATTGGCCACGGTGGAGGAGAGTGAGTGATGAGTGGAGAAGAGGGTGATGGGGGTATGACATGTGGGCCAGGGTCGAGGTGGTGCTGCTATGCTCACATGTGACAGAGGTAGAGACATTGGGTGAGAGAGAGGGTTTTAGTTGGTTTTTAGGCATGTGTGCAGATTTAACATGGGGCTATGTTCATCATTAAAGATTAAGAAATCTGGGGCTTAATTGGAGCTACCAAGAATTCTCCAGGCAAAGACAAGTGATGGGGAAGAGAGGGGTGCATGTGCATTGCCCAAAGGTGGTCTGGATTGCTAAAGGTGATAATGACAAAAGTGAATCCAACAGAAGACAATTGGTCACTGATTTGGCTAGCCTACTAACTCTAGATGGTTTGGTGATCAAACCTGGTCTTAACAATAAACTAAGGACATGTTTTGAATAAATAGACGACAAGGATCAACTTGGATAAAATGTAAGTCAAGAATTGATCAAGAATTGCTTAAAGTGAGGTCCTAGATTTGCTATGTTTTAATAAATATGAAGATAGGTCCAGAGATGGGTTGTCCAAGTTTTCTTCAAGATTTTGAATTAGGAAAGATGGTAAGTATGCTTATTTAGGTCAAACATGACCATGAACATGTTAGGGATTTTTCTCAAGATTTTTGGGAAATACTTTTGTTCCAAAATAATTTAATATCCAACTCTAGCCCTTTTGAAAATAGTCAAAACCATTATTTAGCACAAGCAGAACAACACAAATCAATCCATTCAACAAGCCGCAACAAACAAGCAAATTAATATAACAACCAATATCAAAACACTCAAAGGGTTGGTGAGATGGTGATCAAACACAAACAAGTATCTAACACCCAGTTACCGAGCCCTTAATTAATATGATTGGGTGATATAGTGATCACACATTATCATGACAAGAGGCTGTTCAAAGGTATCTCCACTCATAACTTTATAGAGTTTAAAAGTTTGGTAAAAAGAAATATAGGAGTAATATATATTTACCCTGTATCATTTTCAAAAGGTGTTTTTGAAAACATGAGTTTTAAAATAAGGTATGTTGATACTTGCAGCACATCAAGGTTTTAAAATAAGTAGGAGATATTATATAGATCTCCATAGTTTTGGAAACACTTAGAGTTTGGAAACTTCTACTTTCTAAAATAGTAGGCTTTTGGGGTTGTATTTAAAATCAAGACATCCTTGAAAAAGAGTTTGGCCAAAATAAGATTTAGAGAAGATATATAGATCATTATTCTTGTCATGACATGATCACCAAAATTTAGACGATACGTTCTACGAGTTGAGTTCAAAGGTTGGTGTTTTCAGGGGTTGTCAACTCAAATAGCAAAGCAGACAAAGTTAAACAGAGCAAACAGAAGTGAAACACCAGCATTAGTGAAGCATTTCAAAAAGTTTTTGTTGACCCTAATTTTTGGCTATCTAAAAACTGTGTTTTTCCAGCTTCCCAAAATTGGGGCGTTACAACACTGCCAGGCTATCATGAGGAAGCCTTCAATTAATACCTTGGTCACCCCATCAACCGTGACAGTCTTTATAGGATTCAAGGATGAATCCCCAAGGAACTCCTCCTGCCAATTTTCGAGCAGGTTTGCAGCTGCTGTCTCGGCCCTATGTGGATAGTTCCTCTGCATCGCGGGTAGGAAAGTGTCTTCAGCAAGCTGTCCCATCATTTTGACCCCAATAACTGAGTTTTCGCTTGGCATATACTCCAAAAAAACCTTCGAATTCTGTTAAATAAAAATAGTTTTATCATACCAACTAGCAGCTCTTCAGTTGAACAATATATTCAAGCTCCATTACTAGTCTCATGGCAAAAAAAAAGGGCCTATTATTACTCATCGAGCAGCAGTACCTCTATCAGTTGCTAATTTCGAGCATCTAGCAACTCCATGCTGTTTTGGAAAGATTTCCACACCATCATTTTCCAGCATCCAGATATTTGACTCAGATTCTGCATCTTATTGTTAATTTCAGCATCCAATGTTTTCACTTCCAGCTCAAGTCTCTGTTGAAAAATATTTTTATCAGAATACAAATTTGCCAGTTTACCATCTGAATACTGTAGTCGATATGCTCTTATGACGAATTATGAAATCGCATATTATTCTCAAGTAGCTTCGAGTATTAAATACTTATGAAATTGTGGACATGTTTAATACCTAGGAATCTATTGGCATGTCCATGTTACATTGTTTAATTCATGAGTCCTAGGATGAGGTTGTCCATCGTGAGATTCTTCCATGATGGGATGGTGTGAGATGGGATTGGCCATATTGGCAACGTATCACATTTCATTCCTCAAAAGTATAGATGCAGAATAACGGCAGTTAATAATCTTTGATTTTTAGTAGTTCCTTACCTTTGACTTCTCGTTATCAACTTTCTTCTTGTCACCGCTGTGATCAGTGAACAATTTATCTGCACAATTGAAGCTTAATTAAAACATGAGGTGGTTGATACTGAGGAGAGAATAGTGTAGAACCCCAACAGTTGGGACACTTGTTGCACGAAACCACAATTATTGTGATTTGCCAAACCACATGTACTGTGGTAATCAGTTGCAGTGAATCCAAAACCATAGGTTTGTCTCATTTAACACCCTTTCTGACACATTGACTCCACCTGTCAGTTGCTCCAATGCAACCCCAACTTTTTTTAAGCACACACAAAATACTTGAGAATTCATGTATAAACATGTGGATAACTTTTATGATAACAAACCCATTTTCTAAGAAACTTCAATGTTGACAAAAAAGTGGTTGTTTTATATTTGCAAAACAGAAAGATAATAAGCACTAATAAATCAAATACAAATATTTGTCTGTAAAAAAAGGTTTTTTTGCATGATTATTAGCGTGTACATAATTTATGAATTAGATACCAATTTTTAATCAAACACAGTATATTATCAAATGCTTGATCCATCAAGAAATTGTATTTGAACTTCGCTGGATATAGTTTTTGGTACATATTTAATTAAATATTGATATTTAATCGATAATAGGTTCATCACACTCTGATAAATATGTATAAAATGTGGACACATAGTTTCTTTGTTTTTTTAGTGTTCATTAAGATTTTGGTTTGCAAGATTAATCATACATTTTTTTATTTAACATTTATGTTTCTTTAAAGAAGGGATCCATTACAGCCTAAAATGCATCCTAAAACATTCATATTTTTTATGAATAATGATCTTTGTATGAATTTTTAAGCGTTTTCTTTTCGATTCTTGTCTAAAAAATTAAGTTGCATTCGGGCACTAGCGGTTGGACCTAACCGGTCGGAATGGTTGTTAAATGAGCACCGGTGGCTCCCTGCAATAGTCTGCACTCAATAGTTCAGATTTTACGCAAAGAATCTCAATGGTTTTGGTTTTGCGCAACTGGTGTCCCAACGATTTGGATTTTGCGTTATTCCCTCAGTTACTGAAAGGTAAACCTTTGGATACTAACGGAAAAAGGCAAAGCTCACAATAAGTTTGTTATTAATATTTTTAATGAAAAATGTCGGAGCAGCATCAATTGCAAGTTGAAACTATGTCATAGCAGACATACAAATGATGGTTTATTTTAACTACTTAACTAGAATGCTGAGTAAACTTTGCGTCACCATAATAAGCACCTAAAGATGCATATAACATTACAGAATACCTTCTTTGCCCGCCTTAGTTAGCTTCATGTTGGCTTTCTGAAGCCAGTCATTTGGAAGTTCCATCATGTTCTGGAGTTCCAGCTGAATCTCCAGCCTCTCCAATTGCAGCAAATGCCTTCTCTTAGCAACAGTCTGATTTTCGAGCATCTCAATAACCTTCACCAAAACAAAGAACTAAGAATCAACCCTTTAGAACATATGTGTAGGCTATGTCGTCTGACTCAAACTAACAGGAAAACGGTCAATCTGATGAGCTATAGGTTTTATCTTTAACTGAACCTCCTTTAAAAAAAATCACAGTTGTTTTTCATTCTCTTTCTCACCCGTTATGATTAGTCGTGATAAATCAGTATAGGTATTTTTCAGTTCCTATCCACTAACTAGTTTTTAAAGATAAAAATCCACTAACTAGCTTCATGATGGCCGAAATGGTGGACACATCATATTAGCAAACCGTTATTCACAGGAAAACGATGGACACAACACAATGCAGCCGTCAAATCTGTGAGAAGCAAACAGAAAACTAACATTCTGCTGCAATCCCTCGTTCTTGGCTTGGAGCTCATCGTTCTGCTTCCAGAGGCACTCCATCTCCTTGGGCTTGAGAGCGAGCTCAACTCTGAGCTTCTTTTTCTCCTCGCAGAACCCCAATTCCTTCACCTTCCGTTCCAGCTGGGACTTGAGGCTCTCGATCTCCATGGAAATCCTCCGAGATTCGTCACAAGCCATCTCCAGATCTTCTGCGGGAAGACAGAAGCGTTAAAACCTAAAACCATGCATGCCGGTGAGAGCACCCCAATGTTGTGCAAAAGGGAAGCGAAGAGAGCTGACCTCCGAGCTCTAGGTGGCGCGGCGGAGCCATCTTGTGGGCGGCGGCGGTAGAGGACATGAACACGGCGGCGTTCTTGGAGGCGGAGCAGCAGATGAGGAAGAGGAGAGGGCAGCGAGAGGGGGGCTTGTAGGGACAGAGATCAGGTGACATGCAAACGGCATGTCACCGTGTGCCTCGCGGCCTCCCATCCACCGTCCACCAAGAATCCAACGCACCCCAGCTTCCCAAGGCAAAAACAAAGGCCAGAGTGCCCAAGTCGCCGGCGTCTCCTCGTCCCGCGGCCTTCGTCTCCCGAGGCCGCCGTCCCCCTGACGCGTTGCTCGGCGACGCCCTGCAGGCTGCAGCTGGACAGAAACTCTCGACCTGGAGCGCGGCCGCCCGACCAGCACACGCACACGCCTGCGCGCGCACGCGCAGCAGCAAGTGCACGGCCGCGAGCGCGCAGTACACGCACACAGCCAGCCAGCACACGCACACGCCGGCGCGCGCACGCGCAGCAGCAAGTGCACGACCGCGAGCAGCAAGACGCCGGCCACGAGCGCGCAGCTCGGACACGAGTGCACGGCCGCGAGAGGTCAGGCGGCTCGCCGCAATCGCCACGGACGCGCCGGAGGCCGGGCTGCTCGCCGGGGACGCACTCGAGGTCAGGCAGCTCGCCGCACTCGCCACGGACATGCCGGAGGCCGGGCTGCTTGCCGGGGATGCACTCGAGGTCAGGCTGCTCGCTGCGGACGCACGGCGCGGCAATGGGAGATGGACGCGCGGCTTCCGCCGATGCGCAAGGCGGCGGCCTGGAGGGGCAGAGGGCGAGGCGGCGCGCCGGAGGGTCGGAGGGCGTGGGGGAGCAGGTGGCAAGGACATGGAGGCCGACCTGGAGAGCAGCCCGTGGAAGAAGATACGAGCTGAGGATCGACCTCGAGCTCAGGCGCAGCCGGCGTCAGGCACGGCCTGGGGGCGGGCGCGGCCTGCGTCGGGCACCGGAGGCGAGGAAGACGGCGAGCTGCGGCGAGGAACGCGTCCGGGGAGGCGAGCACGCAGGTGGCGCCGGAAACGACAGTGAGGAGTAGGAACATGAGGCCGCAGTCGCGGCCGGCGGCCGGCGAAGACCGCGAGACAAGAAGACCTCGGTCTGGCCTTTGTTTTTGCCTTGGGGAGCTGGGGTGCGTTGGATTCTGACTGGGCGGTGGATGGGAGGCCGCGAGGCACACGGTGACATGCCGTTTGCATGTCACCTGATCTCTGTCCGGCTTGTAGCGAGTGATAACTACACGGCGCGGCGAACTAGGGAGCCGAATAATTGCCTCTGGCCACCCACGCGGCTTCAGTTTCCTTGCACTTTAGTTTAATTTGTTTTTTAAAAACACGGTATAACATTCACCCCTATGAACGCGCGCACACACTCTATCCCTATAAACACATTTGTAATACCGAGTCGGCGGATTGAATCTTGAGATTGACGAAATCACCACGGGCGCCTCGCTGTCGATGGAAATATCGCCTTACACTAAAGAATATTCCGTCTAAATGAGAAACCCAACGCCAAACCTGAGGTTTGAATTCTGATGGGTTGGGGATACAACCACTTCCTAAACATCTTGTCACAGGTAAGTTTTCAAAGGAATTTGGTTTAACGGCTACTCCCTTACTTACACAGTATAAGATGTTTCTTAGTTACACAATATAAGATGTTTCAGATTTTTTTAATTCACATGTATACACACGATTATTTAGATACATTTGAGTGTATATGTCTACCTATTTATTTAGAAATATTTTCTATTTTAAAGCGGAACAAGTACTCTTTAGCTGAGATGGCACATTTTAGCGGCATGATGAGGAGGGTTCGTGGATCGATAGCTCGAGTGAGCAGATGTCATGTCAAAAGAAGTAGGGTTTGGGTCTAGTCGAGGGCACATGATTGTACCCACATATATCATACAACTCTCGATTTTGGCCTCGTTTGGTACACGTGGATGGGCGGGATTTGAGGAAAAATCCGCTAGCGGGTAAAAATCGCCAAACTTCCCTCAAGTCCCTCTTGGTGCACGAGGGTGGACTAGAGCCAACCCTGTCGATCCACTCGCAACCCTCCCAATCCAAGCGTGTTTCATGCCTCGAGCGAGGACTCGTGGATTGACAGGGAACGAAGGGAAGAGGTGATCGAAGGGGATTCTGTGAAGACAATGGATTCACCCGATCCCCGTAAATCCCCAATTGCTTTCGGGCTAGAAAACTCTCCGCACCAAACGAGGCCTTAACGAGTAGGTATTGCACATGGTTTAAAGACATCCATAACATACCCAAATGGTTACTGTACCCATGTCTGTAGGTAAAATTGCCATTTTTACTTGGATCATGGTGTTGGCGGCACTTTGGCAATAGTGGCTCCCACATAGCGTCATGAGTCCTGGCGAGGTGTCAGCAGGCGATTTGGGATGCTGGAATGTGGTGTGAATGCCTTTCTGAGCGGAAGCTCAGCGGCTCAGCGCTTCGGCCAGCAAGGGCTATGGGTGTCAGTGACCCTTTTGTACCGATGGCAATGGGTATCCATTACCCGCATACCCAGTGGGTATTTACCCATTAGGATAAGGGGATAAGGGTTTGGTAAAGAAAATCTACCCATGGGTAAACAAATGGTTGAAACTGTGTAGCCAGTGGTATTGTGGGTGCGGGTATGGTAACGTAGTACCCATACCCGCATACCCACAATTTTTTTACATGCAGGCATGTGGTTTATAGGTAATTCTGGGGGAAATCTCTAAATATTAACACGTTACATAATTCTAGTTTGTTGTCCTTACGCGCTATCACTTAATTTTCGCCTGATTCACAATTTCCAACCAGTTTTCGCCCATGTTATTTTCTCTCCAATCTCCACTACTTTAGATCGATATGACCATCTCCCTCTCGGCTCCTCATTATCGGCCCGCCCTTCCCTCCCAACAAGGCAGACATCATCCTCCACCATCCTGGACTCCCCATACACACTCCTCTGGACGCGGTAGCTAGCTCGCATGCACGCAACCGCTCGCCATACTCTGGCGAGATGAGCTCCGCGTGGATGAATGAGTTCTTTGTAGTTCATTTTCATATACAGTTTGTTTTATTGTTTCTTTCCATATATATGTGTACTTTGTGAAATCAGTGGATGAATGAGCATATGTGTTGATGATTTTCTCATATATTGTGCATGAATGACTTTTTTGTGGGTGTACCCGTGGGTTTTCAATAACCACGCGGGTGCGGGTATGGTACATAATTTGTACCCAGACGCGGATGTAGGTATGTGTGTATGGTTGAAATATGAGGACACGGGTGTGGGTTTGGTTAAGCTCTGCCAACATCCAATGGGTGTGGGTGCCATCGGTATCCTCTTGAGGGCGCTGTTGTGGTTATCTTTGTCAAGCAATGGGCAGAACGATCATGCGTGGGGTTGCGCATGACAAACGTTGTCCTCGGGTGCATCAGACGACAATGTGTTTTCAAAAAAATACATGGTGAACAGCATGTAGATTTAAATGTTAAGGGTACCAAAGCCAGTGGCAAACTACAAGTAATCACTTGCACCGTACTGTTTTGACACACTAGCGTACTCCTCTTTATATCACACGGAACAAGGTTTCACACGCAAGATCAGGTCCTCCAGACAAAATAACCAAAGATAGCGATTGCAATCAGAAAACGGAGCAACGTACTGGTACTTTTAACAACATAGCCGAAGCTTAAGTGCGTCATTACAACACAGGTTTAGCCATGAGATAATACCGTAGCGGCTACTACTAACGAAGAAAGGAGACAAGATAATGCCGTAGCGGCTACTACTAACAAAGAAAGCGAGACAAGACACACGAGGGTTCTTGGCAATGTTTCACGTACAATTGTTTGCACCAATGTTGGATTGAAGCTTGATCTTATGCAATATCTAAATTGAGAACCGCGAGGGTTCTTGGATGGTAAGAGAGACGAGTGCTTTCAGTAGTGTGTCCCCTCCGGAGGCTGCACTAATTTCCTGTTGTGTGATGTCGCCATTTCTTTCTTAAGCTGTATCAAGATGTTCTCCATTGTGTACTCACGGCGCCAGTTGCATAACAGGTTAAACTTCCTTTGGTCAACCTGCATTTTCTCCAAATTAAGTTTGAAACACAAGGAGTACAAGTGATATAAAATGATACAGAAACAGTGACATACATACCAATCCAGTCTCGGGATTTACACAGGTCATATTGATTCTTGAGTGAAATCTAACAGTTGGTGGCCTGTCTGGATAGTCCTTGTCACAGAAAAGCTTTAACTGGTAAATTCGGCCCTCATGGACAGTCTAAAAAGCCAAATATAGGTCAACAGAATGTCAAAAAAATAAATATATATAGGTCAACAGAAAAACACAAACTCAGAAACACAACAATCGTATTTGAAGTAAACAAGAGGGAGCAAGTGAAAATATCTCACGTTGTGGGGACCAAGTATTGTTCCTGTCCAAGAGCGCATGTATATATCATCCCCTTCATCCATTCCATAGCTGACTGTTCCATCCCCAATGCCCTTCTCTCCTCTTTCAAGCTCTTCCAGCAGTCTGAAGTTCCTTGGCACTACAGAATATTTTTATGCAAGTAAGTATCACTAGTTCGCTTCAAACAACATTAATAGCTTCGGCATAGGCACGTCAAACCAAAATCGTATGTTAGGACAGCTGATTTAAACCAAAGACATAGAACCAGGTGTGATATTCTTACAATCCACAGGTTATAAATAAATCTTACTCTACTTGCAAAATTTATAACACAAGTTATTCCAATAAGCAATTAGGAGTCAACAGATATCAAAGAATACTGTACAGAGTAGATTATCGCAGTCTCAAATGATAACAATTCTCTGATATCTTGAATTCTACCTAATTTTGTGCTTAACGTTCTAGTATGCCATCTCCCTTGTCTGCGTAGCCCATCAGAAGATTACTCACATTTAGACAGTTAAACAATCACAGAAATGTTATTATCCTGCACTTCCAAAACATGCATCTCTTGAACGATGCCTCAAAATACAAGCTCTACACAATAGTGGAAATGTAGTGTGGAAGTACTAAAGATTAATATATAAGTGTTGCCTATTCCAAGGAATGATGGATTCCATATACATAAAAGTGTGAGTCATTCGCTTTTGAACGAGGCCTCAAAATAGACTACACCTTGCAAACTCGCCTAGTGATGCTCCCGGAAGGGACCAGCCACTAACAAACTACACACAAGCATAAACAGGGAATACATAAACCCCGAGTATTCATGCTAGCACTGCTCAGGACTAAATGAAGAGCTGTTAGTCCAGTTCTCACAAATCTAGTCCATACATAATGCATTCTACTAAACTATCACTACCAGCAAATTCATTAGATTCTTCCTTTCTTTTGTAAAGACCATGCTCCCGACTCCATCATAAAGATTATCGACAGCTATGGACTTCAGTTTCACTTCACCCCATGTCCATCCTAGCAGGCAACTCGGTCTCATCGTCCTAATTATGTCATGGCTGATGAAATCCCACTCCCCATAATTTTCTCGCCAATCAGAACACTAACGGTTGCCCTGTGTGCCAGAGAGCCCTACAGCCAAAACATGGCCGGAAAGGCCGGCGGACGGCTACATACGGCAGCTCGTCAATCAATCCTTCCCAAATGCTAAATTATGAGTGACTAAGCAGTACGAAGGACACCACCTAAACTCGAGACCCACGAACTGAGTGGACTGAACCGCGGTTTTGTTCCTACAATTAAGAAGCTGCTGTCAGCAGCAGTAGCTGAGCACGGGAAGATCTCTCTTCCCCACGCTTGCGGATCCACGGGTTGACGGACGGGAAATGGATCCACGGCACAGCGAACAAATCCGCCGCTGATTGCGCGGACTGGAGCACCCCATCCACCGCATACGGTTCGATTTGGGGCATGGCGGCTGACGGGGAGGGGAGGGGAGGTAGCGGGAGCGGTGCGGGGAGCGAGCTAGGGCTTACCGACAACTCCGGCCGCGTCGCCGCTGGACGCCATTCCAGCGAGGCGGAGGTGCAGGGGACGGAAGCGCCGGATGCGAGGGAGGAGGTCGGGGCGGCGCTCGTGCTCCGGCGGGCGTGCGTGGCCGGCGGCGGCTGTCGTTCCCCTCTGGTGGTGGTGGTGCACGGGTGCGAGACGACGAAGGATGGGGGAGCGTGCGTGCGAGAAGGAAGTACGGGGCCAAGCGGGCCTGGGCCGGGCCGGGCCTGATCGTGCTTGTGGGTAGCACAAGACTCTGGTTTTTCTCGTACGGTCCAAAGAAAGCCTCAAATTCACGAGGGTAGATTTCTGTAACCCGGGCTGCATGAGCTCGTTTTAAAAAAAAAATCGAAGTTGACATTTTTTTAGTTTTCAAAAATCATGAAGAATTCCTTTCTAAAAAGTATCACGAAGAATTTCCCGTGCAAAATTTCGGTTCCCAATTCGTTGTATTTTGGTCTGTACAGAAACTATAAATTAGGAAGATTTCAACATTCTGAAATTTTGCATTCTTCGCCACCCAGATTTGTCTTTTTTTGTGCAACCCAAAATACAACGTATTTGGATTTGAATATTTAAAAAAATTAGATCTTGACATTATCTACATCCAAGAATTATTTCACAATCTTTGAAAACTTAAAATTGTCAAATTTGGATTTTCAAAAAAAAAGAGCTCCATTTAGCTCGGGCTCCATTATAGGTGCTAGGCAAATCCACATGTTAGCTTTCTTGCAGTGCCTTTGAAAATGTTCACGATTTGGTGATTGCTTGTGAAACATGTTAGCTGTATTGTTTCTGTATTTCCTGTGGAGAACCTTTTTAGCGTTAAAAATGGTATAATATAAATAGCACAAGGAGCAAAACGATCATTTTGTTTTAATAAATCTTGAAAATATTGCCAAGTTCGTATTTATAAAGTCAGAAAAAAATATTTTTGCATTCAAAGAACAATATGCACGCATGTCCAAACCATGAATATTATCTCGAACCACGATTTGAACTATTCACGGACGGGTCATGTATACATATTAAACAAGAAATATTAGGGTAGCTAAATAACTTTATGGAACTCATTTGCGTCTCCTCTTTAGTGCCATTGGTTTAGCAGGCTAAATGATTCCAATTGAGTCAATAACGTTTTTAGTACACAAACTCTTGGCCTAGGTGCACTTTCATACAACATCTCTCAAACCGAGCAAAATTGGTACACATACTTTGATGCGGATTCGAAACAGGTCCAGGCGAATGAGAAGGCTACACGTGGAACAGCCAGGTCGGACGGGGCACACGCCTGTGGCGACACACTTTTGCAGAAACCCCCCCGTGTTCAGCAAAAATCGCGGATACCTCTGTTGGTCAAAATTAGGACAGAAATTTCCTCGACGGCGCTCGATCCCTAACCCTAGGTCTCGCCGGCGACCGAGCGGGGGTGAGAGATTGGAGGGGCGGCGCGGGGTGGGTGGTGCGTTCGGTGGAGCATGGCTGCTGCGCGGATAGCCGTCGGGGGGTGGTAGCAGAAAGGGGCGGAAGCAGTGGCGGAACGGGACTGTCCATGTCCACCGGCGACGATGGCGAGCCATGGGCTAAGGAAACCGCCGTAGTGTACTGGACCACGCCGGCGCATGTGAAGACTGATCGTAAGGTATGTTCATTGTTATTTAGAGGTCCCTTTCTTGTTCTTGCTCTGAATTTGAGCTGTGATTAGGTCGTAGTTCTTGTTCTTGCTCTGAATTTCATTTTTTCTGGTGCAGAGTGATGTGGTGAAGAAAGAGGAACTACAAGAAGATAAGCTGCAGATGAAGATAGATGTGCTTGAATCTGTGATCAGAAACCTAGGTCGACATGAAAGCCATGAAGAAAGAACACAAGCTGAAATGAGAAGGAGGGATAAGAAGGAATTTCTGCTTGTATGCCTTGTCACTGGATTTGCAGTAGTGAACTGTGCTTGTGCTCTGTTAGTTAGAGGTTATGTTTGAGATGTTGTCTGTGTCAAAATGATGTAGCTTTGTACTTAGATCATGTATCTCTGCACAAGTGTTTGCTGTACCAGAATAATGCGAAAGGAATAATATTGAGCATCAAACTTCAGATTCAAAACTGGTTTACTTAAATTCATATCATCCTACAAATAGGTACCAAATGGAGAGAATGCACCACAAATTTCTCACAAGTTTGGAAAACAAAAAAGGGGCATCAAATTGTTGTTTCCTATGATCATTATTGCATAACATGTGTGTTCTGAACAGGTTCAGGTGAGCCCAGTTGGAGCTTGATTTTGTTCTTGCTGTTTTCCATTTCTTGCCCTTCCTTCTTGTCCATGTTGTATATCTGATGTACTTGCTTCAGCTTGCCTCTTTCTTGATGTAGCTCTGCTTGTTTCGACAGGTTTGTTGGTCCTCCCTCTACCTCTGCCTGTAGACCTCCCCCTTGATGTTGCAGTACTTTGCCTCCCCCTTGATGTTGCAGTACTTTGCCTCCCCCTTGAAACAGGTATGCGTTCTCTAGCTGCTTGCACGAATGAATTTTCATCTGGTAGTGGCCCATGTGCCCTATTAGGAGGCACATGATTCTACAAAATGCAGCAACACAGTTAGCATGTTTCAGATGCAATTGATAATGAAAATCATTAAAAAACCATTACTTACATCTTGTCCTAGTTGATAGACAATGGAATTTATCTGTTGGGCATGATCCAGTCTTGCATCTGGAGTTTGGTGCACTATGTTCTACAAAACAAAATGATTTAGGACAATAATTCTGCAAATGATTATTAACTTGTTGAACTGTGTTAAATAATTAACCTGAATGTATGATGGGTCATCAAAATTGTCTTCATCTGCATCAATTTCCTCTGGTAGTTGCACAGCTAGGATATTTTCCATGTACTTAGCATGTCCAAGTCTGTTATGGCTTGTTTTTTACAGATAGAACAATGCATAACACACCATGCTTGGAGAGTACTTTTACCCCTTTTTTGATTTTCTCTTCGGGTCCTTTTCTTCTATTTTTCTTAGGCCTTCCCATTACTTTTGTGTACAGGGGAGGATGCACATGCACTCCATTTGTCTTCTCCCAGAACTCTCTGCCCCTAAAAGGTACCAAGTTATATCCATATGCTTCTTTATAAGTTGCAATGCTGTAGCAATTATGAACCAGAGTTTCTGGATCAATGTTTTCATTTCTGCAACATGCTATTGCGTGATGACATGGGATCCCACAAGCTGCCATCTTCTACATTCACATGTTTTAGCTTTGAAATCCACAGAGTATGGCCCTTCAAACTCACTTGAGCTGACATGAAACAGTCCATCTCATGCTGCTTCAACCATGCATCCTGCACTCCATGTGGTGAACTTGTCTAACTTCTGATGATTTTAGGACAAATATTACCAGACCATTTTGTAGCTTCAATTTGCTTGCTGTGAACCCTGTGCATTAATTTGTAAAACACCGTTTCCAACATTGATAATATAGGCATCTCTCTAGCCTGCAAAATATAGATGTTGTAAACTTCAGAGTGATTGTTCAACTGCATGTCACACTTGGGAAACTCAGGTAGAATGCTTTGATCCAAGTGCTAGGAACCAAGGCTTCAACCCAGTTGAATGCCTTCTGATTTGCCACTCTCATCTTGTTCATGTTCTTCTCATATTTTGGCAAATTTGTTGATCTGGCAATGGCCCACAAATTGTTTTTTAACACTTCTCCCCTGTTTCCTGCCTTCTGAAAATTCTATATAGGTGTCTCACACAGAACCTGTGCTCTGCGTCTGGAAAGATTGTTGATACAACGTTGATGAGACCCTGAAAATCATATATTGGCAGTACATTAGAAGGAACTCTAGGTATACATTTAAAGCATGTACACATAGTAAACTTACATACCTTTTGTTTGTCACTTATTATTGTCCATGGGGCTGTATTTGTTATCTCCAAATCTTCTCTCAAAGTACTTAAAAACCACTCCCAACTGCTTTTGCACTCTACTTCCACTAATCCCATTGCTATTGGGTAAATGCAATCATTAGGATCAATTCCAACTGCAGTTAATATCTGACCTTTATACTTGGTTTTCATATGGCAACCGTCAACACAAATTATAGGCCTGCAGCCCCTTAGGAACCCTCTCTTGAGTGCATCATATGACCAGTAAAGTGAAGCTAGATGATCCTTTGTTTCCTCACCACACTTGACTTTATTGCAAGAAAGGAAAACTTGGAGCCTGGATTACGTACTCTAACTTCTTGCCCATAATCCCATAGCTGACTAAACTGTGCATCCTCATCACCATGAATGATAGCTAGTGCTTCTTTCCTTGCTCTCCCTAGCTTCCACCTGTCTGGGCACATGTTGAACTGTCTCTGTACTTTTGCTGCAAAGCTTTTCAAGTCCATCTTCATGTTATCCCTAAATTCATCAACAAACTGTTTTGTTAAGAATGGAGCTGTGAGTGCCTTCAGCTGCCAATCTCTTGAACATTTATGCACTGGATTGTATGATCTCACAACAAAAGCTCCTGTCCTGCTATCTGCTGAAGCTTTTAGCATCCAAGGGCATCCATCTTTGCATTTAGCATCAATTCTTTTTTTTCTCATTTCTAGGTTTTGTAATTTTTCTTCTGTTTCTGACAGAGTATGCAGCCAAAGCTCCTCGCATTTCATTAACATCTGAGAAGGCCATGCCAACCTTGAAGACCGGATCTTCCATATCCACTGCTGCATTGAACACAGAGAACTTGTACTGCAGTTGTTCATGATCATCTGGCCTCAAATTCAAGTCAGAATCCTCCAGAGCTGAATCATCTTCATGTTCTTCCACAGGTACTACCTCATTGTTGTCATTTACCTCTGTATCTATGTTGTCAAGGAATAAGTCATTGTCTCCTTCATCAGCTGCATAGTCATGTCCACAAAATCAGAGTCTTGATCATCGGATTCATATTCTTGCTCTGCTCCTATTTCTTCCTGCTCTGGCACAGTTCTCCTTGATGATCTACATCTTTCTGTCACTGAATCTTGATCTACTGCAGTTGCTTGAGCTTCAACTGATGGACCTGCAGCAGTTGCGGCTTCAACTGATGGACCTGCAGCATATGGACCTTCAGGTCCCAAGTTGTTGATTGATTCTGGCCTCAGATTCTTCAAATAATTGGTGTGATCAACCAAAACAACCAGCCTCTTGTGAGTCTCTACTGCATTAATCATTTGCACAATATCTGCATCTCTCTCAATGCAAACTAAACCTTCGTGAATATCCTTCCATGGTGGACACCAATACACATGGCACCTCCCACCCAATCTGTAATCTAGTAGCTGAAGAATTTCTTCCAACCAAAGGATCGACCATGTATCCCTGCTGCAAAAATCAACATAGTCAACTGTCCCTGAAACATAAGACAATGTGGATCCTTTCCCAACAAAAAAGCCATTATGCTCCACCACTAGTGTGAACAAATCATCATTCCCTTCGTATAACACTGCAATATTCAGAAAAGTCATAGTTATTACATGGCCTCTTAGTAATCACGCATGTAACACATAAAAGCCAAACTTTTTGCTGAATTCGTAAGTAAATAACATGTACCAATGCTAAGCATACTAATTTTGCACTAAATTTGCGAAATTTACACCTAATTCTTGCCTTCGGCGGACACACACCATGAGCCAAACAGGACAACGATTTTCTTTCAACCTAATCAGGTTTTAGTCCTACAAACCATTGCAGCAGCACTATATTACGTTCAATTGTTGATTCCAACCATGATTTCTAACAGGGAAGGCCCGATCATGGACGCCCTCGTTCCCTGGTCCGCCGCGGGAAGAACACGAAGGGAGAAGAGGAGAGAAGCTGCGAGGCTTGCGCGTACCATAGTCAGGATCGTCCTGAAACCAGGGCCGGAGCTGCACCTCGGGCGCCATTGGGACGAATCCGGCGGCGGCGCTCCAATCACCTACAAGCTTTTCGGCGTCGCCGTCGCGAGGTAAGGAAGCTGACGTCGCGGCGTGAATGTGTGTGTCTGTTTCTTTAGGGATAGTCGTGGTGTGCTGAGGACCTTCTTTTAATTATCCAGGGACCAATTCGTGCATCCAAATGTTACCAGGGAGCGTTTTACGAAGTCTAAAAACAGACATCTTCCACCGTGGCATGCCAGGTAAGCAATTCGGATTGTATTGTCCTCTCATGCACCTAGGCAAGAGTATGTGTACCAATTTTACTCGGTTTGAGAGATGTTGTATGAAAGTGCACCTAGGCCAAGAGTTTGTGTACCAAAAACGTTATTGACTCCTTCCAATTAGTCGCTAGCAGGTAATGAGGGTTGTGTACTATTTAGCACTAAAAGTGCACAACTTTGGCAAGAGGTCTTCCAAAAAGTTATAGCTAGCTATAGCAGTACGGTGATATTTATGGGTCCATGGAGCTCGGTTTTTGAAGAAAAAAAATCACAATTGATATTATTAAGTTCGAACACAATAAAAAAATCAAGATCAAGTCATTATATTTTGGCTGGACAAAAATGAGAAATGTGGATCCGATCGGTGATAGTTTAAAATTTTGCCAGATTTTTTATTCTTGTGTACAGAATAATAACTTTTAAACGCAAATTTTGCACACCGATAGGTCTTGACTCTTACGTTACCTACACCTAGGATCTTTTGTTCCAAATATTTCAATACGTTTTTTAAAATGGAGATTTCAATTTTTTCAAAAAAAACACACACACACGCACTTGCTTTGTTTTCTTCTCGAGCAACGGGCTTCATTAATTCCAGCCGCAGTCGAGCTCTTCTCGAGAACCCTAGCCCCCCAAATCCCCTCCTCCGATTCCGGCCATCGCGTCCGATCCACGCTCGAAGCGGCTCGCCGCCGTCGCGGACCGCACCAGTGGGCTGTAGGACGCCGCCGGCCACCCGCGCCGACGCCGCATTGCGGTCCCGGTGAGGCTCCCTTCTCCGACCAACTCCGCGCGGCCGCGTCAGAGTCCCGGAGAGTTGGGTCGCCGCTCCGCCGCCCGCCTCCCATACTCGGGGCTACAGCTGCCAGCCGCCTGCCGGCCTAGCTTCCTCCGCCCCGACAGGCCTCCCATCAGGCCTCGAATCCGACTCCGCAAGCTGTTCTCCGGATCCAGACACCCAGTCTAGTCAACCGGTGCTCGGCTACAGTCGCTGGTATGCTATCTCTGCGCCAACCCCATCCACACACTTTGTCCTTGCATCTGTAATTAGGCAGAGTGCCCCGAAATACTTGGGCGGGCCAAATTAATGAAGAGAAAAAAATCATGTGTTACTTAGTGTATTGCGTCTGTTCCATGGTAGTTCAGAGCTACTATAAGGGATTTTTTTCTTCAAACTATCCAATCGCTAGCTAAAATTTTGGGGAAAAATGTGACGCTGGTGTGTTGTCTAGCTTTTTTTTTTCAGGGTTAGTGTTTTTTTTTTTTTGACGTTAGGGGTAGTGTGTTGTTTAGCTGCAATTAAGGAAAATTGGAGTGGTGAGCTGATAGATTATATTCCGCACCTAACGCTGCCAGGCAGCTGGACCGTGGGCAAGTGATCGTATGGACTGCGCTTGAGTAACTCCTTTTGCTAGTTATCAGAGTATTGGGCTTTAGTTGTTGGGTTATCAATGCACTGATATAGTCTTTTTGGAAAAATCCTGGGCGGGCCGTGGCCCGGTTTGGCCACAACAGAGCTCCGCCAGTGATGCTAGGTGTGATGGTATGATAGCCACACGCATTACCTTTTCGGTTTAGCTGTGTTGGCCAACGCCACCTAGGTTTTGAAGCCACTAAATGATGACATAGATCATTTCTTGTAATTATGCGTACATGAACTACTTGTTACCTTATATTGTTATTCTAAAACCAACTGTTTTTTTCTTTCAAGATGGCTGCTGCAGAGTTAGACTGGACCACTCGCCTCTTTGACCGGGCCAAAGACTCAGTATGTTTTGTTGTAATATCACCGAGAGGAACAAAGATGAGTGAGATAAAGGCGCTGGCTCGTAAGGTGGCGAATGTGGAGGAAAGCGAGCAATCTGATAGGTGCAACGAGACTCTGGTGTCCACAGGTTTCTTCGTGGGGAGTAGGGGTAGTCGGTTGCTCATACTAACAACTGCACATAGCATTGACCACGTGTACAAGGGATCGAGCCCGATTTCTGGAAATCATGCCAATCAATTGTTTCAGGCTTCTATATTATGCGACCATTACGAGTTGGATTATCGAGCTGCTGGATATGCTACGCTGACGGATGATATGAGGGAATATGTCCTCGCAGACATTGTTGGTACAAACTGCCGAAGAGATCTGCTTCTGGTTGAAGTGGAACGAAGCAGTATCAAGAGTCAATCAAGCGGGCTAATCTGTGCTGGAATTCATCCTGCTCTTCAGATTAGTGCAAACCTTGCAAGTGCGGGTGAGAAATCCATGCTATTGTCGTGGCCCTTTGAGAAGCACAGAAGAGTAGCAACTGGATGTGTGGGGGTGCGTAGGAATGTGAATGAGGTCAGCAGGCCGAACACTGTCGGTTACAGAATGGAAATATTAGAAGCTAACATAACGAGCGAAGCAGGTTCATCTGGTGCCCTGTTATTCAACACGTCTGGTCAGGTTATTGGAGTTCTGCATGGTGGTTTTGGAAAGACGCATTCGTATTTCATCCCGTCGGATCTCATTTTGGATTTCTTGGCTCCATTTGTCAGAACTTCAGGTCATGCTACTTATGCCTACTTATGTTTCCTTTTTCACACTGATACACAATACTCATGAGATTTGTTCTTGTTTTATTCAGCAGATCAGAGAAGGATGGTTGAGGTGGACAAGAAGAGGAAAGGGAAAGAGATCTTGGGGGAGGTGAAGCAAAGTGGAAATCAAGAGAAACATCGAAGGTTGCAGTTGCAGTAAAGAATTTAATATTGGGACCAAGTCAAGGTTTGATGGTGTTGCATCCTATATTCTTCATGTTCCAAACAATGTGGGGTGGTTGATAAGAGACATGGCAGAGATGGAGGAGACGTGGATAGTTTGAGGTGGTCAATCTATGTTGTTCTATTACTTGGAAGTGAGTCTGGCAAAGGCTTTCAAGCAGAAGAAGATTCCATCCTTGCTACTGAAACTGGATTTTCTAAGGCCTTTGACAACGTGTCTTGGGAGTTCCTCCTTCAGCTGCTGCAACATGCTCTCAATTCTGCTGCACACGAGCTCCACTCATATCCTTGTCAATGGTGAATTCGCTGGAAAACTGCACCACCGCCGTGGCCTACGCCAAGGCGATCCGCTGTCCCCCCTGCTATTTGTGCTGGTTATAGACTGCTTGGCTTGATTGGTCTTCCATGCTGATAATGCTGGCATCCTCGCCCCCCTGGGCAACCAGCAAGTCCGATTCCACACCTCGCTCTACGCTGACGACGTCATGATCTTCCTAAAACCCTCTGCACCTGACCTGATGACGTCATTCTCTCCTTTTTTTTTTTTGAGCACACAACCATTGTATTCATACCAAAGATAAAAATACAGGAAGAACAGGGTACAAATACAAAACAGCACTGGTTTGCACTCTAACTTCACCAAGAGCAGTCTTATCCCCATCCGATGTCACCACCTGAACATCCAAGAGCTGCTTCCAATACTTGACTGCCCACTAGCCACCTTCCCGTGCAAATATATGGGTATGCCACTCTCTGACAGCAGACTAGAAAAGGATGACTACCAACCAATTGTTGATAGCCTGATCAGTAAGTTCTCGGGTTGGAAGATCAGTTGGATTGCAGTTTCTGGCAGACTAGTCCTTCTCAAGGTGGTGCTCTCGACCATTCCCACCTTCCAAATGCTTGCTATTGCCCATCCCAAGTGGCTTAACAAGATTGTAAATAGGATTCGTCGATCCTTTCTCTGGACTGGGGAGTGCACTGCGACTGGGACAAGTGCCTTGTTCGTTGGTCCAATGTTTGCCAACCAACTGCAAATGGTGGTCTCGGAATCTGCATATGCTTGGTCAATGCTCCTTCGCCGGCAGTGTCTGTCGTCAAACATTGAGCCGCCATGCAATCAACTGTCCACCACCATCAAGCTCTGAACCAAGCGTGGAGAGATGGTGGTGGGATAATTTCAGTGAAAGAGACCAAACCCAATGCAATCAAGCAGCTCGGTGGTGATGTGCACTTGGTGGTGCATTTGGAAGGACAGGAACCGTCGCATCTTCAAGGCAAAAGATAGCCTGCAATGCTCTCAAAGTTTGTGACCGGATCACGGAGGATCTGCGGGAGTGGAAGTGAGTAGGGCTGAAAGGAGCCCATTGGTACCAATTTCTGAGTTCTGGCTTCTGGTATACTTGTTTTCAACGAGCATGCCTTGATAATTATTAGTCAAGAGCAGATACAGTTTGCCAAGTTAGACCATTTTGAGATGAGTGTCGTTCTTTGGCTTGAATGCCTGGATTTTCACTGCTATACAAAGGGAAGGGCTTTTCCTGGATTAAGCCTGGTCAACGCGAGGAATGACTTGAGGTATTGAATACCACTGTTACTCGTAATTTTATCTTCGCTCACATCTTGATATCTAATTTTCCGTATTGCTCCGTTCTAGTTGTTTTATGTTTTTTCAATTTAAATGTAGTTATATCCATGTCCTTTCAATTTATATGATCTTCTGTAGGGATTTTCTTGTTTGTAAAAAAACATGAAATGGCATTTCAGTAAAAGCTTTAGAGGTATTTACAATATTCAGAAACTTGGGACGACAAAAGCTTCAAGTTTCTACAGGGGGGGCGAGAGCTAGCTGGGTGTTAATTATTTTGTTACTGTTTTATTTGAACTGAAAATGTATAATCTTGTGATTAAATTGTCAGGATGAATAGTTTATGTATTACACTAGTGTTATTGTACTTAGGCAATGTCATGTTTCGTGCACTATCCAACTATCCTAAAATTCCTAAATTATGGAAAGGGCTAATACAATCTTCATATACTGTAACAAGCAACAATGGCTAGATTCATACTTGCGTGTGGTGGTCAAAATGAGATGGTAACTAAGTATCTAACATTTAGCTAACTGAAAGTTCTTGCAGATACTCTAGATTTGACCACATGTGACTATTATAAAACACAAACAGTGAAAGATGTTGCAGCCTGCTCAACTTTCCCATGAGGAGAATATGTAGATGGCTAAGCTTGCATAGCTGGCTGGGATAAATGAGGAAATGGTTGAGTTCATGGAGAAGGTGTCCAAGACAGTTGACTCCGAGGAACTCACTGTGGAGGAGTGCAACCAGTTTTCAGTTGCTTACAAGAATGTTATTGGTGCCCGCCATGCCATGTCACATCACTTTCTCCATATAGCAGAAGGAAGAGAGTCGTGGCAATGAGGACCATGCCACACTCATCATCGACTACAGTCGAAAGATCAAGACTGAGCTCACTAAGATCTGTCTGTGGTATCCTCATGCTCCTTGAATCCCACCTTGTCCCCTCATCTACCGCTCTAGAGTCCGAGGTCCTCTATCTCAAGATGAAGAGTGGTTCCTAAAGGTATTACAACAACGACCAGCATATAATTCCTGCATGTTTTCTTTCATTGCATCTTTAAGTTGATTTGGTTTAATAAACTTTTATAGGTAGTAGGTACCTTGCGGAGTTAGAGAGTAGAGCCGAGAGGAAAGATGCTGCAAAGCTGCTCAGGTGGTTCAATTTACCATGAATTTTGCCTTTGCCAGGAGTTGACCCGCTACAAAGTTATTTACCTATTTCGAAAACTGGCCACTGAGTTTAGTTGTACTCATCAATTTTTTTTTAATATATCCAGTGCATCCAATGGGTAGTAGTTTTAAGCTAGACACCATGCAGAACTGGATGATTTTTGTGCCAGATCCTTCCAACAAAAAGGAAGCGGAAGCCTTCGGAGGGTGGAAGATGTATGTGAAAGATCTCGACTCGAACACACTTCCACCGTTTCTCGCGTGCCTTCTTAACCCTGTTACCCTGATACTGATACTGGTTTGCCAACATGTGCTACCTATGGAGGGAGGAGTGATGCTGATGAGGCATGTGCTGGAGATGGATTCAAAAGTATGTCGAAGACGGTCCTTTCTGAAGATGTAAATTGATCTATGTCCTGCTGCTGATGGAACCATTCGAGGGCGACTCTTTCTGGTATCACTAAACAGCCAAAGACAGATATATCAGACGAGCCTGTTGGTGTCGACATAAAACTTGAGTAAGCTGAGATGAAAGCTGAAGATAGAAGTTGTAACATTCTTGTTGACATAGACTGTTAAGTGTTGAGAACACAGAGAATAGGCAAAACAGAGATCACGGTAGCCGAGTGTGCATGAGCTCCAGCTAGAGAAGGTGAGGCAGAAGCTGTTGGCCTGCTGTAATCCAAAAGAGGCCATTGCTGTAATCCTTTCACAACATGATGCAACAAAGCTCCTGTGTGTGGCCCTTCTTTCGGTTTGGTGGAGAATCCGAAATAAAAAGAATGCAGGCGAGAAGGTCCCTGGACATGCTGCTTTAGTGCAGCCCCTTTTATCTTGGGTTCTCGATACATTTACCTAGATGCCTAGCTTGTCTTCCTTTCCTTTTTTACCTCCTTAAAGTTTTGACCGTGTTGTCAGTTTGTAAGGCACCTGCTATCTTGAGTGAAAAACCTCTGGTTTTTCTCTCCATTTATTAATACAAAAAGGTATCACGGTCAAAAAAAGGTCCCTGGACATGATGCTATTATCTATAAAATTCAGGTGGCTGCATCAGATTTTGAAAAGTTGTGTAGCAAGCACAAGCAGGAGAAAGCTATGATCACTGAGCACTGGAAGAAACCTGAACTGGACTTTGTTAAACTGAACACTGATGGTAGTGTAGCAGGCAGGAGACGCCAGCGGAGAAGCTGTGGGATCGGGAGCTGGGTACTTATCACATGTCCAAGACGTCCTTCACGCGGAAGCGGTGGCGTGATTACAGGCGATCAAGTTTGCTCAAGTGTGGGGTATGACCAAAATTCAGGTGGAGACGGACTCTCAGCTGCTTGTCCATGCTACTAGTACCAGCGACCATGACCTGACGAAGAATGGGGCCGTCTTCAGAGAAATCAAATTCCAAGTTTCCTTAAACTTTTCTGAATTCAGTATTTCTTATTGCCCACGGGCCTGTAATATGGTGGCTGACGCTCTTGTAGCGCTGGGTGCAAACTTAGGGCAGGGAGCCACTGCCGTTTGGCCGGGCTCTGTTCCTACTGCTGTATCTGATTTGGTGGCCAGCTATCTTGCTGAGCACACTCGGTAATAGAAGTATGCAAAAATTCTGAGTGTGCGTGAAAATGATGACATCACATTTCCAATTGAGCAGCAAGCTCTGAGTGCGCGATCATGATAGAACTCGAGGAAGAATCGGGTTGGAAGTGAAATTTGCCAAAAAGTGGCGGAATGCTCTCGAAACCAATTCGAAAATCAGGTCCAGTCTACATAATACCAAAACCAAAGGTTACGCACCCCTCTTACCCCAAAGGATTTAATGCCTTATTCAGTTGATTCAGACCTTCCTAATCCTATCTCAATTCGTTTTCCACGATATTCATTCGGCATATGATGTAACTGATATTTTGTGAAAGCACTGTAAGTGGAAATTTCGTATTAGGATCAGTTCACATTAACCAAATAGCAGAGTGGCAGGCTTGGCTGTTTAGATCTCCCGACCACATATGCTGGGTTTCTGCTGAGAGCGCGCAATGAAGAATTACGACCAGGCCAGTTTTATGCTTGTTCACACAAGGCAAGCACTGAGAGTCACGATCGGGTAAAGTGCCCTGGTGATGTCAAGTTATTCGCGAGAATTCTTAGTCATCAATCTTTTTTTTTTTGCGAATTTTCTTAGTCATCAATCATCGTTGCAAGGTTCTGACTTCTGACTCGTCATCGAATGGAAGCAAAAGTAAGCCTCCGTGGCCAAAGATAGGCAAATAAGCGGCAATATTTACGAACAATTCAAAGAACATAGATTTGGCACACGATCCCAAACCCTATGTTCTTCAAATGCTCCTAACCATCGGACACTACTACTGTATGCATACTCGAGGTGAGAAAATGGAAGCGCGCCTCCTTCACCGCGCGTTGATGCATGGTGCCGCTCTGCTAGCCCTAGAATCGATGCCACCGTGCTCATGCTGATTTCTTGGAGAGCTGGTTCTCACACAAGAACTTGAGCTGCTTGAGATCGTATATGTCGCCTGCCAAAAGCAGGTAGTGCAGCCATGTTACAGCATCTGCCGCTTCTCCGTGTCGTCCATCTCCATCTTAGGCAACTCCAAACCGCTGATGCATTATTCTTTTGAGAGGAACGCTGACGCGTTTGATCTGTTTTCTGTCCATTCCTGTCTATTTTGAGTAAAACTATGGTCCAACGCACCGACGCATCCCAAATTTGGCCCTTTTTTTTATTCGTGAACCGAATTCAGACAAAATTTGAGTCGGTTTTGTGTCGGTGCGGACGCGCCTCGTGTCCTCCCCAGCATTCCCCTGGCCCGTGAGTCAGTCTTACCGAACGGCCACCCACGGCAAACTACCACCTTAAATGCGGTGGTGGAGGCGGCCTTTCTATGGCCGCCGGGGTAAACCCTAAACCACAAACCCTAGCGCCTCCGCCATCATTCCCAGCGGCAGAACCACCTCCCACCACCTCTGCCAACCAAAATGGATCCCCCAGCACCTTGTAGGTCAGGTCGAGCAAGCTCGACGGAGCGTGCCAACCTCTCGTGCAACATGCCGAGCTATCGGCCTCTGGCTCCGGTGCTCGATCTGGTGAGGAGGAACTACGAGGAGGCATGGCCCGACATCCCTCAACCCTCGAGTGGACATAAATGGCCGAGGTGGTGTGGAGCTTCGCGCCTCCTTCCGCTGGGCAAAGAAGGCGGTAGAGGGCAGCAATCTGGAGAGCAGCATCTACCGCTCCGAGGAGGCTGTGGTCCAGGTGGCCCACATGCATCTGAACGTACTGTGGGCGGCCAACTTCATGGCGCAGGCACACACATTTGCGGCCCGACGGTGCCACATCTCCTTCCGGTGAGGAGGAGGAGGACGATGACGTGGAGCGACGACAGTGAGGAACATCGACCTGCAAATGCAGGAGGCCATGGAAGCCCCCTTCAAGTCCCTCTGGGGCGATCGAGCCCGGCGAGCAAGGCGTTCCCACGAGCTCAAGGAACAGGAGGCTGCCTAGATGGCGCAAGCGGCTCACTTCTCAGCGACCGCGGCTCGTACACTACGCCGCAAGCGTGCGCGCGCGCATGAGGTGGCCTGAACGGGACTGGCTGCTCCCGGCGCTCCCAAGCGCCGGCAAGTGCAACACCATGTGCTACAGCTGCCAATTTTTTTAGAATAGTCGACGCAACTACCTAAACTCTAGCGCTTAGCTAGTCCGCCCCGCAGACGGTCCTGCTGCCAGAAGAGCCAGCAACTATGTTCCTAGCAACATAGGCGCAAGCCTAGCACCGCCCACACACGGCCAATTAGTCTGTTCCAAGCAACATAGGCGTCAGCCTAGTGCCACCCACACGTGGCCAATTTTGCAAAGGAGGTACCGTTCAGAATTAGTTAACATAAAATGATTGCTACAAATTGTGTAATGTTTGCTATGAGATGAAAATTTGGGCAAGAACACAAACATATGTGACCCAAACGAACAAAAAACAGACATAAAACATACGGAGTATCTGCTTGCGTTGGCACGTTGAAATTTCCCTTAGATCTGTATGACACTTGCATTTCGTTTCGGCAAAAATCAGTGATTACAGGTTACTGTTTCGGCCAAATGACTGGATTCTCTCTTAGAAATTATTTAAATTAGGTAAGCGATCGAAACATACAATTCATTAATTCTGACCAGCAACTTAAACTGATCGCTAGGCAGCAGCAGTTGCTAATCGATCGGTCAACGCATGCAGAGTGGACAAACTCAAAGGCACGACTCCCCCAATACCCAGCACCATGTTCCTTGAGATGTTCACCCTTCCATTACAAAAGTAGCTAGTTCTTACTGTACAAGCTAAGACATCATCTATCACACATAGTTCACAATTGCTGCAACAGGGGAAATGTCAATGAACCGAGCCAACTTGGTCAGGTTGAAGTCCCTTCTTCAAGGGTGACATATTTATAACCTATAAAAAACAAATCTCTGTTAAGGCTAGACATGCTCCATATCCATGCAAACTGAGGATAATATGTACACAGGCAAGCATGTTTCATATGCACTCCTACACAATGTAGGGCACCGCGCGCCTCTAAGCTAGTGCTCTGAACCGTAAGGATGGATATGTGTACCTCTGTCAATAACTTCAAGACGGTCAGATACACCTACGGTGAACTCTATTATCTTCCGGCGAAGCTTGCGCACCTGAAACACCCCAACCTACGAACACATATTCCCTTAGTGCTCATGATACTTCTTAACCTATGAAAGGAATTAACAGTACGGATCGAGTAAACTAATCATAACTAAAACATATAAGTAGACTTACTGAAACATGAATTTTGGCTTTAAGGCCATTTCCAGCTAATTTGCATAGGCTCAGCAACAAGTTCTCCAGCTGACAATAGCAGAAATAACAACACAAGTCAGGACCACAAAGCAATATATGACTAGATGACTTGTGGACTCACATGGTGCCTGAGTGGGCACTACTCAACTATGCAATTTTGCACACTGAAAATATGTAACAACATGTCGCTTTCCCGATCTGATTAGGAATTTCAGGTAGAAAATCCATCTAAACAAATTATGTCATATTAGGTATTAATCTGCAAACATGTATACAACAATTTAAACCTTGTCTTTTGTACATGAAGGAAGGCCAGAACTTCATAAAACCATCTAACATTAACGCACAAGAAACATTATGTCGCGTCCCCTCTTAAAAATATTAAACATTCCTCTTGAGTGACCATGATTTCCATTCAACCATGGACTTAATCAAAAGTAGCATGAAAGACACTTCACATTCAGACAAATGAAACACCTTCTCAAGTACTTCACTTTTGCTGGAAGGATCTGAAGTATTGGTTGCCAATAGTTCAAGGGAGAGCGCAAGCATTTTTTTCAATAATAAATCTATGAATAAACCTACCTGAACTGTATTGGAAACACATTCTCCATTAAAACATTCGATAATATCACCTCTTCGGATTCTAACTACCTCCGCTTCTGATCCTTTTGATACCTAAGGTTCAATTGGCAATAATATGCATGGTAAGAGAAGCATGGTAAGAGAAGCACCTTCAGAAATCAAACAATAAGTCTACACATAAAAAGCCAGTACCTCATTAACAATAAGACCATCATCAATCTTATACTTGTGCCATATCTTCTCCACTTGAACAAAATCTATTAACTTGATACCTGAAAGCTCCAATCCAAGTTTTGGGCGGGGGATGCACCTATACCATAGGAGATTAACATTTAGCCAATTTGGAATTAGATACGCAGGAGCAATTAAAAGGTCATAAATGAGCCACTTTTGTTAAACCAATCCATGTCTTAACGTATTAAAAATATGTCTGTAGTAGACCAAATATTCTAATCGAGTTACACGAAACCTTTGCTCATGAACCTTAGAAGTCTCATTACAGTTAAGCGAGCAAACATTTATACACTGAACTTAATTTTTTGGAAGTTTATTATTAAAATAACATAGAAAAAAAGCATAGCATAATTAAGTGATTATCAGTCCTTTCCCCAGTAGAACTCACATCATAATCATTTTGCCAAAATAACTACAGTGATCTTGACAACAATCGCATTGCCAAAATATCTTAATGCGAATCATTATAAAATCATTATTTCATAGATACTTACTAGATATATCTTTTGACAAGATAAATCATATAATTTTTGTCCTTTTATCATGGAAAACATTACCAAATCATTACCTGTCCTATTGCATAACCAGATCAACATATACAAGGGATACATGGGCCTAACTACGGTGCTAAGATTATACTGTCAAGTTCAACCCTTGACAACAAGGAAAGGCAGCATGGAAGAAAGCATTAGTTTAGCAACACTTGCAACTTGCATAGAACTGAAATGGAAGCCGTACCCAAATTCGTTCCGCAAATCCAGGCACTTGAGCAAAACAGAAGTAGGTACAAAAGAACCACTCCTGTGACTGTTGATCATTCCCACGATCTTTGCATCCAAGTCAATGATCGGGCCCCCATTGTCATACTACATATATTGACAAAAATTATTACACTTTTTTCATACCAAAAATGCAGCGGTTTGCACAATACAAGAGCAAAGTTGCATTACAAACAACTCAAACTTAAGAAATAATGGAACAATACAATCTCCTCAACAGAATATACTTTTACCTTTAGAATATGCTCTTTACTTGGAAAGAACATGTAATGGGGTCTTTGAAATGAGTTTGGATTCATATATCCCGGCCTAAGATGGTTCATCGTTAGATTGGACTTGGCATCTCTTCCAAGCCATAAGGCGAGCTGACCCCATTTTACTTCATCATTATAAGATGGTAACTCAACCGACTGATCCGCTGTAACTCTCACAAACGCAAGATTGTACTGCTCCTGGTGGTAAATCAGGCTGCCTACTGTAGCGGATCCATCCATAAAGTGAACAGTAACCTGAATGTTGGTTGCTAAAATATGAAATTACATTATTTAGAGGGCTGGCTACCAAAAAAAAGGCCAGCCGCGCACAAAACAAAAATGTTTAGGACAAAATCAAATCATATATAGACCGTGGTATTTGCAGCTGCAAGTTTATCTAGAAAAATCCAACTCAAGCAATCTAATTTAAACCACTGATAGAGGAGGCCTCGACATAGAGCTAGGGAGTTATTTGTGATAACTTAATTTATCACGGAACCAGCTAAAGAATAAAACTGAGAGTGCATGATACAGGAAGAAGCCATGGCAATTAATAATCAGTTGAATAGAAAGCGTTATTGCTTCACCTTGGCAGTAGGATAATACTTGACCACGCCATGAGCAGCATACTCGTCCTCAACTCCCTCTCCGCGTTGTTCAATGGAACATCCCTTGGAGGAAATCAGATGTGCGGTTGTCAATACAGTGCCGGTTTTGTTGTCATCGTTCCAGTCAACCCAGAATCCAGAGCACCTTTTTCTTAGCCTTAGCCGCTCACCGTCTGCACGCAGATTGATTATACACTATCAACCAAGTCTAGTTAGGCAGACATGAGATCACCGAGGAATGATGTTACTACAGTGCATACCAAGGGAGGAAGAAAGGCCGACCACAAATCTGGCACCCAGAAGCACTGCCCTTGTTGCCTGTTGAGCGACAGGGAGAAGCTCCGGATTGAAAAACATGGGCGACGGGTCGCAGTATTCGATCGTCACCAAGTCCTCGTGGCGGTCTGCATGCGGGAAGAAGATGGATCGATAGATTGTCTCCAATGTGTGTGCGAAAGGGAGGAGTTTAACAAGTCATACCCTTTTTCATGTCGTAGAGGCGTTCTGCGCGCTCGAAGGCCTCGATTAGCTCCGGCGGAGGCTCCCCGTCGTCGTCGTCGGGGAGGCGGGGCTCGCGGAGCGGAGAGCTGGGTGCAGAGGAGACCACCTCCTCGTCGTCTTCCGCCATGTTCGTCTCCTCGTCTCCCGCCATCTTCGTCTCCTCGCTGACACTCGTACTGGCGGCGGCGGCGGCCTTGGTGGAAGTTTCCTCCCCTGCTTCGACGGATCTCCTCCTCCGCCTCCCCCTCCCCCTCTTCCTCTTTCTCCCCGAACGCTCCGACGGTGGATCTTGCGAGGGCAAAGGCATGCCTGCTCGAGTTGCTGCCGCGGCGGCGAGGTCACGGGTGGTGCTGCCGGCGGCGCAGCGGATCGGGGAAGGAACAAACCTTGGTCACCGTGGGCTCGGGCCGGGGTGGGCGGAACTAGAAAGCCCGATAGCCCAAACCTTGGTAAGTACTAAAAGCAAAGCTGGCCACATGGGCCCGTGCTCGCGGGCTGGCCCGTTAGCACGCGTGCCCGGCCCGTCAGGGGCCCGGCACGGCACGCGGCTAAACGGGCCGTGCCTGGCCCGCGAAACGTCTGGGGCCGTGCCTGGGCCTGGAGGCGAGGCACGCGTGCCGGCACGGCACGGCCCGTTTAGCTTGCAGGCCCGATCCCGAGCGCCTCCACAGGCAGCCATCGATCCCTTTCCCCTAGAAAAAAGGCATCGATACCTTATTCCCTTCGATCTCCTCGTCCTCCCCTTGATCTGCTCCCGTGATCCGCCGCCGGGACGAGTCTCTCGATCCCTCCCCACCCACGGCTCCGGCCGCTCCCTTTCTCGCGCCACCGGCCACCACTCCTGCCGCCGCGCCCGGGCCGCTACCTCTCGCCCTGCTCCGACCGCTCCCTCTTCCCTGCTCCGGCCGCTCCTTCTCCACCTCCCACGGCTCCGGCCGCTTCCTCGAGCCCCTTCTTCCTCTCGTCACAGGTAGCCCCGGCGAGCTCCACTACTCCATCGTCTCGCACCTGCTCTGGCCGCTCCGTCTCTCCCTTCTCCGGCCACTGCCAGAGATTTTTTTCCGGAATATATTAGGCAAAATTAGGGAAAACAGAACGCGGGCCAAATATGGCCCGTCGTGCCTAAGCGGGCCCGTGCCGGCACGTTTAAGGCAGGGGCCGTGCATGGGCCTTAAGGCCAGGCCCGTGTGCCGGCACGGCACGGCCCACTTACTAAACGGGCCTCCACGTGCCGTGCCGTGCCAGGCCCGCCAACAGCTAAGTGGGCCTGGGCCGTGCCGTGCCGGCCCGTTGGCCAGGTTTGACTAAAAGGCTCAGGACACCTCCAGATGCCCTTTTAATCTGACCCCCTGCTAAAAGATCATCTTAGGGTCTGTTTGGTTCTGCTTTTCTAACCTGCTTCCGCTGTCAGGAATCTAAAAGCTAACCAAAGGGATAATTTATCAAACCAGATTTTTAAAAGCAGCCAACTTCTCGTAGTGTATTTTCCACATCAGGTGTAGGGCTGCTTCTACTGCGTTGCGTCCAGAAAATTGGTGAGTATTTACCCACCAATGCCATGCGTAAGTGAGCATACCGCTTCGTTCTAATTTCTCGCGCATCCATGGTAAGCTTGATTCATATTCTCCACGGCTGAACCAAACACACCCTTAGTCTGTTTGATACATAATAATCACAAGAATCGTCTGATACAAGGACATCAATGCGATGATGCTGGAGCATATGGATCATAAGAACAATGTATCTCCATTTACCAACCCAAGATTATTTAAAAAAATTTAAAGAGGACTTTGATAACATAGTCTAAAATCTAAAGAGGACTTTGTAATTTATTTTGAACCTATATTTTTCAGTATCCCTATTTTATAAAATAAAAATGACACGACATAGACTCCCGCCTGTCTTTTGCGTAAAAAAGGTCATACATGTGATCAGACAGGGCGTTTTGAGATCAGACCGGGCATTGCATCATCGATCCAATGCAATATATATTTCGACATGACATGTATAAGTAATAAAATATGTTTTGTACTTGCAGAGAATAGCTATGCATTTCTATACGAGGCACTAATGACTCCGAAAAAAACAAAGATGGAGAGTTTTTGTGGTGAATCTTGGTGCGCGGTGAATGAACAAACAATAAAAATTTGAATACTATAAGTCAAGAAGGATGTAAACCTTAAGACTAGGATGCCTCTGCATAGCCGCGTACATCAACAAGTTCACGGTTTGCAAAACATGTGTACTTTAGCTTTGCAAAGACCACCGAGTGAGGAATGAACGTTACATCTTTCAACGAACGATCAAGGCATGTAAAAACAATTGTGATCAAAAGTTGGATGCAAAGAAATATCCACCCTTTTTTCCTTTTTTTGTTTTTGAGATTACCCTTTTTTCCTTTGTGTACACCATCCTCGGCCAGCCTACTCACGCACTTCAGCCCATCTCGTTGTTGGGCCCGGTTCGGCCCAACCAACGAGTTTTCTTCATGTCAAAGAAAGAAAAGGAAGAAAAAAAGAGAGGAACGGAACGGAACGGAAGGTTTGGGCGACACAGCAGTAGAGCATCTTTGAGTTCCCGCCGGGAGGGACACCGCCGCCCGCTGCCTCCATTTCCCCGCGCGCCGCCGACCCCAGTCAAAACCCTAGCCGCGACTGACCAAGCCCTCCCCCTCCGCCCGCGCCAGCTTGCGCTCCGGTCCACGGCGAGTTGGCTTGCCGCCGTCGCCGTCGCCGCTCCGCGCGCCGCCCGCTTCCGTACGTATTCGACCCGGGGCTGCGGGCAGGACGCCGCCGGGCATCCAAGTGCCGGAGAGGGCTCGCTTCTCTGATCAAGCCGCCGCCCCCGCTCGCCCGCTTCCGTCTTCGGCCCGGGGCTGCAGGCAGGACGCCGCCGGGCATCCCCGCGCGCATCCAGTTGCGGGGAGGCCCCCCTTCTCCGATCAAACCGCCGCCCCGGTCGCCGCTTCGCCTCCAACAGGGCCACGGGTGCTAGCCGGCCGGTCTAGCTTCGTTCGCCCTTCATCGTCCAGCGTACTCGGTCGGGGCTACAGGTGCCGGCGCCCTCCTCCTCCTCCTCTTCTCCCAAGGCAGTATCTATTTTTTTTCCCTGTCGTGTGACCCATGAGATCGAGTGGCTTGAAATTGGCGATTCTGTTGAGGATACTGGATCCATGACATGTAGGTGATGAAAGGCTACATATAAATAGTTAGTGTTGATGTACCTGCAGCGTAGTTCGTCGACATTGAACTGATGTTGAGTTCAGCCGATTACGCCCTCTATGGCTGTGAAAGTCATTGTTTTTTTCTGTCACTAAAATGAAATCAGGGCTCTGTAAGCATTTGAGTGTTCATCAGTATGCTTAGCCATTGACTTTATGTGCTAGTTCATTCACAGCAAAAACATGGAGTGCGTGGAAATAAGGATCCTTCCCATCTATGTATTGTGTTGAATGATGCACGCAATATGCTTCTTATACATGATGCTGTTTGTATTTTTGCCATGATTACAGCAACCAAAGAATTGTTCTGTGCTACGGTGAAGATTTATCACCGGCTCTATTTGGTTGGCAACCATTTGTTGCATAATTCTGCAACCTGCCAAATAGTACTTTTATCGAACTAAACCAAATATCTGTAGAGGTTAACGCCAGGCAGTGGTTTATATGGTATTGACGAGGACGGCACAAAATATGAGCTAGAACCTAATGCTAACAGCTGATGGCATTTGTTATATCAATCATCTTCATTGCTGTTATCTGACCAGAGTAAATCTGTCCTAGTATTCTATACGCTTTCTCTTGACATGTGCCTGTAAAGAATGTAATGATCTATCGCGTGTTGTCTTGACTAATATCAATATACTTTTTCTTTCAAGATGGATGCTGCAAGGGAAGATTGGGGCATTCCCGTCTTTGAGGGTGCCAAACATTCTATTTTCTTTGTTCAGGTATCACCGAGACAGAAAAGAATCAGTGATATCATGATGCTGGCTGATGCAACAGAGAATGTCCACATAGATGAAAGGCCTGCCCGGTGTAAGGAGTCCAGGTATTCCACAGGTTTCGTTGTGGGGAGTAGGGATAACCTTCTGTATATACTGACGAGTGCCCATAGCATCGATCATGTGTACAAGGCATCAATGTCGATTCCTGGAACATATGTCAACAGGTTATTTCGAGCTTCCGTACTATGTGATCATTATGAGTCTCATTACAGAGCTGCTGGTCTAGCCGAGTTGGATGATGATACAAGGGCTTATGTTCCCGGGACCATCTTTGGAGTTAGCTGCCACCTAAATCTGCTTCTTATCACAGTGGACCGGAGCACTATCAAGAGCCAATCAAGTGAAGAGATGTGTGCTATGATCCATCCGGCAATTGAGTTTAGAGATAAATTGCCACCTGTGGGTATAGAAGCCATGTTACTTTCATGGCCTCCTCACAAGCATAGAACACTAGCTACTGGATGTGGCGTGCGAAAGAGTGTTGGAGACGTTACCAAACCTAACCCCATCGAATACACCATGGAGATATTAGAAGCCGAGATAACCACTGAACAAGGTTCAATTGGTGCTCCTTTGTTGGACAAATCTGGTGAACTTATTGGAGTTCTCCATGGAGGGTTTGACCAGACGCATTCATTTTTTATTCCATCAGATCTTATTATTGGGTTCTTGTCTTCTTTCGGCACAACTTCAGGTAGTGTTAAATTTTGTTTCTTTTTCTGCACTACACTAATACACAATTCTCACAAGAGTTACTCCTGTTTCATTCAACAGATCATGAGGGGGAGGTTGAGCTTGAGACAAAGGGGAAAGGGAAAAAACACCTGGAAGAGGGGAAAGTGAAAAGGGCTATAGAGAAGGGGGAAGGAAGTGGAAAATAGCAGAAACGTCAAAGTCTGCAGTTACATTAAGCTTGGGACAATAGGACAAACAAAGTAAGTTTCCAATTCCTATGGGAGTAAAGGAGATAGTTAGTTTCAAAACTAGCCTCTGAGTTTACTTGTCTCATTGGTTTTCTTTATCTCTTGAACATATCCATTGCATCCAATGGGTAGGAGTTTTAGAGCAGGACACCATGCAGAACTGTAAGGTTTCTGAGATCCTTTTCAACAAAAAGGAAGCCTTCGGAGAGTGCTGGAAGATGTATGTGAAAGATCTTGACTCGAAGATTGACCACATCTACCAAATCTTCGCAACCATCATCAGATTCATGTCTGCAGTCACAAAATCCTTGCATAGTCTTGGTTGTTCCAAAGTTATTTGCACATTATATCCTGCTATTTCATTGATTCCCTGGGAAAAACAAGAAGAGATAAGTGGGGTCATTAGCTCTCTCTGCAGTCCCCTTTCTGGTTGCTTGATGAGCACTAAGGATAGTGTCTCTTCTGGTTCTTCTCTCTGCTGCACTACACTATCTAGTACAGCATTGTATCTCACGAGTTGGTTAACAATATCGTCTCACGGTCCTAGAGGAGGTACACTGCCAGATTATTCAACACTTGCCTTATGGACGGTTCTTGATAGTATCAGGCTTGCGAATATTGGATGAGAGTACTAAAGCAAGCAATTCTCAGATGATCATATCATCCATTCAAATGATACACTTCATCATGAAGAGCTTGAATCGGAGCATCATATCTTCTAAGATCAGTAGAATCATCCCAGCTATGAAGCAGCCGGATGATCATATGTCAGAGATCAGCACTCCAGCTTTTTAGGCAGTCGAGACCGCTAAGAAACTCTGTAGGCAGGAAGAGTTGGCTATGGCAAAGGAATCAGTCCATGACATAGCAGGAGAGATCATATTTACATTCTGTGTAGGATGATGTGGACATAAGAGATAGTGGCTCAAATGAATCTCTTTCTGATGATGTACATTTTTTTTTACCATTTTAGAGATGATGATTGCCAACCTTCAGTAGGGCAAGACTCGGATGATGTGGAGGTTCTCAGATGCGCAACAAGAATTTCTGACCCATTACCTAGTGTTTAACACCCCAAGCTACTAGTTGATGCTCTCAGGTATAAGGCAGATCTTAATTTACCGATAACTTGTTTGCTGTTCCATATATATATAAAATTGCATTAACTTTAGGGCTTATTAGGCCAAGATTTGGTGTATGAATTAACTTATTTTTTTCTCCAATGGCATCTTACAAATGACAGGAACAAGAAACCTTCTGATTTATGGTACAAAAGGAATCCAATAATTTAATGTGCAAATTAGATATCCTCCACTCATACAAACATATCCTCACATATATGTTCGTGGATTGCTAATGGTATTTCCATTGGTGAATTTTAGAATCGTCTCAGTGGTTCCAAATTATACATAATTTTGAGCTGTAGAACGAATTTTCAGAAGCTTGACCTTTCATCGATACAAATAAATTTACATCTGTCTCATGGACTCATTTCAGATATTTAGACAAGGAACTTTCTCAGAAGATGTTAGGATGCAGTCAACCCCAAGGAAGCAGCTCCAGTTTTATAACTCTTGTAGTGATTCAAAAAGAGATACTCACAGATTACCTGATGGCCAGCTCTGAGACAGATATGGCACTTTTCAGGACAATGTACAAATTGTGAAGTTGAGGAAAGGAATGGCTTATGTGATTCTATTCAGCATGACAACCAATGCCATGTGCAGAATGATGATACCTTGATACTGTTAAGAGTATATGTATGGTTCAACCGTGTAATACAAACTTGAGTTGGCATATTGACTTACATGGTATCAGAGCTCGCGTCGCGCCGCTCCCGACCTAGCTCAGCTCCTCACCGCCGTCTCGCCGCCGCCGCCGCTGCTCCGGTAAGTTGCCGGACGCCGGTCGGTCGCCGCCTCCTCGCGCAGCTCTCCTCCACGGGCCCGTTTCGTCGGCCGCCTCTCGCGCTCCGTCGCCGCTTCGTCGCCGCTCTTCCTCTCCTCCGTCGCCGCCTCTCCTCCGTCGCTGCTCCGTCGCCGCCTCTCCTCCGTCGCCGCCTCCATCTCGCGGCTGACCTCCGGGACCTCGCGGGACCTCGCCTCCACCCTCTCCTCGGAGCCGGCCGTCCCCTACCGCTCCATCCGCGCCATCTGGTGCGCCTCCCTCGGCCGCCCGCTAAGTCAACTCGGCCGCCTGCTCCTGCAAGCGCCCCGGATGCTCTGCCTCACCAGTCTGGACCAGTCTGGTACGTGTTGACCTATCCGGATTTTTCCGGGTTAGAACCGGGTGGAAACCGGGCTGAAAAAGGAGAAGACCAGTAGCTGATTTCTTATTCCGGAAGGATATCCGGAATTTTCCGGTTCTGAAACCGGATTTTTCCGGTACCAGTTCCGGATTTTTCCGGGTCTGAAACCGGATTTTACTGCTGCCGGTACCAGTTCCGGATTTTTCCGGGCCTGAAACCGGATTTTACTGCTGCAATGGCCAAGGATGGCTCCATTTTCTCTAGTGACATCAAGCTTGATGGCTCAAATTATAGAGAGTGGGCATTCTCGGTCAGAACTATGGTGAGAGCTGCTGGATTTGATGATCATTTGACTGATGATGCTCCGGCTGAAAGAGTTGATGAAGCCACGAGGAAGAAATGGAAAAATAATGATGCTAAAGTCATGGGTGCCTTAATTCTTAATGTTGCTCCTTCACTGCGGATGAGTCTTGAGCATCATTCAACTGCAAAAGAAATATGGAAGTATTTGGAGAACCGATATCTTCAGCCCAGTGGGGCACTTCGATACTCTTTGTTGCAGAACTTGCAAAGTCTTCAGCAACATGATTTGTCCATAGAGGAATATTATGCAGCCTTCACCCGCATCAGTAGTCAGCTTATGTCGATGACTCCAAAAAGCCGTTCTGGGTGTGAGTGTTGTGTGGCCAAGGAAAATTATGAAGCTCAGTCTTTCATGTATCAGTTTGTGATGAGACTTAGGCAGGATTTTGAGAATAACCGCACCCAACTTCTCGGTCGTCCTACGCCTCCCTCTCTGGATGAAGCACTTGCTAGTTTAATTGCAGAGGAGACACGTCTTTCCTCCCTTGCCTCAGCTCCAATGACTCACACCAGTGTTTTGCTGCTCCTCGGGGTCCTTTCAGAGGCTCTTCTTCAGGAAATCCTTTCAGAGGTTCTTCTTCAGGAAAATTTTGTTCTCACTGCAAAAGGATAGGGCACACAATTGATAGTTGCTTTGCTCTACACCCTGAGTTGTGGGCCGAGTATCAAAGAAAGTTCCCTGCCAGCAACAGCAGCGTTACCCCTTCCCTGCTCAGCAACAGCAGCGTTACCCATCTAGCAGAAAGTCTTCAGCTGTTGCAATCAGCGAACCACAACAGTCACAGCAGCAGCCAGCAAGGAGTGCCTCTGTGTCTGCTGCTTCTCAGTCTGCTTCTCGTGCCACTCAGCCGTGGGTGCTTGATTCGGGAGCCTCGTTTCATGTCACCTCAGATCGCTCCCAGCTCGTGCAATGTCAGCCACTCAAGGATGGCGCCTCTGTACACACCGCTGATGGTACACCTTGTTCTGTTACTCATCAGGGTTCGCTTTGCACATCCAAGTTTTCTGTTCCAAATATTGCTCTTGTCCCGGATTTGTCAATGAATCTCATGTCAGTTGGTCAAATTACTGATATGGACTATTTTGTTGGTTTTGACAAAACATCTTGTTATGTGCAGGACCTTCAGAGCAAGAGGATCATTGGAACTGGCCATCGCCGTAGAGGATCCACCTCCCTCTACGAACTTGACACCCTTCATCTCTCTTCCGCTTCCGCATCGTCTGCTTCATCCACCTCAAGACCAAATTCCTTTTTTCTTTTGCCAAGTGGCATCATCGCTTAGGTCATCTATGTGGTTCTCGTTTATCTAAACTTGTTGGACAAGGGGTTTTGGGTCGTGTTCCTGTGGATGCTGGTTTTCATTGTAAGGGTTGTAAGCTAGGTAAACAGATACAACTTCCGTATCCATCCAGCACCACTTGTTCTAGTCGTCCTTTTGATTTAGTGCACTCTGATGTATGGGGTCCCTCCCCTTTTGTCTCAAAGGGTGGTCACAAACATTATGTCATATTTATTGATGATTACTCTCGATATACTTGGGTGTATTTTATGAAACATCGTTCCCAGTTAAATTCTATCTATCAAGCTTTTGCCGCATGGTTCATACTCAGTTTTCAAGTGCTATTCGTGTTTTTCGCTCTGACTCGGGGGGGAGTACCTCTCTACATCTTTTCGTGAGTTTCTTTCTTCCGAGGGTACTCTTCCTCAGCTCTCATGTCCTGGTGCTCACGCTCAGAATGGTGTTGCCGAGCGTAAGCATCGTCATTTAATTGAGACAGCTCGAACTCTTCTGATTTCATCTTTTGTCCCCACTCATTTCTGGGGTGAAGCTATTTCCACGGCAGTGTATCTCATAAATATTCAGCCCTCCTCCCGTCTCCAAGGCAAGTCTCCTGGTGAGGTTTTATTTGGTTCTTCTCCCACTTATGGTCATCTTCGTGTTTTTGGTTGTACTTGTTATGTCCTATTAGCACCTCGCGAGCGGACCAAGTTGACTGCCCAGTCTGTTGAGTGTGTTTTTCTTGGGTATAGTCTTGAGCACAAGGGGTATCGCTGCTATGATCCTTCCGCTCGTCGCATTCGCTTCTCTCGGGACGTTACTTTCAATGAGAATCAACCATTTTTCCATTCCTCTTCCATTCACCCATCATCCTCCACTTCCCTAGAGTCCACTTCTTTTCTCTCACTTCCACAGATATTTTCCTCGGATGAGTCAGTCTCTGATCAAGACACACCTTCTTCACCAGCCCCACTGTGTTTGGATCCTTTTCCTTTTCATTATAGTCGCCGTCCTGTAGTTTCATCTGAGACTCCGTCATCTATTCCTCTGTCTTCTCCTCCTCCGGCCAGTACCACTGAACCTTGCACTGATGAGTCCTCTCAGACAAACAGGTATGCCCTTCGTGATCGCTCCACTCTTGAGCTTCCAGACAGATATAGAAATGGTTTCTGTGCAGGGGCAGCTTGTGAGCCTAGTACTTATGAAGAGGCTATTGTGCTACCTGAGTGGCAAATGGCTATGTCTGAGGAGCTTGCGGCTCTAGAGGGTACACATACATGGGACATGGTACCATTGCCTCCAAGATCAGTTCCTATCACTTGTAAGTGGGTATATAAAATCAAAACCAGGTCAGATGGTTCTGTGGAGCGCTACAAGGCTCGTCTTGTTGCTAGAGGTTTTCAGCAAGCTCATGGGAGAGATTATGATGAGACCTTTGCTCCAGTTGCTCACATGACGTCTGTCCGCACTCTAATTGCTGTGGCTGCTGCTCGGTCTTGGCAAATCTCTCAAATGGATGTCAAGAATGCTTTCCTTCATGGTGATCTACAGGAGGAAGTATATATGCAGCCACCTCTCGGTGTTGAGGTCCCACCGGGTCATGTGTGTCGCCTTCGGAAGGCTCTTTATGGGCTCAAGCAAGCTCCTCGTGCTTGGTTTGAGCGGTTCAGCTCTGTGGTTCAAGCTGCTGGTTTCTCTTCTAGTGAGCATGACCCAGCACTTTTTATTCATACATCTGGCCATGGTCGCACTTTGCTTCTGCTCTATGTGGATGATATGTTGATCACCGGAGATGATCAGAAGTACATTGCTTTTGTCAAGAAAAAATTGAGTGAGCAATTCAAGATGTCAGATTTGGGATCTCTTAGTTACTTTCTCGGAATTGAGGTTGATCGTACTGATGATGGTTACTATCTTTCTCAGCATCGTTACACCAAGGATTTGATCTCACGGTCAGGTATGACTGACACACATGCTGCTTCCACACCCATGGAGCTCCATCTGCAATTGCGTCCAAGTGACGGAACTCCTCTTGAGGATCCTTCTCGCTATCGTCATCTTGTAGGCAGCCTTGTGTATCTCACTGTGACACGACCGGACATTGCTCATGCAGTTCACATTCTCAGTCAGTTTGTTAGTGCTCCTACCTCAGTTCACTATGGGCACTTGCTTCGTGTTCTTCGGTACTTGAGGGGGACATCATCTCGCCGATTATTCTATGCCCGCTCTAACCAGCTTCAGCTTCATGCTTACACTGACTCCACTTGGGCGAGTGATCCCGTTGATCGTCGTTCAGTTACTGGATATTGCCTCTTTCTTGGGACTTCTCTCATTGCATGGAAGTCAAAGAAACAAATAGCCGTGTCTCGTTCTAGTGCTGAAGCGGAACTTCGTGCCATTGCCACTGTCACTTCAGAGATTGTATGGCTTCGGTGGCTCTTGACTGATCTTGGAGTCTTGTGTGAGGCACCCACAAATGTTCTTTGTGATAGTACCGCTGCTATTCAGATTGCCAATGACCCTGTCAAGCATGAGCTAACCAAACATATTGGTGTGGATGCCTCTTTTACTCGTTCACATTGTCAACAATCAACTATTCGTCTTCAATATGTTCCGTCGGAGCTCCAAGTGGCAGATTTCTTCACCAAGTCCCAAACTAGAGAACAACATCGTCTTCATATTATCAAACTCAATGTTTTAGATCCACCTTGAGTTTGAGGGGGGGTGTTGGCATATTGACTTACAGATACAAGACCTGAAGTTACCAACCAACGGTGAGTAGAGTGCAGACGAATTTGAGACTGAAAACCTGAAGTTACCAACCATGGCTAAGCTTAGAAAAGCAGGCTGAGAGATACGAGGAGATGTTTGAGTTCATGAAGAAGGTGGGTAAGACAGTTTACTCTGTGGATCTCACTGTGGAGGAGCGTAAACTTATGTCAGTTCCTTACAAGAATGTTATCGGTGCCCGCAGTGCCTCATGGGCGTCATTTCCTCCATCGAGCATAATAGAGTTGTGGCAATGAGGACCGTGACACACTCATCAAGGACTGTTGTGAAAAGATCGAGACTGAACTCACAAAGATCTGTTGTGGTACCCTCAAGCTTCTTGATTCCTACCTTTGTCCCTCATTTTCTGTTCCTGAGCCCGAAGTCTTTCACCTCAAGATGAAGGGTGCTACAGGTATTACAATACTGAACAACACAGAATTCCTACATGTTAAACACATTGCATCAATAAATTAATTTGGTCGAATATATGCTTTTTAATAGGTACCTTGCAAAGTTAGAGACTAGAGCTGAGGGAAAGAATGCTGTTGAGAACACCATGGTGGCATACAAAGTTGCTCAGGTGCTTTGTTTGCCCTGGATTTCACGTTTCTAACATTGAACTCCTTTACATGGTATCTGTTTCATGTGTGACTTTCCCGTTTTATTATATGGTGGTGAATTTCGCTCAATTGAGTTTTTATAATCTTTCAGGATATTCCATTGGCAGAGTTGCCCCCGACTCATCTATTATGCTTGGGTTAGTACTAAGCTTATTTTAATTACGAGATCCTCGACTCTCCTCACCATGCTTGCAACCTCGCCTGGAAGGTTTGTCTTCTACAACAACCAGTTTTGCAGATGTACTATGATTTATTCTTTATCTAATATCTCGACTTGATAACTGGGATTAACTATTAATAACTGAATAACAAGTTTATGTTGTGTGGGCAAATAATGTGATGCGAAGCCTGACCCTATGTTGCGATCATGTCAGACTTTTGATGACACCATCTTAGAGCTGGAAACTCTGAGACAGGTATGCCATACAGGCATAACACCTTGATCATGCAGCTTCTGCGTGGTCTTCTGTTGTCATCAGAGATGGTCGAAGTGGGAGTTTGTAACTGAGACATCTTAAGCTTCATCAAGCAGTTGAGAGTTTTGGTAGAAGATTCGAGGTCAGGTCCAGAAGTGGCAGTAGCAGTTGCTATGCTGATTGTAGATTCTAATCAACAAAAGGATGAGACCATTTCTGGTTTTAAAATACCGATGATGACCGCTGTTCAGGAGTTAACAACTCGACAGGTGAGGAAATAGATGAACCTGAAAGAATCATTAGTATGGTGGGCACAAGGATCCATCTTAAAAATGGGACTATTTTCAATTTTGAAAATGGTTCTAAATTTGAAAAAAGTTCCAGTTTTTGGAAAATGGTTCCAATTTAGAAAAAAAATCAATTTCTTAAAATGGTTCTAATTTTGAAAATGGTTCCAAAATTGAAATGGTTCCAAATTTAAAAATGGTTCTAAATTTTTAAAAATTATTCCAAATTTAAAATAGTTCAATTTTGAAAATGGTTCCAAAATTGAAATACGGTTCCAAATTTGAAATGGTTTTAAAATTTTAAATTATTCATTTTCGAGAATGTTTCCAAAACTGAAAATGTTTTGAAAATATTTCGTTAAAAAAAAGAAACAGAAAATAAAACGGAAGAAGAAAAACGAAACGTTTTCTGGGCGGGAATTAATCGGGCCGGCCCATTTAGGCGGCGCGGAGCGAACCAGCCGCCCGCGGGCGCCGTATATCACCTCCCCTGAAAAAACAAATCACCTCCCCGTTTTCCCGATCCTCTGCAGGCTGCAGCACCAGACCAGCCTGAGCCCTGACCTCGCCGCGGCAGCAACTCGAGCAGCCATGCCTTTGCCCTCGTAAGATCCACCGGCGGCGCGTTCGGAGAGGAAGAGGAAGAGGGGGAGAGGGAAGTCCGTCGAAGCAGGGGAGGAAACCTCGACCAAGGCCGCCGCCGGTACGAGTATCAGCGAGGATGCCGACGAGGAGAACTTGGCGGAAGACGACGAGGTGGTCTCCTCCGCACCCAGCTCTCCGCCCCGCGAGCCCCGCCTCCCCGACGACGATCCGCCGGAGCTAATCGACGTAAAAAGGGGTAACCTTTGTAACTGCTCTGGTTCGACTCATCCGCACACGCAATGGAGACAACCTATCGATCGATCGTTCCATCTTCTTCCCGCAGACGCATTCAGCGAGGAGACGAAGAAGGGGACGGCGGAAGACGACGAGGAGGAGGTGGTCTCCTCTGCGCCCAGCTCTCCGCTCCGCGAGCCCTGCCTCGCCGACGACGGCCCGGACCCTCCGCCGGAGGCGCTGAAGGCCTTGCAGCTTGCATATCGCGACTACCGACTAAAAAAGGGTAACTGATTGATTCCCCTCCTCCTCTGTAAAACCCTCTCGATTCATCATCCGCACTTTGTAACATCTTCTTCTCGCAGGCCGCCACAAGGACTTGGTCACGGTCGGATCCTGCAGACCTTCGGTCATGTTTTATAACCCGGAGCTTGTCCCTGTCGCTGAACTTGCAACGGAGGCTGTTCTTTTGGCTGCCAGATTTGGTGTCGGCCTTTGTTCCTCCCTTGGTATGTACTAACATCTCTTGTCCATCTCTCTGTCTTACTAGTGTGGGATTTGACAGTGTGTATTCATTCGGACTGTCGATTTGCATGCAGATGGCTAGGGGGCAAGAAAAAGGTGCTCTGGATTCTGGGTTGACTATAACAAGGAGGACAAAACCGGCATTGTTTTAACAACCGCTCATCTAATTTCCTCAAAGGAGTGTTCTGTCGAACAAGAAGGAGAGGGAGTAGACGAAGAGTATTCTCCTCATGGCGAAGTCAAGTATTATCCTCTTGCCAAGGTGAGCTCATGCCAAAGGTTAGGGGCAATAACACTTTCTAGTAAACTGATTAATTGGCATGACTTCTTCGTCTTGACCTGTAGTATCCTTTGCATGACTTCTTCGTCTTGACCTGTATCCTTTGCATGCAGTCTCAGTTTAATTGTTTAGTTGGTTCTGTGGTAACTTAAATTATCTCAAATAACTCCCTAGCTCTATCTGGAGGCCTCCTCTATCTGTGGTGTGTATATTAGATTGGTTGTGTTGGATTTTTCTAGATAAACTTGCAGTTGCAAACACAGCGGTTGATATGTGCTTTTGTGCTAAATACTTTGTTTTGTGCGCGGCTGGCCATTTTTTTTGGTTGCCAGCTCTCTAAATAATGTTGTTTCATATTTTAGTAACCAACATTTCAGGTTACTGTTCACTTACTGGATGGATCCTCTACGGTGGGCAACCTGATTTACTACCAGGAGCACTACAATCTTGCGTGTTTTGGAGTTACAGCGGATCAGTCGGTTGAGTTACCATATTATAATGATGGAGTAAAATGGGGTCAACTCGCCTTCTGGCTTGGAAGAGATGCCAAGTTTAATCTAACGATGACCCATCTTAGGGCGGGATGTATGAATCCAAACTCAGTTGAAAGACCCCCATTACATGTTCTTTCCAAGTAAAGAACATATTCTAAAGGTAAAAGTATATTCTATTGAGGAGATTGTATTGTTACATTATTTCTTAAGTTTGAGTTGTTTGTAATGTAACTTCGATCTTGTTTTTTGCAAACCGCTGCATTTTTTGTATGAAAAAGTGTAATATATTTTGTCAAAATATATGCAGTATGACAATGGGGGCCCGATCATTGACCTGGATGCAAAGATCGTGGGAATGATCAACGGTCACAGGAGTGGTTCTTTTATACCTTCTTCTGTTTTGCTCAAGTGCCTGGATTTGCGGAAAGAATTTGGGTACGGCTTCCATTTCAGTTCTATGCAAGTTGCAAGTGTTGCTAACCTAATGCTTTCTTGCATGCTGCCTTTTCTTGTTGTGAGGGGTTGAACTTGACAGTATCATCTTAGCACCATAGATAGGCCCATGCATCCCTTGTATATGTTGATCTGGTTATGCAATAGGAGAGATAATGATTTGGTCATGTTTTCCATGATAAAAGGACAAAGTTATATGATTTACCCTGTCAAAGATATATCTAGAAAGTAACTGTGATGGCATTCACATTCGCATGCATGACTGACACATTTCCACATTTTTCAAGTAATATGGAAATATGATATTGTTGACTTTCTAAATTCTTACCTGATGCAGTTTAATGTGAATGAGTTATGTTAAGATATTTTGGCAATGAGCGTCATGCTGCTATGTATAATGACTATGTTTGAATAGATTACTGTAGTTATTTTGGAAAAATGACTATGTCTCAACATAGCCGGTCCCAAGCCCGGATAAAGGAGGAGGGTTGTGATAGGCTTGGCAAGCCAACAGAAAAAACCCAGCCACTCTTATGGAGATGAAACCCAAAGATGGTGAGAGTACTTCGACGACCTGTTCAATGGAGAGAATGAGAACTCTACCATTGAGCTAGACGATTACTCCGATGATACCAGCCGACGCTTTGTGCGGCGTATCCAGGAGGCTGAGGTTAGGGAGACTTTGAAGAGGATGAAAGGAGGCAAGGCAATGGGCCCTGATGGTATCCCCATCGAGGTGTGGAGAGGCCTTGGAGACATAGCGATAGTATGGCTAACTAAACTTTTCAACCTCATTTTTCGGTCAAACAAGATGCCCGAAGAATGGAGGTGGAGTACATTAGTGCCAATCTTCAAGAACAAGGGGGATGTTCAAAGTTGCACTAATTACCGTGGAATCAAGTTGATGAGCCATACAATGAAGCTATGGGAGAGAGTCATTGAGCACCGTTTAAGAAGATTGACAAGCGTGACCAAAAATCAATTTGGTTTCATGCCTGGGAGGTCTACCATGGAAGCCATCTTCTTGGTACGACAACTTATGGAGAGATACAGGGAGAAGAAGAAGGATCTTCATATGGTGTTCATTGACTTGGAGAAGGCGTATGATAAGATACCACGAAATGTCATGTGGTGGGCCTTGGAGAAACACAAAGTCCCAACAAAGTACATTACCCTCATTAAGGATATGTATGATAATGTTGTGACAAGTGTTCGAACAAGTGATGGCGACACCGATGACTTTCCAATTAAAATAGGACTGCACCAGGGGTCAGCTTTGAGCCCTTATCTCTTTACTTTGGTGATGGATGAGGTCACAGGGGATATACAAGGAGATATCCCATGGTGTATGCTCTTTGCGGATGATGTGATGCTAATTGACGATAGTCGGGCGGGAGTTAATAGAAAGTTAGAGCTGTGGAGGCGGACTCTAGAATCGAAAGGTTTTAGTCTTAGTAGAACCAAAACTGAGTACATGAGGTGCAGTTTCAGTACTACTAGGCACGAGGAGGAAGAGGTTAGGCTTGATGGACAGGTGGTACCTGAGAAAGACACCTTCCGATATTTGGGGTCTATGCTCCAGAAGGATGGTGATATCGATGAAGATGTGAGTCATCGAATCAAAACTGGTTGGATGAAGTGGCGCCAAGCTTCTGGCGTCCTCTGTGATAGGAAAGTGCCACAAAAGCTAAAAGGCAAGTTCTATAGGACGGCGATTCGACCTGCGATGTTGTATGGCGCAGAATGTTGGCCGACCAAGAGACGACATATCCAACAGTTAGGTGTAGCGGAGATGCGCATGTTGAGATGGATATGTGGCCACACAAGAAAGGACCGGGTTAGGAATGATGATATACGTGAGAGAGTTGGGGTAGCACCAATTGAAGAGAAGGTTGTCCAACACCGTCTAAGATGGTTTGGTCATATAGAACGTAGGCCTCCGGAAGCGCCATTGCATACCGGACGGATAAAGCGGGATGAGAATGTTAAGAGGGGTCGTGGTAGGCCAAACTTGACATGGGAGGAGTCTGTTAAGAGAGATCTGAAGGATTGGAATATCACCAAAGAACTAGCCATGGATAGGGCTGCGTGGAAGTTAGCTATCCATGTGCCAGAACCATGACCTGGTTTCGAGATCTTATGAGTTTCAACTCTAGCCTACCCTAACTTGTTTGGGAAAAAAGCCTTTGTTGTTGTTGTTGTATTCATGATGTGAGTTCTACTGGGGAAAGGAGTGATAATCACTTAATTATGCTATGTTTCTTTTCAATGTTATTTTAATATTTTACATCCAAAAAATTAAGTTCAGTGTATAAATATGTTCTCACGTACCTGCAATGAGACTTCTAAGGTTCATAAGCAAAGGTGTAACTCGATTAGAATATTTGGTCTACTACAGACACATTTTTAATACGTTAAGACATGATTTGGTTTAACAAAAGTGGCTCATTTACGACCGTTTATTTGCTCCTGCGTACCTAATTTATCCGAATTGGTTAAATGTTAATCTCCTATGGTACAGGTGCATACCCCGCCCCAAACTTGGATTGGAGCTTTCAGGTATCAAGTTAATAGATTTTGTTCAAGTGGAGAAGATATGGCGCAAGTATAAGATTGATGATGGTCTTATTGTTAATGAGGTACTGGCTTTTTTTTGTGTAGACTTACTGTTTGATTTCCTGAAGGTGCTTCTCTTACCCTGCATATTATTGCCAATTGAACCTTAGGTATCAAAAGGATCAGAAGCGGAGGAAGTTGGAATCCGAAGAGGTGACATTATTGAAAGTTTTAATGGAGAATGTGTTTCCACTACAGTTCACGTAGGTGTATTTATTTTTTTATTATTGAAAAAAAAATGCTTGCACTCTCCATTGAACTATTGGCAAGCAACACTTCAGATCCTTCCAGCAAAAATCAAGTACTTCAGAAGGTGTTTCATTTGTCTGAATGTGAAGTGTCTTTCATGCTACTTTTGATTAAGTCCATGGTTGAATGGAAATCATGGTCACTCAAGAGGAATGTTTGATATTTTTAAGAGGGGACGCAACATAATGTTTCTTGTGCGGTAATGTTAGATGTTTTTTGAAGTTCTGGCCTTCCTTCATGTACAAAAGATGAGGTTTATAATTGTTGTATACATGTTTGCAGATTAATATCTAATTCTCCCTCAGTGTCAAAATATAAGTCGCACTAGTCACTTACCACACACATGTACATGTGTGTGGTAAGTGACTAGTGCGACTTATATTTTGACACGGAGGGAGTATGACATAATTTGCTTAACCAGATCGGGAAATCGACATGTTGTTACATATTTTCAGTGTGCAAAATTGCGTAGTTGAGTAATGCCCACTCAGGCACCATGTGAGGCCTCAAGTCCTCAACTAGTCATATATTGCTTTGTGGTCCTGACTTGTGTAGTTATTTCTGTTATTATCAGCTGGAGAACTTGTTGCTGAGCCTATGCAAATTAGCTGGAAATGGCCTTAATGCCAAAATTCATGTTTCAGTAAGTCAACTTGTATGTTTTAGTTATGATTAGTTTACTCTGTCCGTACTGTTAATTCCTTTCATAAGTTGGGAAGTATTACGAGCACTAAGGGAATATGTAATGCCGGCTTCGTAGGTTGGAGTGTTTCGGGTGCGCAAGCTTCGCCGGAAGATAATAGAGTTCACCATAGGTGTATCTGACCATCTCGAAGTTATTGACGGAGGTACACATCTCCATCCTCACGTTTCTAAGGAATAGCTTAGAGCGCCCTTCATTAGTGCATATGAAACATGCTTGCCTGTGTACATATTATCCTCAGTTTGCATGGATATGGAGCATATCTAGCCTTAACAAAGATTTGTTTTTATAGGTTATAAATATGTCACCCTAGCTTGAAGAAGGGACTTCTGCTGTTTGGACGTCAACCTGACCAAGCTGGCTCCGTTGAAGTTGCAGCGACCATGGTGCTTAGTGTCCGTGTTGCACGGTGGTGTTCCAATCCTAGTGTAGCTAGGTTGTGTGGCCGTGGAGTGTGATTTTCACGGTCAGAATTGACAGATACAATAACAATAAATTCATCATCACAAATCCACCAGGTACGTATCTACCACTTTAATCAACACGCCTAAACGCTACAAGGTTTCGCCGTGAGAAATATACTAAAACAGAGGGAGCTCAGAATGTCACACAAACCGTTCCGAAGAGACAAAAAACACATTACATTGTGTCGGTTTCCAAAAAGCAAACCACCGCCGCATGCCTTGGCTCCGTCGTCGTCGACGAGAATGTACAGTAATAACCACCGCTTCCACTGTCTATCTTTGTTCCATCAGCATAGTCCAAGTGTCCAACAAGTGCCTCAGGCCTGCCTGCTGTTTTAGCCATGGTCCTGGGCCTGGGCACTCATCTTAGCCGGGGCTGAACTAAAATAGGATGAAACAGTTTTCAAATGTGAAATTACTGTAGCAAGCTAGAATTTGCAGCCTTGCAAGAAATTTAGAATTTTCTTAAACACATTGCTTAAAAAAATACATGTCTACTAAAACATGTTGTGCATAAAAACACATGTTAATAGTATCTTTATTTGTGCTCGATCCAGAGCCGGTGTAGACTATGTATTATGAAGAGAACAACACAATGAAAGAAGGAAAAGAGAACCGCAACGAACAGGATCTGCAGATAACTTGGGCAAAGACGGGGATAAAAAACACGCGACTGCATATATATATAGTGTTCGTATCTACCTGCAACTCGGATACTGCTGAAGATTTGGAGTACCGCGACGACATTGCCAGGTGCAATTTGCCCACTGGCTCCGTGCTGAAACAATTCCCAACCACAACATCTCTGCATTCTCAACCCCTAAAGAGTAGTATGACCAGAAAAATATAATAAAGGATTGGAATATTCTTATAAAGGATTTAACCCCAACCAAGAGCGATGGATATATCAAGTCTCTAAAACATTCAAAAACTCGGGGCACCAATATTCTCAACAAAGGTGCATGACGCCAGCCAGCAATGTACTCCATACTGATACTGAGAGTGTTACTTCAGGTCTAAGGACACGCCTGACATATAACGATACAAGCTCGGCAATGAGCTCGTTTAAAACAGAAGAAGATGAATGGGTAGACGCACGAATATTCTGAACTAAGCAGGGTCAGAGGGCACCCTAATACTGATCCATCTCTAACTACTGGTAATACTGTTCCATTTGCATTAACTCCTGGTTCGACGACACAAGCTCACCAATGAGCTCGCTCAAAACCGAGGGATACGTCATGGCTATATGCTTCCAGCCATCAGACGCCATTATCGTCTTCAAGCGTGAGGGAGATTGAACCCGGAGAAACTGGAAGCATGCCTTCTTCAGCCCATCACGATGGTGCCGCTCTGCTAGCGCTATGGTCGACGTCACCGTGCTCACGCTGATTTGCTCGCTAAGCTGCTTCTCACACAAGAACTTGAGCCGCTTGAGATCGTATCTGTCCGCCGCCACAAGCAGGTCCTGCAGCCATGCTACATCATCTCCTGCTTCCACCTCCGTGTCGATGACCTCCATCTCAGGCAAAGAGTCGGTGTAGATGAAGCTGAGCAAAGCTCTGAACACTCTTGCTTCCATGTCTTTGATCTGTATCACACTTGTTGACGCAGTGCCCTCCTTCATGGGCCCAAAAAGCTGCGCCATGAAGACGGTAGACCGGGAAGCTAGCAGGCACCGGTGCGCAGTGAACGTCTCGCCTCCGACCTCGAACTTCACGTCGGCGCCCACCTTGGTCTGAAGGAGACCTTGCAAGTGCAGGCCTATGTCGGCATCGGCGCCGCTGCCGCTGTCGCGGACCATGACGTCGCACCGGATGGTGAGACGGTCACCTCTCAGGTGCGCCGATTGCTCGAGGGCACTCCTCTTCACGAACCTCTCACAGCCCCAGGTGGGAGTTTCACCGGAGAAGCTGTAAGCTTGGGTCGCGCGGACGTACGACGGCTTCTGCTTCTCGGCCTCATTGACGAAGCTGAAGCCAAACCGCGCATCCACCGTGGTCTCCTCGGGGGCGATTTCGTCATCGACGAGGCAGACGTCGAGGGAGACAAAGTCGGCGCAGCCGGCATTTTTGCCGTTGGGATAGAACAGCACGCACCACCGGTGACCGCCGACCTTGAAGGGACGAGAGGTGATGCTCCGACCGGTTGGGATGGCTCTCGTGGTGTCGGAGAAGGCGTGGAGCACCAGCAGGTGGTACCCGCTGCCTTCGGTGCCAGCGTCGTCAGCGTTCGAATCGAGGCAGCAGCATGGCTCACCGTAGGCGACGACGGACACGCCGGCGAACGGCGCCATGACGAGTCTGCAGGGTTGATCGATCAAGAACCTGCTAATTCCGTGAGCCGCCGCAGGGTTATTTGTTGTTCGTTGTTATTAGGGTTTATGGCGTGCTACCATGTTTGGTTGGGCTTTAAAGGACCTGACAGCCCACGGACCACAAAAGCCCACGGGACTGTACTGTTCCGGCTATGCCCGACATTATTCGCTCGCTTCGTCATGCATATTGACCTGTTTGCAATTCTTGTCGATAGCGGTGTGTCTCCACGATTTTAGCTGTTCCACCTGCACATAGATGATGACCACTAAGCTTCCACTAGTACGCGAAACAATTTCCGCTCAGAAAAAGTACCCGAAACAAATGAGGCGAGCTGAATTTTACAGGATGCAGACTGCAAAGGTACAATAATCCAATCAAATGTGATCATCGACCATTGCTTTGAATCTATTGCTTTTTGAGTCAACTCTTATGCAAAACTTTTTGATGCTAGCTTGAAAGTACTATTCATGAAAAGTTTTTACTTATGTAATGTAGTTGTTTACTCTATGTTTATTTGCTTGCAAACCATAGACCATTGCTTTGGGTCACTTCATTCATGACATGAGCTTTACTATTACTTGATCAAGATTATGAAAGCATGCCTCCACAGAAATTATTCTTGTTATCGTTTGCCTGCTTGGGACAAGCAGAACTAAGCTTGGGGATGCTTGATACGTCTCCAACGTATCCATAATTTTTGTTACTTCATGCTTATTTTACACCAATTGCTATATGTTTTACTTACATTGCATATCACTTTTATGCATTTTCTGGAACTAACCTATTAACAAGATGCTACCAAGCCAGTTCCTGTTTTCTGCTGTTTTTCTCTTTCAGAAATTACTTAAAGAAATATCCGCGAAACTTCACGAGACAAAGGCCCATGGGCTTATATCCATGAAGGGATGAAGCTTCCAGAAGACAGCGGCCAGAAACCCTAGGGGGCGCCAGACCACCAGGGGGCGCCGCCCCCCCTTCCGCCGCGCCGCCCTATGGTCTGGGCCCACCTGGCCTCCAACCGACCTACTCCGAAGCCTATAAATACGAGCCCCCGGAGGAAACCCTAAATATCTCGGTCATATTCCACCATACCTCCTCGAAGCCGCCGCCATCTCGAGATCAAGTTCGGGGGGATCTGAAGCTCTCCCAGCACCCCACCGGAGGAGAAATCATCACCGGAGGGCTCTACATCAACCATGCCTGCCTCCGGAGTGATGTGTGCGTAGTTCATCCTTGGACTATGGGTCCATAGAAGTAGCTAGATGGTTGTCTTCTCCTCTTGTACCTCCATGTTTAGATCTTGTGAGCTGCCTTACATGATCAAGATCATCATTTTGTAATGCTACATGTTGTGTTTGCTGGGATCCGATGGATATTGAGTACTATGTCAAGTTGATTATAGATCTATCTTTATTATGATATTTGTGATCTTGCATGCTCTCCGTTACTAGTGTAGGCTCTGGCCAAGTTTATGCTCTTAACTCCAAGAGGGAGTACTTATGCTAGATAGTGGGTTCAATCTCTATTAAATCTGGGGCAGTGACTAGAAGGCTCTAAGGTTGTAGATGTATTGTTGCTACTAGGGGTAAAACATCAATGCTTTGTCTAAGGATATTTGTGTTGATTACATTATGTACTTTACTTAATGCAATAGTCTGTTGTTTACAACTCAATACTGGAGGGGGTACGGACGTTAACCTGAAGGTGGACTATTTAGGCACAGATGCATGCTGGATAGCGATCTGTGTATCTTGTTGTAATGCCCAAATGAATCTCATATTGATCATCATTGTCATGTACATGCATTGCGGTGCATTCTCTATCTGTCAATTGCCCAGCTGTAATTTGTTTACCCAGCATGTTAGTTATCTTTTATGGAGAGACACATCTAGTGAACTGTGGACCCCGGTCCTTTCTTTTACATGTGAAATACAAACTGCTGCTATTACTGTCTTCTTTTACTCTCTGCAATCCATCATCTTCCACACTATACGTCTAATCCTTTGTTTTCAGCAAGCCGGTGAGATTGACAACCTCACCGTTAGTTGGGGCAAAGTATTTTGGTTGTGTTGTATGCAGGTTCCACGTCGACCCCGTCATCATCACCTTCTTGGCGCGGCTGGCAACCTGCAGAGGTTACTAGATCTCCTACTGGTTCGATAACCTTGGTTTCATACTGAGGGAAAACTTGCTGCTGCACTCTTCACGCCTTCCTCTTGGGGTCCCTAACGAACGTGTGTCTTCAACACGCATCAGGTGCCCTCTCCACACTTAGCGTGGCAGAATGGTGCTTCCGAGCGAAAGCTCTACACTTCGGCGCCAACAGCGACGACGCCTGCGGGTGTCATAACCCTCCTGGGGGCGCTGTTGTGGGTGCCTTCTCCACTCTAGGGCTCCGGGTGAAAACCTTGACCTCTTGGTCTAGACGGTGAGTCACCTTGTTGGGGGGCGTCGTCGTGGAGCCTTTGGTACCTCTCGATCATACGCCGGAGTCCTCGGTGGCAAGTCCGGTTTCCTTTTTTCTTTGTTGTTTATCTTTGATCTGTCTTGTAAGAAGGTTTCCTCATCACCTTGTATCTGTTCGGCCGTTGGGCTTTATTTATAAAGCTGGGCGAAAGCCTGTTTCGTGAATTTAGGTATGGAAGTTAGAAAAAATATCGGTGACACTAGGGAAGTATCTACCGATTGGAAGTCCTCAAGAATATGCTCTTGCTTTAAATCCATTGTAATTTTATTCTTCCTCCTTTTCAAGTTAGGATAAAAAGAAATAAAAAATTCCATCTTTTATGTGGGTATGTTTTGACAAAACAAAATCATACCCATTTAGTTACTGGCCAATAACAAGTATGTTAACACCTGATGACTTTAACCAATATAGTGACAAATTTCTATAAATCAATGAGTGGTGACTTTATGGATGAAATATATATGTCGAAACATATTTACATATGCTGTAGTTTCCAATATCTCAAAAACCCACTATGAATTGCCTTGGTTAAAACTTGGTTTGGGTAGTAGGGGGATTACTGCTTGCAGGTTTTTGCCCCGTAGGGGTGCTCGAGAGCGAGCATTCACGGCGGGTTTCATGCAAGTACCTCCTTTTCCTAGCTGGATTGCTCATGTCCCTTTCTGTCTTTGCTCTGCAAAGACATGTTATTTCTTTCCTAAAAAAAAAGACATGTTATTTCTATTATTAAAGTAATAGAAAGAGTCTAGCCCAGTTGGAAAATAAACCCACTATGAAGACGAAACTCTAATCCTTTACACGGTTTGACATATAAAACATGCTAGCCTACGTTGTCTTGTACGCAAAAATATTTTAGAGGGCGAAATTTGATACCACGTGTAAAGACGGAGAAAGCAATGTGAATGGGTAGGATCTGATGCGTGGAACAGATACCGGTTAATTAACAAATTAAGACTACGAGCAACCAACGATGTTAACAATAGCAAGTAAAATAAATAAGACAAGTATCAACCAACGATGATGTTTACCATGGACCCACGCATGGCCATGTTTCATGTGCCAGCTGAAGAACAGGACTAGTTAACACGGTAAGTAAAACCATAGTTTTTTCACGGCGGGGGAATGTTCTCGCAGGATGCTGGGTGTGAAGCAAGAAGACGAATTAGGGTTTAATAATCGCCCCACTTGCATGAACAACACATGCTTAATCTATTATATACTAAAAGCAAAATGAGTTAGCTAATAGAGCCACCACGTTAAGCCACATCCTGTAAATTAATTACGGTGGTTAGATCTAAAACATATGGCTGAGATTTTAACAGATTAGAGTTAGGTAGCCTGCGTGACACGACTCATGTTAAAAAACATGACCTCCATTGATTTAGCAATATGCGTACCTCACAAGAAAAAAACATGCGTACCCAAGCTTTTCCGTGATAGGAACATAGGCACAGGTCCGCTTCCGGCCGGACGCGTATAATTAGCCTCAGTGCTTTCCGGACGGACGTGTAAACTAATTAGCCGATCCATCGGACCTACAGCTAGCTGGTCTATCGGTAAATATAAATTCGAAACTGTACAACCCGATCGGACGTAAGTTGATGGATCAGACGCATAACTAGCTATCGATCGATTGGCAAATACCACGGGCTTTCTTAGGATCAGCTCGCTCATACATATATTTTCATCTTATATTTGAAAATTTTAGTTATTAACTATACATGTCTTGAAGAATAACACGATCCATAGTCTCCAGCCTTGTAGGCACAATTATATCAACCAAAATTTGAGATGAAATTCAAGTAAAATTATAAATTCATATATTGTAAGACTTTGGAGAGCAATATAAAGATACGTTCTCAGCATATTATACATATATTTAGTTTGGAAAACATGAGGTAATACCAAAATATACATGCACTCACAACAATCAACGGATGGCTAGAGGCGGAGAATTTAGATTAACATTTTTTGGCCTCTATCTATGAAATAATAACCCACCATGATGCATCACACAAATAAGAAAACACAAAAGCTATCCAGTGTGGTCCATTTTAGACCTATTTTCTTACAAGATCCAATGAAAATGTTTCTGGTTATCTCTAGACTTGATATTAGCCTTTTTTTAATAATCCATGTGAACTTAATTAAAAGTGATATCTCTACTCAAATTTGTGGCTTCAAATAAAAACTTAGGCACAGACTCAATAATAAAACATTTCTTCCTTAAAGATGGAAATCTCTAGAGAATAGTAGCTCCATAAAAGTGTATTCGCGGTCACAATAATACCCAAAAAGATATCCACATCTCTGATATCTTAATAAAAAATATAAAACATTTGACCTCTAATATAGCAAAATCCTACTTATTTTTAAAGAACGCCATCGATAGATCTTCATTTCCATAAGATCACTACCAAATACAAATAATCAAAATCGTAACTAACATAGCACATCAGGTAGAACATCATATTTGTACTTACAAAAATCACACCACATATAACTTTAGAATTGTGTCCATATTTGTCACAGCCGATAGATCTTCATAGTTGTACTTACGCGCGAGTATGACGTACATATTCACCAAATTGAAAATTAAATAGATCACAACTAATAGATTTTACAAACATACTAGAGCGTATAATCTTCAACAAATTATTGTATAGTGGATCCTAATTATTCAATCCACACAAAAACATGTATATCTTGCGCCTTATTTAAAGATAATTCTTGAAGTGAAACCAGAGGATTACTAATGACAATTTGATATTTATAATATGAATTATCAATTTTTTTTGGAAGGATTTGAGTTTATACAAAGATTGTTAAGTCGTTGTTAGATGGTAACACTTAGCTATATATGTGTGTAAGAGATACAAAGACTGGGGAGAGCAGAAGAGACATAAAAAGAGCCGAGATGTTTTTGAGTGAAGACTTCATGATTGTTAATTCGGAGTATGCATGGACAAAGAGAATATCACTACATAAATATTATCGACAAACATGGTTGCTATAAGTCAATGATGATAGACAGATCTACATAGATTAAATACATTTCTTAATGTTCAGTTGGTCTAACTGTTTACAAGGATAAATTGCTGCATACTAAATGAGTCTGTGTTATCAGTGTGACCTTTCCACTTCATTATAGTTTTTTTTGAAACTTTGTGTAACATTATAGTTAAAGCTAATGACTGAAATCCTACAACAATGATTCAAGATTACAACGAGATTAACAACCAGCTCACGGTCTTAATTTTAATTATGCAAATTGATTCAACATCATGGTAAAGCAACAACCAAAATCGATGATTTTATTGCTAATAATTCGTCCACAAATTTAAAATGCATATATAAATGTGATATATTATTTAGCATAATATTTCCGTGGCTATAGTTTTCTACCACATCACATAGAAGTATAATTTTTATCCGGTCGGTTCAATACTAAAGTGCGAGGGCCACCATGCTAGTTAAGTTAACAACAAATGACAAAGCTTTTGTACGCATAGACGCAGCTTTCGCCTGGCTCGAGGTCTCGTGTGTTCCCACTCACATTTTTCTTCTTTCGTTGACACCAGCAACAGGGTCGAAGAAGCTCTCAGTCCTAGTTTACATATTGTTGCCACACAAAATTGCCGTGCAGCACCACGATACCCGTCGTACTTTCGTGACGACGAACAGATGCTTTCCGAGCAAAGCAACAAAGATCCCCTCGCTTTCGTGGAGGAGAGACGACCGCTTTTCAGCGCAAAACGGCAAAGATGAACCAAACCCTAGGGCTGCTAAGATTCGGTGGAGAAGAAACTATGAAGAAAACGATAAGTAAATAGATACGATAAAAAAGTAGATGTATTTTGTTTTATGTCGATTGGGGGTTATTCAATCGGCCGTATGCCCATGTTATATAGGCAGCCTGGACTTTGGCGTACAGGAAGTACACGAGCGTTTCCTTGGCATGCAAGCCGGATTTTAAAAGTTCCTAATCTGTAATCGATCCGGCTAGTACTAGCTAGTACGTAACATGGAAACCTTCTGAACTTGCCGTCCGTAGCTGAAGAATCTCCTGTATATTTTCAGCTGGCTTTCCACCGTGCCCTGTTAGGACTTGTCCTATGTATTTGCGTTTTAAACCAGCATATCTCTGAATCTTCTCCAGACTTGTCCTCACTAGGAGCAGTCCAATTAATATTCATGTATCTTTCATGCTTCAAATTTGCTGCTGTGACATCTTCCCTTGGCTTCAACCAAAGCTGCATCCTCATACTAAACAGCAAGCTCAAGTATGCTTGTCAGTAAATAATCTAAGCACCATCATACAAATTAATTTGGCTTATGAATATACCTAGCAGCCAAATTATACCTTCAACACATGCCCCCTGTTTTTGGTACAGTAACATATTTATCAAAAACAATATAAGCGTACCTTAGAACGATGTCGTCGCTTCTCCGACGATATCATTACTCAGGGCGATGTCTAAAGTATACATCGGCCAAATTTGCTTAGGGCGATATCTCAAATAATATATAGGCCACATTCTTCTTAGGGTGATATTCATAAAAATATATCGGCCATATATAGCATCATCAAGCTTCCTGTGCACAAAACTCAGCGGGAGATGCGAACACTATATTCACGTTCATACCAGTAGGTATTTCCTTGCTATTTTCTGAATCCTCATCATCAACTGTGTCATCAGCCATGTCATTTGCGAAATCATCAAGCGTGTCATCTTCGGCTCTATTCTCTCCTCCTGCAATGCGCTTCTTCCTCCAAATTTTCACAGGAATGACTGGTCTGTCTCGACTGACCAATTCATCGTATTTTTTCTCAGCTATTTCTTCCTTGATCTCCAATGCCCGCAGCCGCTGCACTTGTCGTTTCTGAGTGCGTGTTAATCCCCTCGGGCACCAGTGAGGTGCTGTTTTGGTTCCTGGAGCGACTGATTTAAGTTTGCTGCCCCCGAGTCTCTCGGCTTGTACCGATGTACTGTTGTCTCCAGAACAAATACTTTGCCATTGGCCGGAATAATTTTCTGCTGATCAGATACACCTCGAGCTGCAACTTTCTGACTTTCACTACTCCTTGGATTTCCATATTGATCAAACATGCCAAAAACAATTGGAGACCAACCTGTGTGGATGTACGTGAGCTTCTGTTTCTCATGACTGGATCGGTATGCATGTGTACTGATTCAGTTTTCTGGTTCATAATGGAAGATGCAACAAGTGTATTAGCAAAATATTTGTCTTGTACTGTAGCAGCATCTTTTTTCTGCACCGATCCACTTCCTACTGCATCAGCTATTTTTTGCTTCTGTAAAATCATCAGCCCCTTGATCTGATTGGTTTCCTCCAAGCTTCAGACCATGAGAAGCAATAGAATCATCTGACTTTTGTACAGGCCAAGTTTCCACACGCCTCACTGGGACCCAAATAAGCTTGCATCCACCCTTCAAATTCTTGTAATTTGCATTGTGTACCAGTGATCGGTTCCCTTGAATAACAATTGCATTATGTGATCGAACTTCCCGATTCCGATTATACTGAGCTCTTTTCTTATGCATCGGTCCTCTGTATATAGGCCCTGATTGAGTCCACTCCGGTTGACAATTATATGTTGGCTCTGTAGGATGTGGCGGCCGAACATTAAAACACCACGGACTAAATTGTGGATACATAGGAGATGTGTAGCCCCAGTAAGCCGTCTCCATTGGATAATACGGCTGTTGATTATACGAATTTCGTCTCCATCGTTCATTGCCACCAGGTCCACAAGGAGACTTAGGACGCTCAACGCCTCCAAGCCGATTAGACACATTGTTGGCCTTGCGTGAAGTGTATTTTTCCAACAACATTCTAACTGTCGGCTTTATTTTTTGAGCCTGTTTTCTTCCTCCATTGACTTGGCACACTCTCACTTCTTAATTTTTTGGTTTGACCATCCTCGGTGCAGCACTATGATCAACATCAACATTTTTACCTTGGGTAGATTCGGTCTGATCCGACCGAACAAGAACTTTCTTGTTCTCAAAGTCAATCACATCGACAGGAAAAGAATCACTATCAAGTTTCGTGTTAGCATTCTTTGTAAATGTCAATCGTCCGTCATTAATGGCCGATTGTACCTGTCTTCAAAATACATTACAATCATTAGTAGAATGAGAATAGGAATTGTGATATTTACAATAAACTCTTTTACCCAATTCTCCTATAGATGGAATAACATGACCTTCTCTCAACCTAATTAATTTTTCTTGCAATAAAATATCAAAAATCTTATCACACTTGCTAACATCAAAAGTATACTTTATTTCCTCTCTTTTAGCAGGTGCAGGTTTCGAAGAAGGACATGTAAAAGATGTTGACTTTGACGACTGAACCCATTTGGCTACGCATATGTCAGGGTCATCCTCACTAACCGAATCATCATATTCTAAGGCATTAACCGCCTCCTTATCTTTATCCTTGTCATCTTTAAACCGGCTAAATTGTTTAACTTCCTTCACCCGGTTTTCTTGAATGGAATCGAAATACTCAAGGTATGGTTTCTGATTTGCACGTTCTCTATCCTTAGGTGCTAAACCAAATTCTCTAAGTATACTATCAAACTGATCCTTAAAATTAACAGTAGGTTGTGGAGAACTGGTTTGTGGAGCAGATGGAACACAAGCACGCGGTTGAATCTCCGGCAAAGAAATTTGAGCATGTGGCGTTTGCAACGGAGACCCACTAAAAGATGAATCGTGTATCGGTCCATATGGAACCCCTGCACCGATAGGCAACAATGGTGGTATACTATATGGTACAGTATGATAATTATCTTGCTGCAAATTAGAATTAAATGACGCACTTCGGTAATTGTTGTGGTAATTGTGTGGCACCGAAGTTGAGATATTAGGAGCAGCTACGCTAGACATATAATTATTAGCCGGACTGCTCAAATAATTCCAACCACCTTGATTGTTGTCTAAAAGGACTTGAGCTTGGGCAACATGAGCCGATGCATCGGATATACATGTATACGTAGGAAAATTATTTAATTTGCTACTATCCGAAGCTATCAGGCTTTTTTCATAATATGCATCATTGTTTTGGAGCAATAATGAACGAACATGAGGAGCTAGACTACTTTCAAGTTTAGCCGAACTGCTCATATAATTTCGGCCACTTTGATAATCATGTAATAAAGGAACGTAAGACTGTTGTGCAACATTGGAGACAAAACTTTTGGCCGAACGGCTAACATGGTTCCGGCTATCTTGGTTATTACCTAATGTGGCGTGAAGCTGCTGTGCAGCACTAACCGATGCACCATGTGTATGAATATTACTAGCACAACTAATGGATCTGCTACTTCCCAAAGGCATCAGCTTTTCGTCAGGATGTCCATCGCTGCTCTGCAGCACTACCGAACGAGCATGACCGGATAGACTAGTTTCTAGTTGCTCCTTTAATTCATCAAATGTATTCTCTAAATCTTTAATTACGCCTGTCGTCATGTCAGTTTCAAACTTTCTAGCTACCAACACATCTATTAAATGAGCAATATTTTCGGTTGGCTTTTTTACCTCAGCGCCGAGTGTATCGGAAGGACTCGGCGTAGATACCTTCTTGACGACGCCGTTTCTTGTCCTCTGATATCCAGCCAAAATCTGTTTCATCCTCTCGGCTTGCTCTTTCTCAATCTCCCGTTCAATCTCGCGTCGATCCTCTTCTGACAGATCTTCGAGGGTAACGGCGATGGTGATGTCCGGGTTGACGTCGTTGTTGTTCTTGATGTTGGTGTTCATCTTGTGTAGATCTTGATTCTTCGTCCCCAGCGGAGTCGCCAATTGTGTTACCACACAAAATTGCCGTGCAGCACCACGATGCCCGTCGTACTTTCATGACGATGAACGGATGCTTTCCGAGCAAAGCAACAAAGATCCCCTCGCTTTCATGGAGGAGAGACGACCGCTTTTCAGCGCAAAAAAGCAAAGATGAACCAAACCCTAGGGCTGCTAAGATTCGGCAGAGAAGAAACTATGAAGAAAACGATAAGTAAATAGATACGATAAAAAAGTAGATGTATTTTGTTTTATGTCGATTGGGGGTTATTCAATCGGCCGTATGCCCATGTTATATAGGCAGCCTGGACTTTGGCGTACAGGAAGTATACGAGCGTTTCCTTGGCATGCAAGCTGGATTTTAAAAGTTCCTAATCTGTAATCGATCCGGCTAGTACTAGCTAGTACGTAACATGGAAACCTTCTGAACTTGCCGTCCGTAGCTGAAGAATCTCCTGTATATTTTCAGCTGGCTTTCCACCGTGCCCTGTTAGGACTTGTCCTATGTATTTGCGTTTTAAACCAGCATATCTCTGAATCTTCTCCAGACTTGTCCTCACTAGGAGCAGTCCAATTAATATTCATGTATCTTTCATGCTTCAAATTTGCTGCTGTGACATCTTCCCTTGGCTTCAACCAAAGCTGCATCCTCATACTAAACAGCAAGCTCAAGTATGCTTGTCAGTAAATAATCTAAGCACCATCATACAAATTAATTTGGCTTATGAATATACCTAGCAGCCAAATTATACCTTCAACACATATAGACCACAGTAAACTTCCACAGTCCTCACTCCTCGCTACCTCCCATCAATCACCAGGCACCAGCATCTTGTGTTCTAAAGCCTTCAAGACCGACCGACAGGAAGGATTCACTCGATGGCGGCGGAGTCTTGGTGGTGCTGGCTCAGCTCCGGCACGGCGTGCTTCCTCTTCTTCAACGCCCTCGTCGGCGTCGTGGTCATGCCGTCATGGGGGCGTGGCGGCGATGCGACTCTGTCGACCAGGCGCAAGAGGCTCACCCGGAGCGCGTCGTCCATGGTCATGGAGCGCCTCCGGTCCGTGTCGTCAACCATATTCTCCTTCCATTACCCTGACTACGACAGCATCACCATCACGCCGCCGGCGTCGCAGCTTCACCACGCGTCCCAAGAAGAAGGAGAGACGAGGCAGGCGGTGAGCGACATGGAGCCGGAACCAGCCGTGGCGCTGGTAGAAAGCATGGTGGCGACCACCATGGCTCCACGGACACCGAGCGCACCTGTTGCAGTAGCAGGAGCGGAAGTGTGTGCGGCGGCGCAGACGCTACGGAGGGAGAGAGAAGAGGCAAGGACACGATGCGAGATGTCAACGCCAGGCGCCGCGGCCACCGCCAAGGGCGCTGCTCCGTTGAGGAAGTGGAAGGTGGCGGGTATAGTGGAGCGGCGAGCGTATGCAGAGATGGAAGAGAAGGCGGAGGTGAACGCGCGGGCGGAGCGGTTCATCCGTCAGTTCCGGGAGGATCTCAAGCTGGAGCGGCTCAACTCCATTCTCAAATCCGCACCGTCACAGTAGCTGTTCACCTGGCATTCTGGCAATGTCGTAGCAGTAATCTTCTAGTACCAGTAGACTTAAGCCTCAACTCAGGTTTGAGAGTAGGAAGGTAGCACAGTCGACAATGGAATGTGCTGCAACATCGAGTCGTCGGTCTTCTCCGACTGATGCCAAATCCTGAGCAATATAAGATCTTTTAACCTTCTTTTAGATTCACATGTATCTAAACATGTTTGTTTTCATATTCACTCATTTTAGCTCGCATCTACTCAACATGTAAAATAGATAATACATGTACCTAGACATATTTTAACTTTTTTTCAAATTCACATTTTAGAAACGGAGGGAAGTAACATGTAGTTGGAGAGAGACGAAGCCTATTTGAAGGTGACTATTAAATATTAATATGTTTGGACTTTGGAGCCACCACAAGTATTAACCCTATGGTAAAACATCGAAACAAACAGCAACTTTTAGGCTAAGCACTCAAGAAGGTATCACTCATTCACTCTACGTGAGAGCATCTCCAGTCGGGGCGCCCAAAGGGCCGCCCAAAGGCCTTTGGGGCGTGCCAGACACAATTTATTTCCCAGTCGCGGCGCCCAAATCGGAAATCGGTCCGGCGCGGCCTCATTTTGTGTCCGGCACGCCCAGCCCACGCCCTCAAATTGGGGCGGCATGCGGCGGCCCCGGACACAGCAAAAACAACGCCTCCGACGTGTGGGCCACGCCTGGCAGTGAGCCACCGATTAAAAGCCTCGTCGTTTTCTCCTCCGTCGCCACTTCCTTCTCGTCGACCTCCCCTTTCCTCGTCGCCGTCGGAAGGATCTCGGACGCCCGCCGCCGGCCAGTTCCTCCTCCTCGCCCGACGCCGTCACCGCCATTCATCCTCCTCGCCTCGCCTCGCTTCTAGGCCGAACCGCCGGCCCTCGACGCCGTCACCGCCGTCCTCTCCTCCCCACCTCGCCCGCAAGGTGTTCGGCGGAATTACCGGTACGCCTATGTTTTGTACAGGCCGCCGGCTATTCGACGGCTCCGTTTCTTACACCATGCCGGCCTGTTTCGCAGATGGACAGTGACGACGAGATGATGGCCGTGATGCTGTTGGAAGAAGAAGCCGCCATCGCCGAGGAAGAAGAAGAGAACATATTGGTTCTCACATGTCTTTACCAACTTCAAGCCGTCGAGGACGCCATTGCTGCACCCAAACGAGGAGGCTCGAAGGTCGGAAGGAAGAAGAGCAAGGACAAGGAGAGAATGGAAGGGCATTGCACGTTAGTCTCGGACTACTTTGCCGATGTTCCGGTCGCCACCGCCAAGGACTTTCGTTGGCGCTTTCGGATGAGCCGTGGATTGTTCAACCGGATCGTGCAAGGCGTGAGGATGAAGGATCCATGGTTCAAGTTGAAGAAGGATGCCGTGGGCACCATTGGTTTCTCTTCCCTCCAGAAGTGCACTGCTGCCATAAGAATGCTTGCATATGGAGCACCTGCTGATGCTGTTGATGAGTACCTACGGATGTCAGAGTCCACAATCATCATGTCGATGTACAGATTCTGTAGGGCGGTGATTGGTGCATTTGGCGAGGACTATTTGAGAGGACCCAATGAAGCAGAAACAGCTCGGATCATGGCACAAAATGCTGCTAGGGGATTTCCAGGGATGCTTGGAAGCATAGACTGCATGCATTGGAGCTGGAAGAACTGCCCATTCGGTTGGCACGGATTGTACAAAGCAGGTCACAAAGGATACTGCAGTGTGGTTCTTGAAGCTGTCGCCGATCATGATCTATGGATTTGGCATGCATTCTTCGGCATGGCAGGATCAAACAACGACATCAATGTGTTGCAGCGATCTCCTGTGTTCGCGAAGCTAGTTGAAGGCCATGCTCCTCCTGTGAACTGTGAGATCAATGGGCACCAATATGACAAAGGGTACTACCTTGCCGACGGCATCTATCCAAAGTGGGCAACATTTGTGAAGAGCATCCCCAATCCTCGCGGGAACAAAGCTTGTCATTTCGCAAGTGCGCAAGAGAGTGCCAGGAAGGATGTGGAGCGGGCATTTGGAGTGCTGCAGCAAAGGTTTGCTATAGTTCGACACCCTGCTCTGACATGGTCGAATGAGCAGATGTGGGAGGTGATTAACTGTTGTGTGATCTTGCACAACATGATCATCGAGAGTGAGCGCACAAATCCAGTGCAGGATCATATGCCATATGACTTTGAGGGCCCTCATGCACATGTTGATCACAATGTGCCGGCAGATTTCGCTGATTATATATCTGGCAATGCATATGGAACTTCGTGATGAAGTTACTCATAATGCACTCCAAGATGATCTAGCAGACCATTTGTGGGCGCAACGGGGCATGGCGGCGGCACTGCAGGAAGATGAAGACGCTTGAGCTGTAATTTTTATTTTTTTATAATGTGAAAAACTTATTTTTTAATGTGGTTGAATTATTTACATATTATGTTTAAGTTTTCCTTCACAAAAATATTTGATTTCGCCTAAAAAACGCCTTTGGGCGGCGCGACTGGGGAGCGAGGCCGCCCAAATGCGCCGGGCCATCCGGTCAGCGCCCAAACGGCCTGTCCGGATAGCCTTTGGGCGGCCCGACTGGAGATGCTCTGATCCGATGTTGGCGAGTTTGGCATTGGCATCGGCTGTTGTAGTGTTGTGAAGGATGGAAGAACTGGCGTCCACTTCGCATGTAGTCATACCTTCCCAGGAGGCATGAAACATTTTTCAAATCCAAAAGTCCAGTACCTTCCTACAAATTAGTGAATTAGGAGGGGTGGGGCTTTTTTGTGTAGCAAAATGAAAAGCCGGGCAATCTTTCAAACTTGCATCCTAAATGTTAAATATTTATACCCACCCAAGATCGTTGTATACCCAACGAATTACTAGTTCCCAACCGCGGGTGGAATGAAATCCAACAAAAAAAATCAGTAACTAAAAGAATAAAAAAAAGCTTTTATTGAGTCATTTAAGTTATAGAAGAATTCCTGAACCCAAGAATTAAAAATGACAAGTTCCTCTTTACTCAGAAAAAAAAGAACCACTTAGAATAGCCAAACCATACCTTCCCAGGAGGCATGACAGGGAATTAGGCAGTGCTTTGGAGAGCCGCAAAGTTTTTAGATTGATTTTTCTTCCAACTTTGGGTACCTAATTTTTTAAATCTTGCGAGCGCGTTGGTGTTGCTGAGATACACAAAAGCCTGTTAGCAGAATAAGTTTCCTTGAGATGCAAGTACGCTTCGATTTCCGTGCGCTTCTCCTCTGGATATATTAAAACCTGTGGTGCGCGGTGACGTTTGGTGCACAAATATTGACAAGCGTGAAATCATGATAACTGTGACACACCCACCGATCCAGTTTTAATAGTATAGTAAAGATACAGCACATTGGACAATTCTTCTATTCTCTATGATGTGGAAATCTAGTGTTTCTCTCCAATTTGCAGTTACATATATGACAGTATATCGTTTACATTAATTCTTTGCGATAAAATATTTATTTGCTTCAGAGAGAGGGCACGACTGATTCACGTTTCCACTGTCAGCAGAATCAAACGTTGTCTCCCTCACAAGAGACAAAAAAATGTGAAATTCATAGGCAAACACGTAGTCGAAGGTCCAAAATAGTCTTTACAGTTCACCGATTTTAATCCAAGTACACCCGAAGGCTTAATGGTTTGTTCTGAATTTCATGGAATAACGAAAATATAATTAATTATACAGATGAACATGGATGTGCAACAAAACAAGGATCTGTCTCCGCAAGTGTGGACATTTACTAGCACGAACAAGGTTCTGGGGGTACATTATTATTCAACATTCTAGTTATAGAATCATGGGACACTTATAATTATCTAAATCGAACTGGTGGAAACAAAACTCCCTTGGCTGTTGTGAAGGATGGAAGAACTGACGCGGCATACGGGGCATTGGCCATCGGATAACCAACAAGTACATAATTGAAATGGCCTGCACAGGAATAGGTATTAACTGGATGAGTGCAGCGTGGAAATATAATTCGTATCGACAAGGAAAAGATGAAGGTTTTACCTAGAGTCGACAGATGCTGATGAATTCAAGGAGCTGGCAAGGTGGTCTCGAGATCCGCGTTATTTACATCACCGCAAAGAGAAGGGAATGAGGGGATGGATTTCAGGATCAACTTCCTGCCGCTCTTGCAGATCGGGGATAGTCCAGTACCAATGCGCGGGGGAGATACCCTCTTTTTATTCGGTGACACAACCTTAACAGAAGTCTGAGGAGATAGACCTCCTTTCAGGCTATCCGATGTACCAGCACCCCAAACCATTTCTGCAGAATAGTTTTCGAATGGGGAGAGAAGCATGTCAGCCTTCGAGGGAGCTTGAGAGTTCCTTAGTCGAGGAGAATGTCCAAGGAGCTTTGTTGAAGACCGTGGCCTCTTTTTGGAGCTTGTAGGCGGAAGAGAAGCCAAGGGTCTGAAAATTGCCATAGGTTTCAATATCAAACAGTAGGATTCACACTTACACTGTAACATCTGTGCAAAGGTGTGATGCACAAACCTGATGTTTATAACTGAAGGTGTGGTCAGTACATTCTCAGCAGGAGCTGGATTAGCAGCTTGGTTGTAACGAGCTGATTATCATTTTCGTTTTTCTCTTCCTTTGCAAGGGCACTATCTTCCTCGTATCCCAGTTTAACTTCGTCCACGCTCAATAGTGAAACTCCTTCAAGGAAAAAAAAATGTACGATCAAAAGCTGATGGCTACTTATGAATGGTAACAAAATTCAACAATACCATAAAACACTTCAACCTTCAATACTTTATAGTAATGGCTGGAACAAAAAATTCACAAAACTATAAAAGAAAGTTATGTCATGGTCATATATAAACACGTTGGTTCCACCAAGATGATTGCATCTTTTTTTATTTCTCCCCCATTGTTCTACTTGGTGCTATTGCATTTACAGAAACATATCCAGATGTAAGTGTAGCCAGGCCTACTGAATTTATCACAATGTACAATGACAGAAGTGCAAAATACTGTCAGGAGAGCACATTTCATACAGAATTACATGCAAAATATACTACTCCCTCTGTTAACTTTTATAAGGAACACTAGCTATCCTTTCCATTTTGACCACATACATACTAAATTGAGTGAATCTATGTACAAAAGAAGTCTAGATTCACTCATTTTGGTATGTATGTAAGGATAGCTAGTGTGCCTTATAAAAGTGAAGGGAGGGAGTAACAAATACTAGAAAACTCCTGGACCCTGGTACAACATTTTCAAGCTGAAATATTAATCTTCAGCCCGCAACTTACTGAGTTCGTTATTTTAATCTGAAGTAATTACTGTCAACCTAAAACTCTTGAAACGTTTTTTATTCACCTAAATGGTGTGCTGAATGAAACAGCTTGCAGATGCAACTATGCTCTCTGGTGCATGCAGAAATTTGCAGATTTATAAGAGAAGCCTATAAATATAAAAGGAGCTCACCCTCTCTTTTTCCAAAAGCATTCTTACATCCCTCGCATCTGCAACTTATGGAGCATCCCACGCCACCCTTGATGAAGAGCACAGTAAGACAAACGCAGGTAGGCTAACCACGTAAGTAAAAAAAATACACTGGATCATGTAAGAGTAAAAACCTGATAGCATTCACAGTATTTTTTCAGACACGACGACTTCTTGCAGTTGCAACCTCTTTTGTGACGAGCCGAAGCAGGAGTATTGTTAGTGTACTCCTACAATATTGGAAGAATGGTAATGAGTGACAGTAAAGGAGAAAAGGAAGAAAAATATGAAGAAAGGCTCTTACCCCTAACAACTCTGACCAGGCTCAGATGAGCGAATTACTTTAGGAGCAAATGCTAGTGGATTGCGAGATTCAATCTGCTCTCGAGTAGCTAGAACTGTTTCCATGTTGCTAGGCTTATTCAGACAGCCTTGACATGAACAGGGTTCTGAACAAAATACTCCAGCATGAAAACACTCGCAGTAACTGCATGAGAGTTAGCCAATACGTCAATATATTTGATAGAATGCATCACAGCATGAAGAAAAACTTTGCTAAAGTATCTTGTACATAACAAGAACTGCTTTTTTGTAACTCTTAAAATGTGCAAACAAAAGTAAATTGGTGCCAAAACTAGTATGAACTATTCAAGAGGGGTAATAAAATAATGGGTAAAACTTGCTACAATACACTCTAGATTTGTGGCATTTGCTGCCAATCAAAATTTCTGGCTTTGCATAAATACACTCTAAAAGTATGATTAGCCACAGAACATCACACCCATCAATATTATCTAACTTAGTAGGAGATAGTGCATGCATGAAAGGTTTTTAGCCCTTGTACAATAGGTAACCAATTGTATGTTACAGTGCAAGATTATGTTTTTTTATATCCTTGATTATTAAACATTATGTTCTGTCAAAATCTACATGTATGTAGTGCAATTTGTGGCATTCAATTCTAGAGGAACATCAGAAGTTCAGAACAGCTTGTGTATTATCTTCTATTCTGATGCTAGCAAGAGGTACTGCAGGTAGAGAATCAAAGGAAACATGGGTATGCTGCATGATCTGTGGCCCATTTCAACAAGATAGAAATATCTATGCCCTTTTCTTAAGAATATCAAGCTTCACTGATTAACTCAAATCACAAATGTTTGATGATACAGAATGATTCAACAGAACTCGTGGAGAAAAATTGATTACAACGTGTAAGAACAGTAGAAAACAAGCAAAAATGTTCAAGCCGGCAGATTATGTGTTATGCTTATTTAAATATCTGCCATAACAATGTAGTCTCCAGATTGCTGCTATATAAGGTGAAATCCGTTTTGACACCCGAGCACAAATGCTCCGGATATCTCGTCCCTGCAAACTCATCAAGATTCGTGGACCACACGTGCATACAGCTGTTTTTACCGCAGTAAATTTAGACCGATGGCCCACATGTGTCAGCACAATTTAATGACGCGGTTCCGTCCTCCACTTCCGGAACAGATGGAGCAGCACTATAGATCTACATCTTATTCACAATTTCCCACTCATCGTCTTTGTGCTCAAGATTTTTTCTTTCTGTACTGCTGTGTGTGTTCGTGATCCCTACTCATGAATAGTTCAGGATTTTTTCTTTCTTTGTGCTCAAGATTTTGGAGCATTTAATCATGGATTTATTGACTGTTCTAGTATCAATCTGCGAGCGCGGGACCTTCTGTGGCATGGCATCAAGACTCTGCCGCCGGCGCTGGGGTGTCGACCGGTGCCGGGTCGAGGCCGGCGCGCGGCAGGTCGGGCAAGAGGACCGTCGTCTGCCGGGGGCGAGCCACCGCTCGATGCGCGCGCGTGGAAGCCGTGGCCGCACGCCGGCACGGCGCGCACGGCGTCCCCGTCCGCGAACTCGGCCAGGCAGATGGCGCACTCGGACGCCGCGCCCGCCAGCTCCGTCCCCGCCGCCGAGTACACTAGCACAGCAGCGCTGGCGCCGGCGCCGCCTCCACGGGCGGCGGATTCTCCGGGTCCGCGGCCGCCGCGCCTCCGTTCCTCTCGAGCCGCTGCCGGCGCGGCTCCGTCGGAGCAGGTGCCTGACGCCAGCGTGGATCGCGAGCGTGAGCGCCAGCGCGGCGAGCAGGGACGCGAGGATGACGGCCATGTTGCCCGCGAAGTCCCCGGCGCCCGAGTAGGGCCCCAACATGTTCTGCGCGATGGTGGTCGCCGTCGCGTCGCCGCGGCCGTGGTGCTCCGTCTGCGTCGCCGCGGCCGCCGCCGACGCCGCTGTCGGCATCACAAAGAAAAAGGGCTTTATTGCAAACTGGTTATTCGGCGAGCACGCGTGTTTCCTTCCGCCGCGTGTTCCCTTTTTTTCAAGACACCGAGTTATTCGGCGATACCAGCCGTCAAGTTGCTCCGTCAAACGCGTAAAGTGCTGTCGCTCATGGGCCCCGCAGTCCAGCTCTGTACATGAGATTCACCGTGCCACCACGTTTTTTACCATGTCCCCTCACGTGTGAACAAAGGCTGCGTACACAATCTCAACGAGAATCGCACGGACCTGATATCCGGAGCAAATGTGCTCCGGCACCAAATCACCCCTCTCCTATATAAGATCATAGTTCCCTAGTTTAGAATACTTCAAATTTGCCTCTTTCCTTTGTGTGATCGATTGGTTGAAACAAAGAACTTCTCTGGAAACAAAGGCATGATTATCATTCATCAAGCACTCTTCTTTCACAAGAGAAGAACGTTGGGGAAAACTGAAATAATAGAGATACCAGTAACAATATTCAGATGAAACCACACCATACTGGGCATCTGGATTCAAATTCATCTAAATCTGAAGTCAGTTGCATTGGACCCTTACAATGTTTAACACCACTAGTTAAAGAAATCACACCAAGCAGGCACAATTTGCCACGCTGCACAGCATGTTATCCAGCGAATGCTTTCTTACATTTCATCAGCGCAACAATGTATACATTTGTAACTGGCTATGAAAAATGCAGCTAACTAACACGCCCAGATATCTGAAGCCTGCATTGTGGTACTTTTTTATTCGAATGATATAACTACCTGAAAGTTGAAAACATCTTTGCTAAAGGCGTAATAGGAACTTGTTGCTAAATTAAATATTATCATAACAAGACTCTGCAGTACACCACAACAAGCACAAAACCCTAAAACAATGGTTCAAAATCAACCGGCTCAGGAATGCTGACAAATGAGGATAACATATGAGGGAGATGAGTGTGACATCCCAGCCGGTTAAGAAATGAGCACATTGCAGCCCATATGGGTGTGAGGGAGATCATGGTAGGCATAGTCCACCTTGCTAGTTTAGGGGGAGCAAGATTAACATATATAAACCCATTGGTTTCATACGATGACAACTCCAGCTAGCTTTTGTGTGAAGGGAGGACGAGAACACAAGAAGTTGCTACTTGTGAGTGGCCACCCAATACAGGGTTAAGTCTAAGCCAATTTGAACCTGGGGCATTACCTGAGTCAATTGGAAGTTTAGAGAATCATATGTAATAAGAGGCTTAGAGCAACGATTTTATCTAAACTATCTAGTGCAAAACTTTGAGCCCAGATTCAGCATGATAACTCTGTATGCCTGAAACTCAGATCTCAAGTGCTAATAAACAGCACCAGCACATTAGATAACTAATATACAATTGCGCTTTCATGTTGCATTAATCTTGTAGCATAGTAGTTGATGAAAATCAGAGGAAGGGTATAAAAAACTTACAGTTTCAAGCATTTTGACTTCTTGCAACTACAACGCTTGCATGAAGTCCCATCACCATCATCAAACTTGTGTCTGCACAATACTATAGCATTTTATTATTTGTCCAATGAAATGATGCTGGTGACCTAAACTAATGGGCATAGACATCGTACCTTTTCTTCTTGGACTGCCCTGACTAGTCTCATCAGCATTTGCAACCACGATTGCCTGAGAGGAATCTTCATTTGCAGTATCTGGCTCCAGTGTTAGTGGAGAATAACTGAGATCAAATGGAAAGTTGCTTGCTTGATTTATAGAAGACTCAGCAACATGGGGGACTCTTTTGTCTTTTGGTATTGTGGCAAGGGCATTCAGATGCAAACCAATACCAGGCAATGCACATGGAGGGGTTTCATAGGCTTTGAGTTGTTATCACCAGATTTAGTTTTGGATCTAGGGGTAACTGTATTTGCAGAACGATGACCTGAGGTCTTCTTCACAGTTTTATTGACAACTCCAGCCTTTCATTGAAAAGGCAACGCCTGCTCATAACGCATCTGCTGTGACAAGGCCTGTCAGAACAAGAAAATAAGTTATAATGCTGTGATGAGAACAATTAACAATTCGGTCAGATAAGTTATAGGTAATAAATCAACCAACAATAGGCAATGCAAGATTGGATTCATTTCTTATTATTAGAAAATGGTGCTAGAGTGCTGAGAGCTAAACCCTATTGGCAAGTTGTAAAATATTAACAACTGATTGTCAAAATGGAATCAGGGTCTCCTAAATGGTTTTGTTACAATTTCTCAAGCTTGTAAGTTGTAACATTCAATATGCATAACCACTAGCATATCTATTTAGATAAATAAGCACCAACTTTATTTATTGTATTGTAAGTCATTATATTGAATGTGTCTAATTTTGCATAACAGCAAGAAGTTAGAAGTATACATACACTTTGGTCCATTGGCAAATATTCACCAGGTTCTTCGAGGGCATTACAGATTTGATCATTTGACACCAACTGACTTTGACAAGCACCAGGGAGCAATTGGGGGGTATAATCCGGTGCGGACCCATCAACTGGTCCATCCCAGTAAAGATGAGGATCATGTGCAGCATTGTTGATGTAAGAGCCACTTGACTCATCAGTCGACAAGGATTGCCAGAAAATGCATTGTCAGCATTTAATGTCTCATTCACTGACTGTGTCTCTGCCGCAAATGGTGGGGCCAATCAGCATATGACTACTTGATTCGTGAGTAATCAGTAATCCCCATCATATGCTGCAAATCCACCCTCATGTTGTTCAGGTAGTTGGTTTTCATGGACAATTATTCCCTGTTGTGATGAATCGTTTGATCGGGACCAGCGTGATCAAGGAGGACGTCTTCTAGTTCTGTACTCTCCTGATCTCTAGCAAGATCTTCTTTACCATCAGCATTTTGATTCTTATCACATTCTGCAGCACACCAACAAACTGGATGGTTTGAGGCAATTTACTCGTAGAGTTTGATCTGTCAGCAGAACAATCAATAGGTCCCTCATTCAGGTGACAAGTGAAACTACAGTTCTCTGGAACAATGTTTTTGCATTTGATCATCCTAATTGTGCTCCCTAATCTAGTTCTGACACTATTAGGAGAATTCGAATCTTCAGAAATTTGAACGGATCATCCCTGATTAATATAAAAAGACATAGTAAGACTTAAGCTTAAAATGGATCAAGCTACACAGGTTACAAGACAATGCAAATTTACCTCGTCAGAAGTTTAGATTCCTTTGGTGGATTGACGTGTGGTGAAGCAAAGATTGAAGAAACAGGAGCCAAGTCCAATGACTTGAATAGCTGCACGTTATGTACTGAGTCTTGAGGCTTATGAGTTGGTATAGGAGACAAATTATTGATAAAATTGAAGACGGGGAGTCCTGCAGGTAGGAAAATTCTAATTAGAAAACAATCTAGTACTGCGTTTTCTAGAAAACAAACTAGCACTGAATTTTCTATTGGAGGAATTAAAGTGCTTATGTTCCTGTCCTCACATTAGATGGTTAGAAAACAAACTACTGAATTAGATTTATTTTATCAACCGGATTTAAGACAGGCCACAGCAAACAGAGTTGTACAATCACAACCAACGAAATGCACAATCACAACCAACAGAATGCACATCAGGACAAAAAGTTTCTAGCACGACGCCAAGCATACTGCAATCATCAGATCCTAATTAGCACAACGATTTCGCCATGATCATCAAGTGGCAATAGCCTAACAAGATGAAGGCAGACACGATCCCTAGACCGAAGTACGAGCAGCCACAATAAGTTCCATTTCCCCTGGATGATACACGACCAAAAACCCAAACCAAGTCAGCAAGCATCGCTGCACGGCACGGATTCAAGCACCAAACATGAAACTAAACCTCTCATATTTCTTCGGAAGGCACACACCATATCATCCTGATACTCCAATGAAACAAAGTGGGGGAATCTAAGCATACAGCCGACCTCTCCTACCAATGATTAACAATCAGATCGGTTAATCTCATAAGTATGGCCCAAATCTCCAGGGTACAGGACCAAAACTCAAACCAAATCAGTAAGCATTGCTGCAAGGCACGGATCAAGCACGATTCGTGAAACTAAACCTCTACTATTTCTTTGCAGGGCACACAACATATCATCCTAACACTCCAATAAAACTAACAGGAGCAATCTGAGCAGACAGCTTAACCTCCCCTCCTGCCAGGATCAACAATCAGACAGGTTCATCTGATAACAATGGCCCCCGTCCCCCAGTGAGAAAGCCTATATTGTGTGTGGAGATGATTCGATTGCTCAGAAACTAAGCCAAACCCCAAGCTAAGCCCCTGAATCTCACCAATGCACCGCAACCATCGCTCAAAGCTCAATGTAATGGCTGAACGGAAACCCTAACCGCACCCGGAAATGCATCCCCTTCAACCTAGCGCACCCAACGAATCCAGGGCCCCCAAAGCCCCACAGAGACAAGGGGGTTAATCCCCAACCCAATCGACTGACACCTACGCGCATCCCAGGACCAAACCGGCCGCCGGCCCCCAAGCCCCAGCCCTACCCCCCAACCAACCACGATTCGTTCCCCTCCTAAAGAGTACAGCCCCCTAGAAATCGGGACCCGGGCGGAGGCGCGGACCTCGAATCCGGCGGCGGCGGCGCGGGGCCTATCGGGCGTGTCCATCGCGCCTTCCTCCTCCTCCTCAGGGCTCAGGCGGCGGCGAGGCCCCGTGGGATCTCCCGCATCCGCCCCTCAACCTCAATCTCGCTCTACCTACCCTACTCTGCTGCTACTGGTGGGTACTGACGACGAGTGATGAGTAGCACGCAGCGGCGCCGCTGATGATTCTTTTTTTTTTTTACTGGGCCGTGCGGTGGGCGGGAACCCCATTTTTTCAGCCTGGCGGGTGGGGCGCCGCTGTCGGTGGGCTAGGAAGGAACATTGTTGTTCTAGGGAAAACATTGTGTCACTTGCACAACTGAACTGCTCAGAAGATGCTGGAATCTGTCAGGCCAGTTACATATTGTTCAGAAGTCAGCTTGTTGGAAACTAGAAGGAGACGATGAATGTGCGACATCATTTTGTATTCAAGATTTAAAAAAAAAGATGGTTTCCTTCTATTGAGATATAGAGGAGTTATCCAGTTCGACTGCTATGTGCGGTGTTGAACCGAGGAGTTTAGCAAATTTTGCGTGTTACCCCCTGAAATTCAGCAGAATTTGGCTAAAAAACTATGTTTATGCTCCCACCATGTCATCGTCGGTTCTTCTGTCCGCCCTTAGTTCAGAATTAATTCAGAGATCAGAATCAGGATTCCGAATAAACAGAAATATTCTACAGAATGTCTCCTCCTGAGGGCTTAGTTGCCTCATTACCCTCGTATTCTTTAACATTTTTTTAACCCCAAGCATGCATAGTAGGATATTGATGACTTAGGTCATATGGGTATTCCCAAGTCACGGGTGTTGATGTTGTCGACCCACCAAACTTGCACACGGGCACCGGTACCCATTGAAAGAATCAAATAGGTCGACTAAAGGCGAGGGTGGATACCTTCTACAAATTTTAATACTTTCTTATCCATTTAGGGAATAAGTGCAATTAGATGGACAACTTATATGGAAGAAATTATACAATATAGAAAGAAAGATAAACAAGTATAAAAAATTAGATACATGTAAGTAAATAAGTTAAGAAATAACCACAGAACGGAAGCGATGGTTTATCTTGAAATTCACTTCCCAAAATAGTTTAATCTTTGTTGGTGAGGTGTGGAGGCAGAATGCTCCCCAATGGCCACAAAGGCTATTCTCCTAGAGCCTCCGCATAATGCCTAGTGCCCCAATCCACTGTGTGGTGCCTTTGAGTGTGTCAATAAGAAATCAACTTAATTAATTGGATGCTCTTACCTACTTCATATGCCAGATCTCCTCACTAAGGCCGAGCCACAAGAGACATCAGTCGTCTATGGTTCCAAGGACCCAAGAGAAATTAAATCCATAAAGGATAGTAGGGAGAAATCAGAATTCTTTGGTGTAGCAACACTTCTATATAATTCAACAAGATTGCAACACGTGAGTGGGAAATCTTGAATCTTTAAACTTGGAAACAATGGAGGAGAGAGGCTTGGAGTCATGCCTCATTAGATCCTTCTTGAGGAAGAAGGGGGGCATTTTAAACTAGTATCTTGTCATTACTAAATATAGTGATTATTCTATGATCTTATCCCGCCACTTTTACAATGAAAACAAAAAAGTTAGATGGCGAGCGAATTCTGAGGGCACTGCACTGATCTTTCATAAAGCACATCAGATCACTTCTATAAACAGTCAATCTCGTTATAGCAGGAGCAATGCATGAGCCCCACATGTCATATTTATCCACTTCCCATTTTTTGTCGCATGATCGCATCCACGACCATGCTCCAAGCAAACTGGTTATCCTGAGGCTCTTGGCAGTGGAGTGCTGCCGCACCTGGCGAGGCCATGCGGCTGTTCATATGCTAGCTCCTCTCCAGCGTTGTAGGGTATCGCGCCGAGACTGCCAGAGTCACTCGGTGCCCTGACGTTTTTTCTTCCTCTTCTTCATATTCCTCAGCGATGACTGGATGAATGAGTGAGGATGGGATGATGACTCACTCCACCTCTCTAAGAACTCACGTGCTATTTTGTTTGTACTAGATGTTTTTTAATCCGCTTTCATGTTGTATCCTATCACGCTGTGACACGTGTAGTGTTAAATACAAGATATGGACAGCTGACTGGGATTTCTCTCCAGGGCTCCCGTGATCCCAAAACAAATTCAATTTGAAATACTATGTGTCATGAACTAATCACAAGTATATGATATTGCAGAAAATTTATAAGAGAACAGTGAGTATTGCTTGTTTTTAAACTCCTAAATTTTAGGGAAATTTACATTTCAAAAATAGCAATTCCAGGAACAGTGAATTTTTCATCTTGAAACTCAATAATTCATTGCATGCAATGAATACCACTTTTTTCCACATGCTCTCGTCTATCCCCCGATGCCCACAAAGCATGGCAGGTCAAAATGAAATCAGTTACCACGAAGTATTAGTGCAACAATGTCATCATCCTCCGGGGCAACATAAATGAAAATGAGCTTACCACCAGAATTGGTGATGCAGAAAAAACGACTCATATCCTGCGATCAATGATAATTTCGGAAGGAAATGACAGTTTATGTGATCTGTGCAAAAAAGACAAAATGTGTGATCTTTTTTGAACAACAATGGTGACGAGGGGTAGACTCATCAAGACCCATGATTAAGGTCCCTAGGTTATGAATATGGGGGAGAGAACGTGGTAGAGCTGGAAGTATCGTCGGCTGACAAGCAGGGCAAAGATTTTACCCAGGTTCAGGGCCCTCGTGTGGAGGTAACACCCCTACGTCCTGCCTGTCTGTTATTGCTTTGTGAATATGATGGTTACAAGAGTCCCGGCGAGATGTCGATCTCGCTAGGGTTTTGGTGGCTCTGAAAGTACGTGGTCTGGTTCGATGGCCCTCCCAGTCCTTAAATAATAGGCTGGGTCTCGGGTGTTCGTAACCGACTCGATTTACAAGTAAGGAAACTCTAAACCGACTATTGCTTCGCCAAACTTGGAGGATACTTCATCTTCGTGGGCCTCCCTTCATGGGCTTCATGTAGGCTCTGATAGTTGGGCCTAGTCGATACGTGCACCAGGTACCCTCATGGTAGGATACCCGATAGGCATACCCATGTCAAATGGAAAGTGTTATTTCTTCCAAAATTTTGCATGAATGTTGAAAACGTGTATATGTTTGTGCCCATTTTTTTCTTTTTAAAGTATTTTTCTATTTTTTAAATAACAGGAGCATATGCACTCAAGAGCCAAAACACCAAGTCTTATATATCAAGATATTTTGAGCTTGTTGTAAGATAGTATTTAATAAGGATGCTAAAATAGAAACGATCCCATGTATAAATGATAGAATTCATATAATTTGGACAAGTAAGATCATGGTGACATGTGGTTTGTCCTTTATTTTTCTTAAATTTAGTGATTTGGTTGTGCTAGAATTACAGAACAAATATGATGATCTTAGTTTTAGTACTAAAGGTCGTATGTAGACATAAAAATTTATGAATAAGTATTAAAGTCTAATATAAATAAATGTATCTCATATGCAGACGACACATTGCTTATTATGCCTGCTGATCCTGCTCAATTGATGACACTTAAAACTATCCTCATGGAATTCAGTGAATGCACTGGACTGCATATCAACTTCAATAAGACAACACTGGTACCCATCAACATTGATGCAACTACTGCACAAAATTTGGCAGCTACATTTGGATGCCGAATGGAAAGCTTGCCTTTCACATACCTTGGGCTGCCTTTGGGCACCACTAGACCATCAGTGGATGCTCTAATGCCAGTTGTTACAAGATTGGATAAAAGGTTGACTGGGATTTCATCTTTACTATCATACACTGGGAGACTAACAATACTGAATTCAGTTCTGGCATCTCTGCCCATGTTTGCCATGTGCTCCATAAAGGTTCCTATTACTATCCTTGTTTATTTTGAAAAAGGGGGAAGACAGTTTCTATGGAATAAAAAAGATGCACAAAAGCATGGTAATTGCCTTGCTAATTGGGAACTTGTCTGCAAACCAAAGGAACAGGGAGACATGGGTGTTCTGAACTTGAGACTACAAAACCAAGCTTTACTGATGAAGAACCTACACAAATTTTATAACCATATGGACATCCCGTAAACCTTATATGGCAGGCATATTACAGTGATACCTCAGCACCACACGTCATAAGCCCTGAAGGCTCTTTTTGGTGGAAAGATTGCATGAAATTCTTCGATAAATATAGAGAAATCACCACCTGCACCATTGGAACCGGGAAATCTATCTCTCTCTGGTCTGACTTCTGGCAAGATGAAAACATGGAGCATAAATATCCACATTTACATTCCTTTGCCAAGAATGAAAATGTATCCATGGAAGAAGCAATTAGGAGCAGCGAAGACGACATCTATGGGATGTTTAATTTACCATTATCTATCATTGCCCATGAAGAGCTTCATATGCTCAAGGAGGATATTGAGGATATTGATCGGAATGAGGAGCATGATTGTTGGATCCTTGATAGTGGACCTGTATTCTCGGTGAAGAGCATTTACAGAACCTTGATTGGTATTCACCCAACGCACATAATCATACTTGATATCTGGAAGGCATGTAACATTCCAAGACATAAATTCTTTATCTGGCTCCTACTTTACAACAGACTTAACACTAAAGAAATGATGGCCCACAAAAACTTCTATGTTGAGTACAAGGATTGTATCCTTTGTGATGACTGCCCGATGGAATCACTACTACACCTCTTTTTTGAATGCAATTTCAGCCAAAGCTTTTGGTGGGCTCTCGGTATTGAATGGAATGGTGACCTCGAACTCAAGGACACGATACTAGAAGCAAGACAGAGATATTCACTGCCATTTTTCATGGAGATCTTTATAACTGGATGCTGGAGTATTTGGGATCAGCGGAATGGATATATATTGAGAGATCAAATAGTTGACCAACAACAATGTATATATTTTTTCAGAAACAGTTTCATTCTTAATATGCATAGGGCTAGGCCTAGTTTGAGAGAGGGTATGCAAGCTTGGCTTGATACTTTATGAACTCGTACCATCGCCTTAACGGTTGTAACTATGGCCTATTCATTTTATAAGAGTTTTTGACGCAGTAGGGGTTTTCCCTACTGCTAAGGTATCAAAAAAATGAGAGTCAATAATATGCATGTTGACATCAAATATTTTCTACTGCGAATTTTGATGGCATGACTTACAATTTTAAAATGTATACCTGACATTTTTAGCATTGAAGTGTTGTGTGGATACGGAAGGGGCGGCAAGGCTGGGTGGATTGGACGGGTAGCAATGGTCTCATTGAACGGCTTTTTAGGGGGATAATCATCACATCCTCTAGCTGGATAACACCTAGGGTTGTCCTACTAAATATTGGTTATTACAAGTTGATTGTCTGCACAATAAGTGTACACTATTTTTGTGCAGTATAAGAATTTGAATATTCAATCATATCTGCATATTTAATCCTCTATTAACACATTTTTGTAGATTATCTTGTTCATGCTACAAAATAGTCTTGTTCGAGATCAACTAATTTATATTGGAACTCGAGAAAATTGAAATCAAACTGAAACATCCGTATCTAGTACATCGCTAGACATGACTAAAGACCTTGGTTAAAATGAAATACATCTCAAAGAACAACGATCCTATGTCTAAGTCGATGGAATAATAAGCAAGGGTATGTTGCTTCCATGAAATTGTTCGTACAATATTTTAGCTAAGTTTTTCTTCCTAGTCATCACCTTCAGAAAATTCCACGGGCAAGGTAATGCTTCTCGTAGTACGTTCGAGGAGATCATAAACTTCAAGCTTGAGATCTACGGTGGAGCTTGATTCAATGGTTGATGTGTGAAGGAAAGCCCAACCAATAGAGAGGAGATAATCTTCCAACTGAGGTAGAGTGTGATCGCGTAGCCCATTGAAGGAAATGATCACATCTCCATGTCTGATGCCAAGCCTCTCAGCAGTAGACCCTTCTGATACTTCATTAATGATGTAGCCGCTGGTGATGTTGTGATCATGAAAGATCCTATCTTGGAGTGACACGTCGAGCAGTTCCATCGTCTTCATGCACAAACCATGCGTGGGCCGAGCGATGCGACCGAACTTGAACCACATCTCAATACACGTGAGGATGGTGGAGATGCCAAGAATGATATAGTCGTGGGCACCAAATGTAGAAACCCCAACAATATGACCATCGTGATCAACAACCAGCTAAGGAGCATGGGGAAGTTGTGACTCCATTCCTCTCGCCCTGCTTCTAACCACTTGATTCTCCCATGGGGAAGTTTGGGCTAGATCCGAATGACGGGACCTTCAATGGCAGATCTGATTCCGACGAGATCATCTCCAGTAAAGCAATTCCGTAATGCTTATTGAAGAACAAGAGTCGTCCCTCTAAAACGGTCTTGTTTGGCAGGTGAACACGTAGCATCCTAGGTTTGGGGTCATCGTCATGTCTACCACCGACGACTGTGGAGCTGGTCAATATTCTAGCGGACTTGTTGCTCATGTCCCAGCTGAAGACGACGCCGCTGCATTGCTCGAGGATTTTCCCGTCGAGACCCAAGGAGGAGACGCTGACGACGGAGCGCGCCGCGTCCCGGACAATCGCCTTGTCGCGTGCGCTCTCCAACATGGCGGTGCCCTGGTCCTCGGGCTTCACCATGGTAGGAAGACTTTCACGAGGGTCTAGAGAAACTGCAGGCTTTGAGTAGTTTGAGACCCTCGGGTGCTCACGGTTCCACTTGCGCTTCTTAGGTTCTGACATGCCGTCGGCCAGCGACACGGTCGCCGCCATCACCGTCTTCGTCTTTGTGATCCGCAACTCGCTCCTGAAATCGAATCAGGGTAGATCGCCTCTTCTCTCCTCGCGTTATATGGAATAGAATCGGAACTGATCACCAGCCTGAATCCGATTTCGGGAAGAACTCCGGTCCACACGGTTACAGTTGTTGCGGTACAAATAGGTCCCGGTACGTACTACTACCTCGTGCAAGCTGTAGATCGATCTCACGATGTCGATGTCAATGTCAATGTCGACTCTTCTGTCCGCCCTCCGCGGCGCCGGCCGGCAGCGGCTCTCGGCCTCCACCGTCGTGCACCCCGTGCCGGAGACGGTCTCCTTCGTGCTGAGGATCGAAGGGTACACGAACGTGCAGGAGGCGTTCGTCAACGGCACGGCCATCAACTCAAGCGCGTTCCACGCCGGCGGCCACGACTGGCGGATCCAGTGCTTCCCCAACGGCATCCGGCAGAAGCACGAGGGCTTCATCTCCCTCTACCTCGTGCACGCCAGCCACGGGAGAACCGGAGACCCCTTCGTCAAGTTCCAGATGAGCGTGCTGGATTCGGCCGGGAAGCCGTGGCACACCACCAGGGTCTTCGGCCAGTACTTCTCCAAAGACACCGACATCGCCTGGGGCCGACACGAGTTCCTGAAGATCAAGAAGCTGCAGAAGCGTCTCAAGCACGACGACTGCTTGACCCTTCTGTTCGACGTCACCGTCTTGGAGGTCCTCGCCGAGGACATCAACCACGCCCAGACCGCCGCCGCTGCCGCACCGGCAATGTCTGCCAGTACAGGTGCACCGTGTACAGCTTCTGCTGTGACGCCACGCAATAATCTTTTGGAGAAGAAGCAGCCATCGGTGGACGTGGACACCGAGGCCGAGACGCCGACGAAGCAACAGAAGCAAGAGCCGGCGAAGATGTCCATCTGCGAGGAGATGTTGTGCAGGCAAATCGACATGAGCTCTGTTGGTGACATCCTGGCGTTCGCGGAGCAGCATAGCTGCTGTTTGCTCACGGAGGCTTGCGTCCAGTTCCTCTCTAGACCTGGTAACCTGAAAGAATTCATGGCGGCCCATGGACTTGAGACAGGGTGCCCATCTGCTCTCAAGGAACTCATCTTGAAGCAGTTGCCATGAACGCAAGAAAAGTACTTCATATACCATTTAATTACAAGCATATTACGTCTCAATTTCTACCATGCAGGGTTATACGTACGCAGGGTTATACACATATGCATTTAGGCCTAGTTTGACATCAAAGTATTGTTGAGGTATTCAACCAATACCACAGCTTTTATAAATACAGCAATATTAAATAGTTTAACATGCATGTTTGGATGTATTGAATATTTTGGTTTTAAAAACTAACGCATTTTCCAAAACTTTGTTGTTGTTGTTGTTGTTGTTGTTGTTGTTGTTGTTGTTGTTGTTGTTGTTGTTGTTGTTGCAATATTAGAAACTTTTTTGTTGTTTTTTCTTAAACTGAAGTGTTACTTTGCCTGCGACTAAATACTTTGGTCTTCGAATACTTTGATTTATAAAAAAACTGTGCTGCCAAACTATGCTAGTTTCTGAGGTACAAAATAGAGGTGCATATATTCAGCATAATCCAAATGTGCTCTATGCAAATATTTCATAAGTTTCTGCCACTCCGTGGACCTCCCTACACATGCATGGATGAACTCCTGGACGAGGCCGTTGGAGAAGCAGCCGTTGGATGAACTCATGTGCTATAAATATAAGTGTGTTAGACCTCATTTATCCAAAATACAAGTTAATGAAAAAAAATACTTCAACTACCGTACCCTTGGCACACGGCCAATGTTCAAAATCAGTTTTGCTCCTCTGTCGTTTTGTGTCTGGCCCAACTCCAATTATAAACTAGAGTCAGGTGTTTTTATAAGGCCGATCATTATTAGAGTCGGGCTTGTTTTTCAGTCGACTTTGATATTGCTAGTATCATAGCCGGGCGTTTTTCATGGCCCTCTATAAAATTATTGAAGGAAATATCATTATTAATTGGCCAACTCAGATAAGATAATATCCGAGTCGGTTTTGTTCTTTGAGTCAATTTTCTTGTAAACTCGACTAGGCCAGCCTTTCGGAATTTGTTTTTCTCATGCTAAAACCGACTTAAGTCACCGGCTCCAATACTCAGTTTTGTACTAATGAGCCAGAAAAGTTAATCACATATTCCATAAAATAAAATCATCATGTACCAATAACCACAAATTAGCGGTGTAGCAAATTTAAAAAATCCTTAATGCATACATCTATAACATTTTGTAGTAAAGCAAGTATAAAACTACCAATAAATTATGTTGGTAGGTACCTAGCTGAAAGGATGCATTCACACTAATTGTATAACTTTCAATCAACAACATTCTCATGATAAAGTTCAGTATCCAATTGCTCAATTAGTTTAAGTTTTTGTTTGTCTACATATGCTCAACACTACATAATTAACATGATATTAGGAGACAGGGATAAATTTATGCAGAATAATAATTATACACTAAATACCTTGTCATCATCATATTATGGTGAATGGGACGTGCCAAACGTTTTAGTGTTGCCATTGCATATTTCCTAGTTTTACCCATGTCAATTGCATCAAGTCTAGAACGTCCAGTCATGAGAGTTATTTGAGTGGATGGGTTGACATCAATCCTTTGAATCATCATTTACAAAATAATAATCCCAATCAAGTTTGATAAATATCTTCTCCGATATTGTACTGACAACAATCTCCAGATTCAAACTAACAGCTTTCTCTCGTCAGACCTGGCACGAGGTCCTCGCCTGGCTCCGTGTGCCAATTACGGCGCCCAACCAGGAGGAAACACTCACGACTTGGTGGCTTCAGGCCAAGACAGACACACCCAAGCCAATGCGTAAGGGCCTCACCTCCATCACCCTCCTCGTACCATGGATGATCTGGAAATTGCGCAATGACTGTGTCTTCGGGCAAGCTCAGCCCATTGTGCATGACCTGGTGTTCAAGATCAAAGAGGAGGTAAGATCATGGGCTACAGCAGGCGCCTTAGGCCTAAGAGTCATCATGCCATCCACTTGGGATGTACACTAAGTCATATATTCAGAACTTTTGCCTCCTAGGAGGTGTGTAAACAGCATTCTATCTTTACAATATAATGAAATGCAAAGGTCCTTTGCGTTTTTGCGTACAACTAACAGGCCATGGTTATAAATAATTACGCTGATAAAATTTCCCTTTTGACAATTTTTTTTTATACCTAAGTAATTAAAATGAAACCAAGTGAATTATTATAATATGGGGATGCTGGGTTAGGACCAAGGTCGTACAAATTAAATTTGGGCCCAGAAAAATTGAAATAAGAATATTTCGTACTAAACTTTAATACATTTTCACTCTTTTATAGTGTGCTATAATATAAGGAATGTATTTTTCTGTTGTTCGTTTAATTTAACCATGTAACTGGCAATACTACTAAAATATTAGTTTTTTATTTGTACCGACTATTATTGAAATATGTTAAGTTGTATTTAGTAACAAAAGTCTGTTCTAGAAATATTTTGGCTGCAATATCACAAATAATAAAATTTGAAGAGTTCAATATACATTTTCAAATTCTGGGCCATCCTATCAACAATAACGTATGCAATTTTGCGTTAATAATAATAAACGACACATCAGTAATACACGTATTAGACAAATTTATTTATACTAAACTTTAATACTTTTATATAATTGTTTATGTCAACATACTCCCTTTTACTGTTTGCATTTAGCAATTTTGGCCAAATATAAGTAGTGCTAAATTTAAGATCATCTTGTTTGTTCTACAATACTAACACAACCAATTCACTAAATCTAAAAATGAAGGACAAGACGGCATGCCACGATGGTTTAACTTGTCCTAATTAGATGACTTCTATCATATGTATGGGGTCGTGTTGATTTTTGTACTCTTATTAACTTGAACAAACTCAAAATATCTTAATAGAGATTCCTAGATTTCTCAACTAAATTAAATATACAAGATTATAGAAGGACTCACAATGGGTTTTGTCCTCGGATCACTGAAATTGCTCACTATTAATTCTTTTGAAGTCAAAAAAGAATTTTATCTTTACATGGTTTAGTAATAGTTTGCTGCCAGTGGGAGGACCTATGTACATGTGAGGTGGCCGCCGCCCCTAGCCCAATGAAATTTTGCCTAATATCCACTGATTGTTGGCCCATTTGGCCCAACATGCTTCTGCAGCCCAATGCGAGGGTGGATGTAGTAAAGTTTTGTTGAGATAGATCGAAAGCATGCTTAATCTCAAAAAAAAAAAAAGATCGAAAGCATGCTTAGGTAACACAAAAAGCGCGTGAACTATATGTAATAAAATTGTTCGCCGCAGCGTGTCAGCTGACAACAACAAGTAAGGCAAAGTACACAATGTATTTCATCTTCTGTGCGACCGGGTGCATGTTACCCGAAGTATATCAGAAGGTACCCTATACCAATAAGACACTAGGGCTAAATAAGAAATTTCACAGAGAACTGACAAACACGACTCTCCAATTGTCGACTATTAGCGAGGTTTTTGTTAATTATAGAATGGCTCCTATGTGTCGTCCCATTCACGGAGAGAATAGCAAAATAAAAAAGCACAATTGGTGTCAAAAATCAAAACACATACCATTTTATTCGATTTGTGATGTTTTTTTCTACATTGTTGGTAACTTTGCTCCAACTGGAGATGAGATCGTACAAGCAAAATATTTGATCGACAAGGCGGTGCTCCTTTTGGTGTCAATCGCAGCCATTGCTCGTACCTGGTTGTTGGCCATGTCAACAGCAAGAACCCATGCCTTAGGGTGCAGAAACTTGACCCTGGCGATCAGGTAAACAACAGTACCATGTTCATCGTCATTCAGGCTGAGAACAGGCTGACATGTCCAGAGATTCTGCAAGTTGCGCTCTGCAGGCTCACATAGCATTCCACAGCGAAGCAGTGCATAACGCATTGCTCTGTCGACTCTGATACCAGACGCATTGACAGTGAAATCAACCTTCCAATCCTCCATAGCACCGGTGATGCTACGGTTGGTGTACGTGATGAGCACCCAGTCGTCGATCCTGAGCATAGGGCCCCTGGTTTCAGGGTCTTTACCAGGAAGACGATCGCCGGAGGCTTCCAGCTCGACAAACTTGAGGCAATCCCCCATGACAGAAACGCTCCGGTAAGGTTTCGGACAGCAGTCAAGCGCCATGCCCCCGTAGCTCCTCGGCCTTACCCAGGGGCGGCGCTGGGGGTATGCCCCTGTATTCACAGGAATACCCAAGTTTCTGGCAAGAAAAAAATCATGTACGTATTTGGCTCAGGCAAGCAACTGAAGCAAGCAGTCTCGTGCGAGCCGTGCATGTATGCGAGCCCTGATGCGAGCCGGCCTAGCTCCCTCGCGTGGAAAAGAACGTGCACGACATATTTGGCCCAGCCCAACTGTAGCTCACCAAGGCAGAACAGAGGCAGAAATGCACAGACGCGAAAAAAGCCCATCTCGCTCGCTCGCTCCATCGGCCGTCACTCGCATTGCACGCACAGACCACTCACGCGCAGACGGCCACAGACGCTCTCTGTCATTTGCCCCTTTCCTAACTCGACCTAGACCACGACCTGCTCGACGAGCCGCCGGCCGATGCAGCCAGAGAGCAGTTGACGGCCGCGCCCGCGGCGGCGGCGCCCCGCCCCCCGCCGACCAGCGCCCCTCTCGTCCGCCCCGCCCCAGCGCCCCCCAGTGCGTCCCCTTCCGTGCGTGCTCGACCTGTTCCCCAGCGACCCAGCCGCCGCCGCCGGCCTCCTCTGTCCTTGTCCGGCTCCGGCTCCGGCTGCTCCTCTCCTCCCTCCTCCGCGCCTCCCTCCCCAGCTCCCTGCCCAGCTCGCTTAGTCGCCTCCCCAAAAGGCAACAGGCCAACAGCCCAACCCCAAGCAAGCTATGGTTTCCCCTTTCCCGGCCGGCGGCTGGCCGGCTACCCCGGCGGCGATTTGGAGCCTTGGAGGCAAGTTATTGTGAGCTACAGCCTGAGATGTAAGTAATCCAGATTTCCTTGTCTGAGATCCATCTGTGATGAATGTTTTCTGGATCCCATGTTTACTGTGTATCTCCGTATCTGCCAGAGTAGGTTCCGAGAGTAGCATTTTTGCTATGAATATATGCTCACGTTCGTGGCATTTTTGTGCCAATTTATAGTGGCAGTGGCTCTAAACCAGTCAGGTGTCCGGCTTGTAAGAGGAATTGTGAAGGACCTACAGCCTGACAAATTAATCCTGGACAATGGAGAGGAGGTTCCTTATGGTTTGTTGGTACTTGGTATGGTCTACTGGAGTTGATGCTTCATCATTCGTTAAGTCATTGCCATTTCCTAAGTCGCACGGTGTAATTGTTTGGTATGAGGCAACACCTGTCGGCTCATGTCTAAGTCCAGGATTCTTACTAGATTATGCATCCCTTGCAGGATCTGTGTAGATGAGTGGTTCTGTGTTCCTTCAGTTCCAGATGTGTTCGCTATTGGTGATTGCAATGGTTTCCTTGAAAGCACAGGCAAGGAAGTTCTCCCAGCTTTGGCTCAGGTAATTTGAGAGTATTTTGTCAAGCTTCTATCTAAAACCATCGAGGCATATGCATTGTTTCCTTGATGGTGGTTCTATTTTGATTTAAATATGTTGTTGTTACCATTCTACCAAATGATTATGGTTAATATAATATGAAGTATTGATGCGTGTAGACAATTTTAGTTTTCTTGCATCATTTTTTTCTTCCCTTTAGAATTCGCCCGACCTCATTTTTTTCCCGTCCTCCGCCACTGTATAGTACATTTAGAGCAAAAAAAAATTTTTGGGAGGAATACCCATTGTTCATTTCCTGGAGCCGCCACTGGCCTTACCGGCAGCGGCACGAGTCGGATCTTGTCATCGTCGTCACGGAGCACGTCGTAGAGCAGTATCCCGTGCCAGAGATCCACCCAGCCGATGGTGCCCCCGAGCGTGATCACCGAGTTGGTGACGTGCTGAAAATGCCGGCGAGTACCGTCGTCGGGGAGCGGCATCGGGTAGGGTATCTGCGGCGGGTCGACCAGCACCTTCTTGGAGGTCCAGTCCCAGTTCTCGGATTTGAACACGTAGAGCATGAAATTGTAATATGAGGTTTGAGACAGCGCGGCGATCGTGAAGTGATCGTCGCGGGGGAGGACGCCGACCTCATTGTCTCTGATTCTGAATACGTGAGGGTGAGGAGGGTGTGGGAGGAGCTTGAGCCACGGCGGGCTCTAGCGGCGCGGTAGATGAAGTAGTCGCTCATCCTCTGCGTGATGTTGCGCGGCGGCGGGCCGCGGCCGGTGGCGACGCGGAGGACGAAGAAGCTGTCCGTCGTGGTGAGGATGGTCGGTGCCTGGAGGAAGTCTTGGTGGTCGCAGCGCAGGTGCACGGAGAGACGGGAGGGGATTGGTGGGTGGGCAGGCCACAAGGACACGCCGATGAGGCTGCCGTTGCTCGTGAGCGCTTGGGCCGTGCTGCTATTGGAGTTTGAGTTGGAGTTGTCGATGTACGCCGTGGAATCCACGAGGATGCAGGCGGCAGCCGCCGCCATGGGAACGGGTTTGGTACTGCGCAGCGTGCGTGGATTTCTCAGGTTAAAGAGGAGCCGGACTCAAACAATATTAACGCTAGCTCCCCTGCCCTAACGTGTACTGTACATTTTGGTATATCAACTTGTGAAACCTACTCTCGGAACAAAAAATTAGAAAACTTGTGAAACCTGAGTCACCCTCGGAATTAAAACCTGATAAAGTTATTCTGGCAACTAACCTTTCATGTGTTACAAGTTAAAACAACTGTGAACTAGTCACTCCGTTTTTTAATATACGACTAGTTGACATGCACGTGCAACGCACGTAACCAACTATTACAAAAGTAAACATAAATGGAGATTAAAAAACTAGAGTACAAATGTTAGAAATTCAGTTAATCATACTACAAGCAAGAAAACATTGTTGGAAAATCCCATGTAATTGCTTCGATACATAGTTAAATATAATTGCAATTCTTGGACACATAAGGTTCACATATGATTCATTCCTCCTCCTCCATGTGTTCCAAATCCAATGATGACCTACAAATAACTTGTGAAAAACAAACATTGAATATGCTAGTCATGCCAGCTTGCGTTAACGGAAAAGGCGAATGTGTTGTTACTATGAACGACATACATGCTATAAAATTACATGCAACGGTAGCATTAGGATTGAGTAGGAGTATTCATATTGTTCAAGCTTACAAGCCATCCTTACATATACAAGCCAAGTTAAGAATGAGACAATTTCACCATTGAATCGACAAAAACAATCATTTACTTAGGCCTGTCACGAAGAAACACATACCTCTATTTTGGAAATAATATATTACATCTTGTTTGAGGTTCGACGATTCTTAGTTCTGATATAATAATAATTCCGAGAAATCTTGCATTATGTCGGTCTAGTTCCGCCTAACTCACAAGAATGCTTGTGAGGGCAAAGGGATGCTGTGTAAGAAAAATAATAGCTTTATTTGAAAGAATTTATGTAAATAATTCATTTGATGGAAATTCTGTAGTAAAAGTAATTTCTTACTAATAGACCTTTTAGTACCCGTCAGTCTAGTGTTTCAGTTATCTTGTTCGGTGCCCGTATGTCATCTATGAAAACATTACACCCTTGTCTTACCATGAAGATTAGCAGTCCAGGGTGCTAAGTCTTTGTGTTTTGCCAGAGCCTATGCCCACCGTCTTAGGCCAAACCACATCGCAGCTGTCAGGCAGTGAGGCAGCCACCGTAACAAATAGGACACCTCACATTCTCCGGTAGAAGTCCAAAGAAAGGATCGGTTCAATCAATTACCCACTGTAGCTAGCCGCACGACATCTCTTCTTCCTCTCTCTCTGTATTATCTCTCCACCGAAACAGAGCTCCTACACCATGGCTCGGACCAAAGAGAGTAAACATCAAGGATCAAGGAGAAGAGGAGATGCTCCCTGCAGGAAAATTCCCATCATGGTTATGGTGGTTGTCGACTCTATAACTGGCCCGGCGGCAGCGGCGGATTTACTGCAGCGGCATCCCTACTGGCATCCATCGGCAACGGCGAGCGGTAAGGGCACGTACAACGCAGGCGTTTAGCCAGCGACGCCAGGATTTTTCTCCCGATCAAATGACAGTTACGCTATTCGATCCCGGTCTATAGACGCTTAATTGTAAGCGTCGACGCAACTATTGGCGCCAGGCGCTTAGCTAGAAATTGGCCTGCCGCACGAGAATCGGATCGAGTTAGTTAAAGAGATAATAATACACTATCAACCAATGAGTTTGTGCAATAATGAAAATACAATCGAACTGATCATTTAAATAAAACATTGTTACTCTTATAAGCTGTGTATATATGAGAGCTATGCAACTATACAAAGTCATGTATCTCCTAGACTCATACCTCAACAATTACATAGTTTCCATGACAGCAATATATTCTGTAGGAACATAAAAGCCATGGCACATACAAATTGCACAGACCGAATGGTCTCGCTTGGAATAGTATGCAGCATGGATGATCATGTATGCACCCACTGAACAATTTCAGAGGAAGTTTTAGAACTATTCAAATTGAGCCACTGACTCAAACCAGCCAAATATTTCACGCCTTGCAAACGCATGGAGAAAATCAATCTCTCTTGTTTGACACGGAACCCACTTTCATCTGTTGCATCTGAGGTAGTCTATTTTTTGTTGGAACTGAATATTCCCAAACACATCGCAACAACAGAAAACAAAGGAAGGCAGGTGAAGAACAATTATACCTGATGGACCAGAAGGCACAAGCGAACAAGCAAAACAGAGGACCTGAACAAATGCACTCCTCCATGAGCAACCCTCTAGAACCATGCGGAAGCAGAAAATAAGGCAGGTACAACGAAGAACTGAAGGATGCCGGGATGAACTCACCTGAGCGATGGTAGATTTTGTGGTTTTTTCTTTCTTCAGATAAAACACGTTGGATGAGCAGCTAGGTGCAAACCACCTCTAGTACTTGGTACTGCAACAGAACGCTCTTGAACTATATATAAAAATTCTCTGAATCCTGTGAAGAAAACAATCGAACATCAGGAAAATGCCAATGGAAATCATCGAAAGAAGAAAAATTGCTTGATAGGAGTTCACAGGCATCATGATCTGTACAACTGAAGTGATGTAGACCAAAATATCCAAAAGACCAAAGTAAGTAGCTGCGACACAAGACGAATTCAGTACTCTCAACCAGTTCATTATTCACAACCAATTAGCCATCAATCCAAAATCAAATTGTTCCAACCTTTCAAATTTCCCCATCAACCAGCTCCAATCAAATTCACCATCAGCCCCACACTGACGGATCAAGGACGACGATGCAGAAAACAGACATCAACCAATGCAAAAAAAATTATATGCACCGTGTTCTTCTTTACGCCGGTAGCTTGTCACGAGTCAAGGAACTAACCTTGGTCGACCGGGAACTCGCGCTTGACGGGGTGGTCGTACTGAAGGATGGCGCCCGCCGGCGTCTTCTGTAGCAGGAGGCCTCGAGGCACCGAAGCAATACTGTGGTTGTTCTGCCAGTGGAGAACCGCGTGAGGGCAAGCGACGGCGACGAGCAAGGCAGCAGTGCGGAAATGAGAATGAGTGAGTCTGGGGCGTACCTTTTCTACCGGTTGAAGGAGACAAGCACGTCCACGATCGACGTTGAATGCCGGTTGCCATTTGACTGAACGGATCGTGGCGGCAGTTGCCATAGCTGGAGCTGACCACGGCGCGACGTGGACGAGGTTGGTTCCGGTGGGGCAGACTGATCTGGCGGCGCAACTGATTGTCGAGCTGCAGCGCGACGCGGCTAGGGCCGGCAGGCGAGATCCATGGGGGTGGAGGTCGGCAGCCGGCGGCCCAGCATGTGGCTGGGAGGCGACGTACGAATGGGGTTGTGGTCGAGGGATGGGGGCCGGCAGGCGAGATCCACAGGGGTGGAGGTCGGCGGCCGGCGGCCGGCGGTGCAGCATGCGGCTGGGGAGACGACGTACTACTGGGGGTTGTGGTCGAGAGATGGGGAACGGTTATCCTGCTCTTTTTTTTTTTTTTTGACTTGAGCTCCTTCATCGTGCGTGTGCACGTGTACGCTGGTTTTTTTCCTGAGTCTCTTTTTTTAGCGTGCGGTTCATCGGGAAGCGACTCTCGGTTTTTTTAGCGCTATGTATTGTTTCGTGTGGGTAAGTTGGGTAGCGACGTACCACGGAATGCCACCGGCTCTGCTTTAATATATACTAGTTGAGTGCCCGTGCGTTGCCACGACTCCTCTTCTTAACCCGCATGAATATTTATGTGCGACTACAGAACATTATAAAAAATAGGTACTTGTCAAAAAACCGCAAAACAATATCAAACTATTTTAAAAATATACCCCGACAGAAAGTCAAGGTGTCATATTGCTCCATCTCTGAAGAAAAAACATTCATAATACACCATAGAGTCTCAAGTGAATACATGTTTGCGGGCTTTAAGCCTTTAAGTGTTAATAAAAAACACTAAGTCATAGGAGGGATCAACGTAGAAGTAGAACAAAATTCTCAAAAAAAAACGTAGAAGTAGAACATTATATTTGGATCAATCTGCAAGGACTACAAGATATTTCTTACATTAGCTTGTAGGAGTATTTTTCTCCATACAGATTAAAAAGTAAAGACCATCGGCTCAAAAGCTGAATATGAAACATATTGCATAAGCTTTTGGTCCTTCTGGGTTTCACGATGCACTATAATAAACTTTAGCCACGTTTAGCTGCAAGTGAAGATCATTTTCAACTATATCATCCATCAAGTTTGTATAAACTACCATGTCGGAGCACTCGATCATACCTTGTTAGGGAAGTCCGCACTTTCCATGGCGAGCAATCAAATTGAGCGATTACAACAAAATATCATATCATAGTCAAAAATAAATAAATATCATATCCTAAATACAAATACGACTTGACCCCAAGCAACACGAAAAACTATATATATTCAACTATTCAAGTAGTACCACCAAAAGATAATTTCCCCCTAACATAAAGTATAAACCGATGATGCTACAAAACCAGTTTCTTAGAAAAAATGTCAGATTCAGGCCATTCCAATATTATTCTATAAATTAATTCGGTGTTTCTAGAAGAGAGATTTGGAGTGCATTTCAATGTTTTCATGGTTCAGCAAGCAGTACAAAGTGTCTGGTTGGGAGTGCATTTGTTCTTAAGAAAGTAGCCACTCCATGAGGATTGAGGACCAAACCGTGTGATTTTCATATAATACGCCTTATCGCATGCCTCCAGTTTTCCATGCATCACAAAATTGCCTGAACAACAAGGATCATTCAGAACGCACGACTCAGGGAATTGAAACTACCAGGACATATATCAAAGAAACTGATTAGTAAATACTGCATCCAAAGTTGAACCACATTTACTCTCACCCTTATGTTGTACAACTGGGAATTCGCGTATACTTCATCAAAGATGCTTTCTCAGCACCTGGCGTCTCAAGTCATCAATGGTCGAACACACCGCGTTCATCTCGCTCATAGTACTATGGGAATACCTCAGCACCTCTTTCTAGTGCAGCTGCTTCTGCAGCTCGTCGATCTGTAGCGAACCCATTACACCTGGGACTCTGGGAGGAGGGTTGCTCTTCACCGCCGCCATCTTGCACTGCAATCTTTCGTCCTGCTTGCCGACCAGTATGCCCACGACGCAGATGGCCCGACACACTGTTTGTGATGGTCGTCACGTCGTGGAGTCGCTGCGCCATTTAGGGTTTCCTACCAGCCAATGGTCACGGCGCTTGCACGAGGACGTCCTCGTGCAGGCGGCGCGTCTCCTGGTACTGCAACAGCAGAGTCAGTCACTACCCTTGCAAAAGAATGAAGCGGTTCATCCTCGACATGTTGGTAGATCAGACAACACTGAAAACATTAACCACAGTGGTAAAGGCAACTTGGATAAGTGGCTTCATATGCTCATGGAGGACCAGAAAGAAGGAAATGAAGTATACCATTCTTCATAAGATCGCGACGGTGCCAAGGAGAATGATGCTTTGGATGAGCAGCAAGTGCAAAGCACAATCAATGACGATGAGAGCTGCAGCCTGCAGGAATGAGATAACTGAATGTTCAGAAGAAATCGTCGAGGTGTTGAGACCGCTACTTGCCATGGCACTCCAAGATGCAGGGGAGGAGAAGAGCGGCTGCAGGCAGGCCGGCGCGCAGCACGCCGCCGGCAAAGTGCTCGGCTCGATCAGCGATGTTCCGGGGGCGCGGCGCGGAGGGGCAAGAATGCGGCCGGGTCGAGGGAGGAGAAGAGTGGCATGAGCAAGCGCGCGGTCCGCGGCCAGGGTGAGGGCGGCGCTTGCTGCTGTGGCATCAACCCTAGCGGGGGTGTGAGGAGAAGGACGACGGGGTTGTTTGCGTTTTCACGCACAGAGGTTATGGAGATGAGATCGTGGGGAGAAGAGTGGAGGACGTGCGTGGATTTTTTTTCCAGCCATTTTTTCTTCCATGCGGGAGTGAGGAGAGGGGCGAGCGACGTACCGCAATCACCATCACCACCGGCTCCGCTTTAATATAGTAGAGATTTAATATATACAGTTTTGAAAGAAATATCATGTGTCAGGCTGGGATGTAAAAAATCATGTGTCCTCTATTATCTGATGATGAATTCTTTCGCGAAGATCAATTGAAAGGTATATACAGTTTTGAAAGAAATATGAAAAAAGTGCTCACGATTGTGTGAGAGTTCTTTTGGCAAGATCAACTGAATCCTTGATTGTGGCATCCTAGTCCGTGTCATCTAGAAAACGGGCCAATAGCTCCTGTACTACATCTTTTCATGCCAATAGCTGGGTACTACGGCTTTCTGAACAATAGCTCGCAGGCGTCGTTTCGTCGAGTTCACATCTCTTACCTAACTCAGTGCTCTTAATCGCAGACAGTTAAGTCAGTTAGGCAGTTAGGATTAGAGGGACGCGGGTGGGACCAAGGGAGGTGGGTGGGACCCACAATCAGCAACGACGACCGTTTAATCTCTTCCCCTGCGCGCGCTTTCTCTGCTTCTTCGCGTGCTTTCTCCGCTTCTTCTTCTTCTTCTCCGGCGACATTGAAGCAGGGCGGCAAACGCCGGCGAGGCAAAACAACTGACAGTAGTTTAAGTAGCTTAATACTTTACTTAATAGAAGTTTTGCATTACAGATGCTCGTGGCTCATAGATTCAAAAGCCACACATAGAGATGAACTGACTATTACAGAAGCTCGCTGAGTCGCTGCTGCTCCTACCCCTAGCTACGACCCAAAATTGGGCTCACAGCAGAGCCCCGGGGGTGCGGCGGCGGCGACGAGGCAGCGGCGCCGCTCAATCCTATTCCTCGTCGGAGCTGATGTCGATGACCTCGTGGAGGGAATTATAGATCCCGACCTCGAGGCGGCGTTCGTCGAGCTCCATCTCCATCTGACGGCGCTTCTCCTCCTCCGTGCTGCGCTGGAACACCTCCAAGGTGACCCAGGGCAGGTCCTCGTCGGAGACGAAGTCCCCGGGCAGGAAGGGGCGGCCGCTGCGCAGTACGAGCTCCTGGTGCTCCTCCTCCTCCGTCTTCGGCGGCGGCAGCGGTGGCCAACCCCGAGGAATGGATGAGCTCCCCGCACCGGAAGAGCTTCCAGCCGTCGCCATGCGGCGGTCGTACTCAGGCAGCTCGCGGCGCTCGTATGCAGGCGGAGGCCGCATTCCGAGGTTCGTCCACGCACGCGCGCCTCGCTTACGACCGCCGTCCGAAGCGACCACGGCCTTCCTAGCGGGGTCTTGTGGAGCCGGCCGCTTCTTCTTCCGCTCCTCGTCGGAGCCGTTGCCACGGCCGGAATGGCCACCCCGGCCGGCGACTCGACCTCCCCTCCTAAACATCGGCGCGCAGCGGGGCTGGATCTACCGGGGTAGCTCGATTTGATCACCGGCGGCGAGCTAATGCGAGCGGCGGCGAGGCGAGGTTGTGGAATGGGGAAATAGCTAGGTCGCGACGTCGCTTGTGGATAAGAAGAAGAAATAGCCAGGGTACGACATGGGCCGGCTTGTTTTCTGGGCCGTCGAGTTGGGCCGTGGCCTATGCGCGTTCGAAATAATGCAGCTAAAAAAAACATGATCGGACTGGCCAATCAGAGCGCAGGACTGGGAGTGGCGCGGATCGGGGTGGTTTCCTTCTAGAAGGCATGATCGGACGGCAAGGGTTAAATGACAGAAGCTTCATAGGATTTTGTGTGGGTTGAGCTACTAATTCAGGAAAAAATTAAACAAAATCACAGAACCTTCATTTTGTTGTGACTTAGAATGATCCGGCTTAGTTTTTCATGTTGGTGTTTAAAATTTGTTTAAATGCTGATTTGGTTTGAGTTTGGCCGAATTTGAAATATTCATGAAATATTCAAAAAACATCAAACAAATGCAAATCCAGTGCACATGGTTTGTATATATATAGTAGATGTGTAGGAAAGTTTTTTGGCTGATTTAGAGATGGTCGAAAAAAAGTTGCTTACAAATGGAGCCGTTTACACTACCTTTGGGGCTCATTTGAACTCTATTTTGGTGTGTAACATGAAATTGTCCAAATAGCCATGCCATTCACACATATGCTTGCCATGGTATGGGAAACAACCTCATCGAAGGAATTTTCAAAATTATTTTTAGAAGTATCATTTTCCTTTTTTAAGTGCTAAAAATGACTTATTTTGTGAAGCAAGTACATAAATATGGTTCAAAATGACACCCATTTAATTTTCACAAGAGCAGTACATATTTGATGGATAATCCCTAAATATGAGACTTTTCCTTGCTTTCTATCTAAATTCCCTTCTTTAATTGACTTTATGTCAATTTTCCGAAAGTAATTCAAATTTGAACTACAACTATGCGATAGTTTGCTCTGAAATTGTTGCAAAAATAATTTTAAGGTACACAAGTAGTGGTTACAACATAGAACCATCGATAGTTTTTGAAAATTCAACCACCTTAGATGAGTACCCATGCTCTCCATTTTGACCAATGTTTGAAAGAAATGAGAAAAAGTGAAAACATACTCAAAAAAAGAAACCCTTTGGCATGGAGTCCTTTTATATGTACTAGTTTCTAGGAAAAATGATAAACTTGAGTTTTGACAAACTTTTCAAAACAATACTTCACAAAAATGCAATCATCTACAAACATATATAAGTTTCAAGCCAAATGACCAATGTATGGCCATTATCGTGTCATAGTTTGTGATAAAGTTCCCATATTCAGCACATATGCTTGCCATGGTATGGGAAACAACCTCATCGAAGGAATTTTCAAAATTATTTTTAGAAGTATCATTTTCCTTTTTTAAGTGCTAAAAATGACTTATTTTGTGAAGCAAGTACATAAAATATGGTTCAAAATGACACCCATTTAATTTTCACAAGAGCAGTACATATTTGATGGATAATCCCTAAATATGAGACTTTTCCTTGCTTTCTATCTAAATTCCCTTCTTTAATTGACTTTATGTCAATTTTCCGAAAGTAATTCAAATTTGAACTACAACTATGCGATAGTTTGCTCTGAAATTGTTGCAAAAATAATTTTAAGGTACACAAGTAGTGGTTACAACATAGAACCATCGATAGTTTTTGAAAATTCAACCACCTTAGATGAGTACCCATGCTCTCCATTTTGACCAATGTTTGAAAGAAATGAGAAAAAGTGAAAACATACTCAAAAAAAGAAACCCTTTGGCATGGAGTCCTTTTATATGTACTAGTTTCTAGAAAAATGATAAACTTGAGTTTTGACAAACTTTTCAAAACAATACTTCACAAAAATGCAATCATCTACAAACATGTATAAGTTTCAAGCCAAATGACCAATGTATGGCCATTATCGTGTCATAGTTTGTGATAAAGTTCCCATATTCAGCACATATGCTTGCCATGGTATGGGAAACAACCTCATCGAAGGAATTTTCAAAATTATTTTTAGAAATATCATTTTCCTTTTTTAAGTGCTAAAAATGACTTATTTTGTGAAGCAAGTACATAAAATATGGTTCAAAATGACACCCATTTAATTTTCACAAAGAGCAGTACATATTTGATGGATAATCCCTAAATATGAGACTTTTCCTTGCTTTCTATCTAAATTCCCTTCTTTAATTGACTTTATGTCAATTTTCCGAAAGTAATTCAAATTTGAACTACAACTATGCGATAGTTTGCTCTGAAATTGTTGCAAAAATAATTTTAAGGTACACAAGTAGTGGTTACAACATAGAACCATCGATAGTTTTTGAAAATTCAACCACCTTAGATGAGTACACATGCTCTCCATTTTGACCAATGTTTGAAAGAAATGAGAAAAATTGAAAAATACTCAAAAAAAGAAACCCTTTGGCACATGGCCTTAGTTTATCATCTACTAACATCTCCTAGAGTTTGAGATCATTTGGAGAAGGTCGAAAAAATGACAGGTTTAGAAATGGGGCTGTCTGGGCTACCTTTGGGGCTCATTTGTAGCTCATTTTGGAGAACCAATGTGAAAATTTGCAGGATTATAAATTGGAATGACCAAGTTAGCTCAACCAACTACATAATTGTATATAATCATTGCAACATCCAAGTCTAGCACAAACATTGAAAGTTGAATTTTGGTTCAAGGTTGAATTCAAACATTCAAAAGTTCAAAAAATTCAAATTTTTTTGTCCAAGTGCAATATTTTAATTGATGGGACAACTCACTATTATAGAAATTTCTATAATAGTGAGATGCCCGACCAACAAAGCTACGAGACTTGGACATATAATGTGCAACACCTAAATTGCGAGCAAGGGGACTCGAACTTAGGTGGGCAAAGGCATCATCAACCCTTTGCCACTAGGCTATGCCTCTGTTTGCGAAAATTCTACCACCTTTAGGAGGTTCAAATGAAATCCATCTCATCATAAAGCCTAGTACAAATAACATGTACATTCCAATTGTAATTCAAAGTTGAATTCAAAAATTAGTATGAAATCATTGCAACATCCATGCCTAGCATAATTAACATGTACATTTCAATTTTGGATCAAAATTGATTTCAAATATTCATAAATTAGGACAAAAGAACCAAAATATAAAAAAATTCAAAAATTCAAAATTTTTGTCACATTGCAGCAGCTTTGTGGTTGGGACAACTCATTATTATCGATTAATCGATAATAATGAGATGCCCGAGCCACAAAGCTACTGGACATGACATATAATGTGCAACACCTAAATTGCGAGCAAGAGGACTCGAACTTAGGTGGGCAAAGGCATCATCTACTCTTTGCCACTAGGCTATGCCTCTGTTTGCGAAAAATCTACCACAATTGGAAGGTTAATATTTGCAAATGGAATACGACGGCGCAAGAATGCCACAATCGGCAGTGCCCGGAGCTCGTACGCAGACGTGTTCGACAGTGTGCATGCAACAATCCGAGCCACAAAGAACACTAACACAAGGAACTGAATAATTTACATTCTGGAGACTAAGTTTCACCTAAAAAAACTAGGTTCAACCTACCGGAACGTGCCCAGTTCTCCAAAAGAGCACGTCCAGTTCACGTCCAGAGCACGCCTCCAAGGTGTTCGACGTATTGTTACATTGCGATTTCGCAAAAGAACTACCACCACACGCTGCCAAGCGCTGGGCAAACAATGCCTGAAATGGTTTCAGACACCTAACAAAATTAACTACACTAGTTACCTACAGAATGCAGGACGATCTTGCTTCCGCCATGGCTCTGCAGCAAAATCTTCCCTCCGCCATGGCTTTGCAGCAGGATCTTCTACCTCCATTTCATCGCGCAGAGGGTTTCGGAGCAGACCAAAGCTTCCGCCTCCATCCCGGCAACTAGGCTGAACGCCTCAAGGGTCAACGCGGCACTGTCCATGCTCGGGGTTGAGCCTGCTGAACTGCAGCTCGATGAGCTCCCGCCCGAGCTGCTCTCCTCGCTCCAGCCGCTGCTCTCCTCGCCCGAGATGCTCTCCTCGCCCGCAGCAAGTTTGCGCATCGACGCAAACCGCAGCCTCCTCTTCGGCGGCGAAACAGAGCGGCGCTGAAAACCCTCGGCGTGACGCAACCATGCCGATTTCAGCACCTGGTGCACTGAAATCTTGTAGCTGCGGCACACATATCGGTCCGCCGGTCGCCTCGGCGATCGTGGACCCTTACCACCCCATCCGCCGTCCTCCCTAGGCTCCATTCTCCTCGCTCCAGCCGCCCGCCCCCTCGCCGCAGCTCGATTCGCCCGCGCCCTCGCCGCCCGCCCCCTGCCGCAGCTAGCTTCGCCCGCTCGATTGCCGCAGCTCGAATCGCCCGCTTCTTTGCCGCAGCTAGCTTCGCCCGCCCCATTGTCGCCGCTAGACTGGACAGAGTGAGGCCGGAGAGACCGAGACGACGGGACAGAGTGAGGGACGAGCGAGCTCCGCGGGACGCCGGCGCGTGGCAGTGACGGTTCCCCACGAACGGAGCCGGTTTCGCTGACGCGTGGGTCCCACTGTGGAAACATGTCTCCACGTACCGGTCAAACCTGGGTTACAGCGTGGGGAACATGACTTGACGGCCATGTCACCTCAGAGCAATAACTGGTCCAAGCGACATAGCACGCGAGCTATTTAGGTAGAAATAAGACGCCGCTGAGCCAATTCCCCGAAAAAATGTAGTACCTGAGCTATTGGCCCCTAGAAAACTCCATGATTGTGGCAAACAAACACCTCGACCCCAGCTTCGTCAGGGGTGCGGGCGGCGTGCACTCTTCCTGGAGGCCGAGGTGTCCGACCTCCGACACCGTCGCCGGGCCTCGCTCTGCTCCACCCCGAGGTCACCAGGGGTGCCGGGCGGCACCTGCTCATGCTCCATATGAAACGCTTCGCACGCGGCGGGATCGTGCTCGCCTCTCCGCGCACCATCAGGCCGAGGACGAAGGCGGCGGGATCGTGCTCGCCTCTCCGCGCACCATCATGACCACCTTCCTCCATGCTTGGGCCGACGCTGTCCGCTGCGACGGCAATGGCATCGACGTCGACCGCGCCCCGTGCCATACGGCCCGGATACACTCATTCCGCGCCGTCCGCTTCGCTGCGAGTTCGAGCATGGTGGCGCCGAGTGCCTACCGCTGTCGATGCACGTGGTGGCACGCAAGGACGGCGGTGCCACGGGCAAGCCCCCGGCCGATTCCTGTCCAGGTGGACCACCGCCAGCTACGCCCGCGAGCTCGAGCGCCTCTTAGCCCTCGGCTCCTCCTCGACGTGATCCCTTCCGAGCAGCCTGAATACGCGTGTACTGAATGCCCTTCGCCCCGTCGACGTCTTCCTCCAGACCTCCACGGATTTCTTCAGCCGTGGCCGCCGTTGGCGTATCCGACAAGCTCAAATTGGGGATTCTTATCCTGCAGTAGTTTCGAAAGGAACGAAAATGTCGTGGATTCGTTTCCCGGCCGCCTCCCCGCCGCGCCCGATCAATCCATCCACATACGCAGCGGCTTCAGGCACAACTCATAGCCGAGGCATCTATCAACGATTTGAGCGACGATAGTATCTCCCTACCTGTCCTATCCGAGCTCAATGTCCCCACGACCGCGGCCATGGCAAGGGTCTCCGTGCCTTTTCTTTTTATCGGTGGCAATCTTCTGTAATTAATGGCAAAACGAAAAGGTGGTGGCAATTTGGTCGTATTATGTGATTTCGTGGAGGGCAAAACGGTCCAAAACGGACAATGTCTAGTTGTCAAACATTTGGACGATCTGGGCCGTATAATCGGATATTGAAGGGCTCAGATTTAAAGTATCCTAACAAGACAAGTTTGCTCTTTTAATAGTATTATAGATTATAGAAGATGTTTTAGCTAGGTCACATGTTAGATAGGTGCACACCCAAATAAAGTCTACATACATGTTGACACATATAAATGTTTGGTACAAGGTAAAACATCTTATATTTATAAACGGAGAGAGTATGTGTTAGGGATTATTGAAGGAAACGATCACACACTAGTAGGAAAACAGCTATCAGTGACGCACCAAACACATATTCTGTGGTGCACCTGGCCAAATTGCTGGTGCGCCACAGAATTGACGCCACTAAATTATTATTTTTCTGTGGCGCACCATGGCAGGTGCGCCACAGAATTCTGAAAAGTTCAAAAAATTCAAAAACTGCAAAAAAAAGTTTCAAAAAAAATCAAAATATGAAATAATATAAAAAATCCTATTTATTCAAATTTTTTGAACCCCATCTTCCCGCTAGGTCACCTATCCTCAAAGTGCTCCAACCCTAGCACGCTTAACTTCTAAGTTCCACCCACTTCACCTACCCTTGTGCTACTCAAATCTTATTGATATATATATCATATGAATCCTCTTAAGTCTTGTATGTGGGTATGTTATCTATGTGTTATAAATGTGCGTTTTTAAAATTCAGATTTTCCAAAAACTTCTAAACTTTGAAAAGGAGGGTTAAAAAGTTTCAAAAGATCCTAAAAATTTCAAAAAAAATCAAAAAACTTAAAAATTCAAAAAAGTCAAAACTTCAAAAAAAATCAAAAAACTTAAAAATCTCAAAAAAATTCAAAAAACTTAAAAAATCAAAAAAATTCAAAAAAGTCAAAACACTTAAAAAATATTCAACAATCTTCTTTGTTATACATTTCTGTGCCTTTTTCGAATTTTCAGATTTTTTTGATTTTTTTGATTTTTTAGAATTTTTTTGATTTTGCTGCGAAAAACCGTCTGTATGAAATAACTTTTTTTTCTTTTTGAATCTTAGGAATCTGTGAATTGCTGACCGGGTAAACCCTGGTGGATTCGAACTCCATTTTTTCTCTAGTTTTTTTGGCATATTTTTTGCATTATTCCGACGTCGTATGCAAAAGTTATGGCCGTACAAAGATTTATTTTTCATTTGTTGCAGAAAAGGTCAAAATTCATATTTCAAAATTTCTACACGTACTAGACACTCATATCTACCCACATGTAAAAGGGTTTTAATTTTTGAAATTTTTATCGTTCTCTTTTGCCTCCTGCAAGACTAAAAAGGCGATCCAGGGGGGGAGGGGGGTGGGATTTGAAAAAATAAAATTCTGTGGCGCACCTGGCGTGGTGCGCCACAGAAAGTCGACATTCTACGGCGCACCAGGCCTGGTGCGCCACAGAATTATTTTTTTCAAATTCCCACCAGCCCCCCATCCGACTTTCTGTGGCGCACCTTGCTTGGTGCGCACAGAAAGTCATAATTCTATGGCGCACCGAGCAAGGTGCGCCACAGAAAGTCACATTTCTGTGGCGCACCAATTAATGGTGCGCCACAGAAATTAATTCTGTGGCGCACCAATTAGTGGTGCGCCACAGAATGTCAAGCTGCCTATAATTGTTTTGAGAAAAGACACCTGGAGACATTATATATCTGTTATTTATCAAGAAAAACAGCTGATCCAAATTAGATACAATTCGACACAACACAGCCAGTACGAAATAAAAATAAAGTGAAATCCATAGTGGTTGTCTTCTTAATATGTCCTAAATGATAATTTACAGCATCTGCACTCGCGGCGCCAATAGGGCTGCCCATAACCCTATTGGGTGTGCCAGAGATAATTTCTTGCCCACTCGCGGCACCAATAGAGGGTTTAGGTCCCACCCTCCCCGTTGGGGGTCTTTTGGTCGCACCAGACGAAACTGCACGTGACACTTTGGCGGCTGGGTAGGTCAGCCTTGTCATACATAGTCATGAACCTAACCGCCCGATCGTGTAAGAAAAAATATTGGCGCCATGACTCGGGAGCAGTACACTCAATAGCCCGTGGCGCTTTACGACGCCGCTGCTCTTATATGCCATTTTTTTCATGACAGGGGTTACCATTATGAAGATAGCTAAATACTTGGGAGTTGCTACAAAGCAATCACTGCAAAAGGAAACAAATTTGTTCTACCATGTCCATTAAGCAAACCGCTAGGACGGCAGGAATCGTTGGCAATGAAGACACACGGAAGACTGATTAGGCTTCAATTAAGATGCACCGAAAGGGAGCACCAATGGTTTGCCAAATGCAGTAATGCCACATGTGGATGCCCGCGACACCAACGTCGCATTTTTCCAGTTAGAAGGACCAGGGATGCAGCGCGCCGACTGGCGCCTCCACCCCTGGAACGTGACTCTCATTTCTTTAGATGAAATCGATGAGGAGGGTTCGTTTGGTCAAAAGGAAAGGGAAATTTCCCACTATCGGAAAATGCTACAACTTCTTTCTACTAGTTGCTGCATAGAAATTTCATACTCGGCAGTACTTCATGTTGGAGATCGACGCGTCCGCTGGTTGCTACACAGATGGGTGTGCTTTACTCCTTTTGTGTTCTATATTCATTAACCACAAGTCCACAACGCATCCCCTCAGAGAAAAAGAAAAAACCGTGGCACATGATAATTCTTTGGCGTATACCGGTATACGTTATTGCGACGTCAGTGTACCCCAACTGTTTGGGTAATACGCTCACTAGTCTCTTTCCAGGTGGAGCAAATTCCTTCAACGACACGCCCTAAAACAATATAAGAACATTTAGTACATGTAAGTATCCAAACGGAGCCGGCCGGCAGTGACGCATGTCCTCTTCCATCCGGACTGATTCTCCAATACGCCCTAACAAGAATCATCAAAGGAAAGAAATGGTGCCGCGTTACTCAAGCTTTTGGTTACCGACCCAAACAATTTTCCCGGGGCTGTGGTTACCGGAGAATACCGACCAGTTACCTTACAATTTTGAATACCAAATGACCATTTACTGGTGCTCATTTAAATCGTTCTGATGTGTATCAAGTATTCTTTAATTTTCAGCAACTTGTTGAACGTAAATTTTCCCGCAAAATTATCACTATGCAAACTGATTGGGGTGGTGAATATGAAAAACTCAATTCATATTTTAGAAAAGTTGGCATCACCCATCATGTCTCATGTCCGCATGCTCATCAACAAAACAGCTCCGCTGAACGAAAACATTGTCACATTGTTGAAGTTGGTCTTGCATTGCTTGTCAACGCCTCTATGCCACTAAATTTTTGGGATGAAGCTTTCCTTACAACCACTTTTCTCATAAATTTGCTTCCTTCCAAAGTACTTGGTCTTGCTAGCTCAATGGAAAAACTCCTTGATGTTAAACCAAATTATCATGCTCTTCGTGTTTTTGGTTGCGCATGTTGGCTAATCTCCGTCCATATAATAAACGTAAACTCTCGTTTCGATCCAAGCGATGTGCTTTTTGGGGCTATAGTCCTCTCCATAAGGGTGTCAAATGTCTTGATATTTCTACGGGACGTGTTTATATCTCTCGGGATGTTGTGTTCGATGAGAACATCTTCCCTTTTGCGTCTCTAAACCCAAATGCAGGGGCTCGTCTCCGTGAAGAAATTCTCATCCTTCCACATATGTCTCAAACATCATCTAGGCATGAGGGTGTGCATACTAACAATGACATACATGTTGTACCTATTTTTACTCCTCTGCAGGTTCCTTTAGACAGCACAACAAATTCCAATAGTAGCACTGAAGAAATCAGCCAAAACAGTGAATACATCATCTAGAACAGTGCATCAGATCAAGAGATACAAGCATCTGAAAATTCTGAGCCCGTCATGGATCATGGGATGATTCTGGGCCAGCATCTCCCTCGGATCATGTGCTGCATCAGTCATCTCCGAGCCACTCCTCCGGTGCCACCTCGCCTAGGTCCCCTCGCGATACTACGTCCTCCACTCGATCGCCACATCCAGTACAGGCGGGAACGCAGCAGCGCATGCAGCAGAGCATGCAAAACAACGAGGATAATCTCTCCTCTCCTGGCCACTCGACGCCACCCATGTCACATGGCAACACGGACTCTCGTGAGGAATCTGTTGGATTACTAGGCATAATTTTCATGATTAATTTCAGAATAAAACGCATGATCACAAGAGCTACTAACATGTTAATCTTGAAAATACTAGACGTATTAATTAACATGAACAATAGGAAGACATCTACAGACACAGCCATCAGAACGTGACGAACGTACCGAACAATTGTAGATCACGTAGTCGTTGAAGCAGCGACGGCAGCAGCTTGAGCGGCTTCGGCGATGACAACAGCTCGAAGAAGACGACGTTGGAGACGAGCCGCCCGCGGACCCGGAGAATGTCCAGGGAGTCGAGCCGTGATGAGGAACTTGAAAGCAGTCGCGCGGAGCGCTTCCCAAAAACTGTATTCGCCCTCTCCGTACAGGATCACAAGGACAAGTGGTTCTGAAGACCTGGTGTCTCGTTTGCCGGTGCACGCCGGCGCACGAGATGGAGTAGACTACGGTGGCGGCGCAAGGCACTCCACTAAATAAGCTGCTGCTGCTCACTACAAACTAGCAGTATGTGACTAAACTTTAGTCACGTACGTACACCTCCAAAATTCTGCCATGCACATGTGCCAATTTGAGATTTCAGGATTTGCTTATATGGGCTGCCCACTAATGGGTCCAATATTCTAACAGAAACTACAGGGGATATCCCAACGAATCAGCATCTTCTGTTTCCTCTGAAACCAGTGGATCTTCTATGGCTGCTCCTGCACCAGAACCTCCATAGTTTCATGGCACTCGGCTTAAAAAATGTATTCACCAACCTAAGAAATAAGAAATATACCAATGGTACAATACGTTATGGTCTACTCACAGCAACAGGAGAACCACACAATTTGAATGAGGCACTTGTTAATCACAATTGGAGGATGGCAATGGAAGAAGAGTATCAGGCGCTTATGGAAAACAAAACTTGGCATCTCGTCCCTCCAAGTTCAAACAAGAATGTTATTGATTGCAAGTGGGTTTATCGCATCAAGAAAAATGTCGATGGTTCAATTGACATGTATAAAGCTCGCCTTGTCGCAAAAGGTTTTAAACAACGTTATGGTATAGACTATAAAGATACTTTCAGTCCATTTGTCAAAGCGGCTATTATATATTCGGGTTGTGTTAGCTATTTCAGTTTCTAGGGATTGGAGTTTGCGACAGCTTGACGTCAAGAACATGTTCTTACATGGTGTTCTAGAAGAGGAGGTCTATATAAAACAACCACCTCGTTTTAAAGTTCCTAATGCTCCACAGTATATATGCAAACTTGACAAAGCTTTATATGGTCTAAAACAAGCCCCTCGAGCATGGTACTCCCGTCTCAGCTCCAAGCTATGTGAGCTTGGATTTCGTCCATCAAAGGCTGACACATCTCTTCTTCTCTACAACCAGTCAGGTATCACTATGTTTATCTTGATATATGTTGATGATATTATTGTGACCGGCTCCTCAGGACAGGCTATTTCGGATCTTCTCAAAAATCTGTGTAGTAATTTTGCCATCAAATATCTTGGTGATTTGAACTATTTCTTGGGTCTTGAAGCTAAAAGAACATCTGCTGGAATTATTCTCTCACAAGAAAATATGCAACTGATTTGCTTGCACGTGTGGGGATGCATCGGTGTATAGTTGCGTCCAGTTCCTCTCCAGACCAGGTAGCCTAAACGAATTCATGGCCACCCATGGTCTTGAGACAGGTTGCCCCTCTGCTCTCAAGGAACTCGTCTTGAAGCTGTTGCCTTGCACACAAGCAAAGTAATTCATATACCAGTTAATTACAAGCATAGTACGTCTCAGTTTCTACCTGGCAGGGTTATACGTACGCAGGGTTATTGTTATAGACATATGCATTTAGGCCCAGTGTGACATCCAAGTATTGTGGAAGTATTCAACCAATACTTACCACAGTTTTTATAAACACAACAATATTAAATACTTAATCTAAAAAGCAATATTAATTACTTTGACATGTTTGGATGCATTGAATATTGTGGTTTTAAAAACTAAATTATTTTCCAAAACTTCATTGTTTTTTCGCAATATTAGAAACTTCAGCCCTGACTTGTTTTTTCCTAAACTGAAGTATTATCCAAAACTGAAGTATTAATTTGCCTGGTGACTAAGTACCATATATTAAGCATCAACCAAATGTGCTAGTCTCTACGTAAATATCTCGTAAGTTTTAAAACGGGCGTGAAATTATGCCGCTCTGTGGACCTCCCTACATATGCATGGATGAATCATGAACTCATGGACGATGCTGTTGGAGAAGCTGCCGTTGGATGAACTAATGTGCTATAAATATAAGTGTTTTAGACCTCATTTACCCAAAATACAAGTTCATGAAAAACTTTCAACTACCGTAACCTCGGCACATGACCAAACTTAGTTGGATGGTATACAACTGTTCCATAAGGCAAAACAGCGCAGGAAAAACCAATGTTCGAAATCAGTTTTGCTCCTCTAACGATAGTTTTCTGTCTGGCCCAACTCCATATAAACTAGAGTCAGGTGTTTTTTTAGGCCGGTCATTATTAGAGTTAGCCTTGTTTTTCGGACTATGATATTATTAGTACCATAGCCGGGTGTTTTCCACAGCCTTCTATAAAATATTGAAGGCAAATATCATTATTAATTGGCCAACTCTGATAACATAATATCCTAGTCGGTTTTCTTCTTTGAGTCAGTTTTCTTGTAAACTTGACTGGGCCCGCCTTTTGGAGTTTATTTTTCTTATGCTAAAACCGACCTAAGTCACCGGTTCCAATGCTCAGTTTTGTACTAATGAGACAGAGAAGGTAATCACATATTCCATAAAACAAAAATCATCATGTACCAATAACCACAAATTGGTGGTGTAGCAAATTTTAAAAATATTTAATGCATACATCAATAACTTTTTGTAGTAAAGCAAGTATAAAACTACCAATAAATTATGTTGGTAAGTACCTAGCCGAAAAGATGAGTTAACACTAACTGTATAACTTTCAGTCAACAACATTCTCATGATAAAGTTCAATAACCAATTGCTCAATTAGTTTAAGTTTATGTATGTCTCCATATGCTCAACACTACATAATTAACATGATATTGGGAGACAAGGATAAATTAATACAGAATAATATATTATACACTAAATACCTTGTGAGCATCATATTACGATGAATGGGATGTGCCAAACATTTTAGTGTTGCCATTGCATATTTCCTAGTTTTTTACCCATGTCAATTGCATTACAAGTCTAGAATGTCCAGTCATGAGAGTAATTTGAGTGGATGGGTTGAGATCAATCCTTTGAATCAGCCTTTATAATATAATAATCTCAGTCAGGTTTGATAAATATCTTAATTTATAATGGGTTGAGTTGATGTTGTTAGCTTAATTTAACCATGTAACTCGCAATACTGCTAAAATATTAGTTTTTTTGTTCGTACCGACTATCATTGAAGGGTATTAAGTTGTATTTAGTAACAAAAGTTTGTTATAGAAATATTTTTCTGCAATATCACAGATAATAAGATTTAAAGAGTTCAAGATACATTTTCAAATTCTCAGCCATCCTATCAATAACTGCATATAAAAAGTTGTGTTAATAATTACAAAGGACACATTAGTGATACGCGTATGAGACAAATTTATTTATACTGAACTTTAATACTTTTTTATAATTGTTTATGCCAACATACTCCCTTTTTACTATTTGTATTTAGCAATTTTGGCCAAATATCAATAGTGCTAAATTTAAGATCATCTTGTTTGTTCTACAATACTAACACAACCAAATCACTAAATCTAAAAAGAAGGACAAGACGGCATGCCACGATGGTGTAACTTGTCCTAATTAGATGACTTCTATTATATATATGGGGTCGTTTGATTTTTATACTCTTATTAAATATCTTGAACAAACTCAAAATATCTTGATAGAGATTCATATATTTCTCAAATAAATTGAATAGACAAGATTATAGAAGGACTCACGATGGGGTTTGTCCTCGGATCACTGAAATTGCTAGCTATTAGTTCTTTTCAAGTAAAAAAATTATTTTTAGCTTTACATGGTTGAGTAATAGTCCGCTGCCAACGGGGAGAGCTTCTACCACGCACATGCAGGGGAGGAGCTATGGACATGTCAGGGGCTAGGTGCAGCAAAAAACAATTTGGGTAGCAGGTGCAGATGCACGCACTATTCAAAAAACAATTTTTTAAATGTCAAAAAAATAAAAATAAAAATTTGCATATATTTCAAGACATTTCATGTTAGTACACAAAGTTACCTGAAGAAAAAATAATTTTTGTGACCTGTGCAAAAAAGACAAATCCGGACGCACAGAAATGTTTTTATACGAGTCATTTTTTTTGTCTTTTTTGCACAGGTCACAAAAAATGTTTGTTCACCACGCCATTTTTTGTGCTAACACATAATGTTCTAATACACATCCGTTTTTTCTGTAATTTTTTGACATTTTGAAAAAAACTAAAAATCATTTATGTAATGGATGCAGATGCACCCATGAGCCAAATCGCCTCCTCCAAAGGTATTTTCATCTTCTGTGCGACCGGATGCATGTTTAGCACTAAATAAGGAATTTCACAGAGAATTGACAAACATGACTCTCTAATTGTCGACTATTAGCGAGTTTGTTGTTAAACACAGAATGGCTCCCATGTGTCGTCCCATTCAAGGAGAAAATAGCAAAAAAGAAAATAGCACAATTGATGTGGAAAATCAAAACTCATACCATTTCATTCGATTAGTGGTGTTTTTTTTTTCTACAGGGTTGGTAATTTTGCCCCAACTGTAGATGATGGAGATGAGATCGTACAAGCAAAATATTTGAGCGACAAGGCGGTGCTCCTTTCGGTGTCAATCGCAGCCATTGCTCGTACTTGGTTGTTGGCCATGTCAACAGCAAGAACCCATCCCTTTTTTTAGATAAAAGGCACTTCCGGGTGCCCGACTTTATTAATAAGTATTAATGAAGCCATCCAGTAAACAGAAAAGAAAAGGAAAAACATTTCAGGCCACCCGCCGCCGGTATCAAAAGGGCCCCTTGCCCTTCTACCTCGCAGGGGCACGGCCGACGACCCTGGGAGCGACCCCCGCTCCCACGGCCGGCACCGCAGCTCTTGTCTCGCCGACGGAACACTTCCCTACGTTCCCGCCGCAGGCGCCGCTGCACTTCTTGCTCGACTCCAAGATCGCCCCTTGCTCTGCCGCAGGTCTTCGTTGCGCCGCCTGAAATCCAGCTGACGACCTTCTTCATGGCGCCATTAGGGAGCGTCCCCACGCTACCGCTGCTGGCGCCGCAGCACTTCTTGCTCGACTCCCAGATCGCCCCTTCCTCTGCCACAGGTCTTCGTTGGACTGCCTGAAATCCAGCTGACAACCTTCTTCATGGCGCCATTTGAGAACGTCCCCATGCTCCCGCTGCTGGCGCCGCTGCTCCTCTTGCTAGAAACGAAGCTTCTAATACAGATCTTCAATACGGTGACGAACACCGCCACTCCTCTGCCGCGGGTCTTCGATGCGCACTGCCAATCCTCTGCCTCAGAGCTTCGTTGCACCACTGTTGATGTCTTGGGCTGCGCACCTTGCTTGCTGTCCCAAAAACGACCTTCTTCAAGGCGTCAGTAGGGAGCGTCCCCACGCTCCCGCAGCTGGCGCTTCAGCTCTTCTAGCTTGAATCCTAGGCACTGATGCAGGTCTTCGATGCGGCGACAGACACCGCCAGTCCTCTGCCGCAGAACTTCAATGAGAACTCACGAGGTCCACACGCGCCGAGAAGACTGCGTCGAGCACGGCGAGGCAGAGCCCCTTGACCGCCGTTGCCAGGGGAGGCCGGCCGCGCCCCCGCGACCGGCGACCAAACCCCTAGCAGCCAGCGCTGGCAGGAGACGCGCCCATGTCGCCTCCCGAGACGCCATGCCCGTCGCCAACCCCTCACCTCCACCGACGACGGGCGGCTGCACGAGGCCCGCGCCACCGGAGCAGAGAAGGCCCTGGCCGACGCGTCCAGCGCCAGCCTCGCACCTAGGCCAAGATCCTGCTTGGAGACACCCGTACCCTCCTCCAACGCCAGCCTCCTTGTCGGCCTGTCGTGGTTGCCCTTGCTGCGCAGCTCCAATGCCCGCTGAGAGATATGTAGATGGCGGCGCAGCCCCGCCCTAGCGCAGGCCGTCCGATCCAGAGCACTGTCCACGAGGCACAAATCCGTCCGCGTAACTGCAGGCCCAACAACCACCTCGCGGCCCACCCCAAGGCCTTCAACATAACTGACCCTGACTGACTGTCTCCACCAGGCCCAGAGGCAGAACGGCCCAAAAGCGAACCCGGCCCATAGGGGGCAAACCCGGCCCATAGGGGGCAAACCCTAGCTCACTGACTTCCTCCTGCACGACGCTCCCAGGCGGCGGCGGCGGCGCGGCCACCGGATCCACCGGCACCACCAGCAAGCCGACCACGAACTTCCAGGTGTCCAGCACCCCTGTGCTAGCCGCTGAGCGCTGCAGTCCGACCCCTGCCGAACTGAGCGGAGGAAAATCGACGAACGAGCCCGGCGCCCACGCCGTCCCGCAGGTTGTCGACGATGGCGGCGCCGCCGCAGCCGCCGGCATGGCGAGGTCCCCCTGGTCCTCCCCGCTTGGCGGATCTTGAAGTTCCCGAGGCAAGAACGCCCCCAACGTCACCGCCCCTCGCGGCGCTTGGGACGCGTCCTGCCCGCTGTCGCCAACAGAGTCCTCCAACGCTCCCACTCTGTCCCGCACGGCGCCGCCCTCGGCACCGGTGAGCTCCGCCAGCGTCCGACGCCCCTTGCGCCGGCGCACCTTGCGGTCTTCACGGCGCAGATCTGGCGCCCCCGGCCAGTCGCCACCACTTACTTCAGCATATACGTACTGTCTCAATAAGTCTCGATTTAACACAGGAACCCATCCCTTAGGGTGCAGGAACTTCACCCTGGCGATCAGGTAAACAACAGTACCATCTTCATCGTCATCAAGGCTGAGAACAGGCTGACATGTCCAGAGATTCTGCAAGTTGCGCTTTGTAGTCTCCTCACTGTTCTTCTGAGCCTCACATAGCATTCCACAGCGAAGCAGCGCAGACCGCAAGGCTCCGTCTATCCGGACGCCAGACGCATTCACAGTGAAGTCGATCTTCCAATCCTCCGGAGCACCGGTGATGCGACGGTTGGTGTACGTGATGAGCACCCAGTCGTCGATCCTGAGCCTGGGACCCCTGGTTTCAGGGTCTTTACCAGGAAGACGATCGCCGGAGGCTTCCAGCTCGACAAACTTGAGGCAATCCCGCATGACAGAAACGCTCCGGTAAGGCTTCGGGCAGCATTGAAACGCCATGCCCCCGTAGCTCCCCGGCCTCACCAGCAGCGGCACGAGTCGGATCTTGTCGTCGTCGTCGTCACGGAGCACGTCGTAGAGCAGTATCCCGTGCCAGAGATCCACCCAGCCGATGGAGCCCCCGAGCGTGATCACCGAGTTGGTGTCGTCAGGGAGCGGCATCGGGAAGGGTATCTGCGGCGGGTCGACTAGCACCTTCTTGGAGGTCCAGTCCCGGCCCTCGGATTTCAAGAGGTAGAGCACGAAATTGTAGTATGAGGTTTGAGACAGCGCGGCGATCGTGAAGTGATCATCCCGGGGGAGGACGCCGACCTCATTATCTCTGAATACGTGAGGGTGAGGGTGAGGTAGGAGCTTGAGCCACGGACCTGTGGAGCTAGCTGGCCGGTAGATGAAGTAGTCGCTCATCCTCTGGGTGGCGTTGATCGGCGGCGGGCCGCGGCCGATGGCGACGCGGAGGACGAAGAGGCCGTCCGCCGTGCAGAGGATGGTCGGTGCGTGCAGGAAGTCTTGGTGGTCGTTGGAGCGCAGGTGCACGGAGAGACGGGAGGGGATCGGTGGGTGGGCAGGCCACAAGGACACGCCGATGAGGCTGCCGTTGCTCGTGAGCGCTTGGGCCGTGCTGCCGTTGGTGGTGGAGTTGTCGATGTACGCCGTGGAATCGACGAGGATGCAGGCGGCTGCCGCCATGTGAACGCGCCAGAACTTGGTGGGAGATAACCCTAACTCCCCTGCCCTAATTTGTACACTTGTTAATTGCGATCACGCGAAAGGGTTTTGGAGGGAGGCTGAAGCTGTTTTCGGTGTAAAGCTGCCAAGACTTCACCCCCGTTCGTGGGCACGAGATGTCATAGAGGGCTCCATAGTCCATACTCCCTCTGTCCCAAATTACCCTGCGTTCTGGGTTTAGTCAAAGTCAACAATTGTAAACTTTGACTAAGTATATAAGAAAAAATATTAATATTTATAATATGCAACATATATTGTTGGAATCATCACAATATATATAGTTGTATAATATCCGTTTCATACAATAGATGTTTGTAATTTTCTCTACATGTTTGGTCAAACTTTAAAAGGTTTGACCTTGACCAAACCCAAAACGCAGGGTAAATAAAGACAGAGGGAGTACTAACAAAGAGAGATGCGGGTATAGCTGTAACAGTTATGTGTGGACTATATGGAGCAGTAGAAACCAGTTTGTTCATGTGAGCCAATTATACCAGCCTATCGATGAAGCTGGTTTCAGAGCATTATCGCAAACATGGAGCCACCTATCGGACAGGGATAAGGTGAAGATGCCGAAACAATTGTGGAAGTCGCCTGTGGCGGGCTAGATATTGCTGAACACGGGTGGCTCTCTCGATTTAGAGCATGTCTAGCAGAAACCGCAAAACGCGAACCCGCAAAAGTATTTTGCGGTTCGCGAAACTCTCAGTTTTTGGCTCGAAACGCCGCGCGTCGTATTCTGTTTTGCAGTTCTGCTTTGCGGGTTCTGCTCCGCCGCGCGGCGTTCAGAATCTGCATATGTGGAACTGCAAAATAGGCATGAATGGCGATGTTCAGCAAATACTTTTACAAATTGGTCAATAATTCACCAAAATAATGCATCAAAAACAAGTTCCACACCAACTCAAGGCCCTAGGCCGTGCTAGCATCGCCAAAAAAGCAACCAAAACACCTTCCACATCAAGGAAAGGCCCTAGGCCGTGCTAGCATCGCCATTGCCGGCACCTTCACCTCCACCACCACCTCCTCCTCCTCCAACACCGCTAGCTTTGAGCATAGCTTGCTTCCTTCGCTGCAATATCTCCCTCCTCGCGATGTCATGCCACTCCAAGGTGACTTCATCCATGTCGCTCCGGTTCATCATCATGATCCGGTTCTCCTCCGCCAAGAGCTTGGCCAAGGACTTGTTCTCTTCCGCCGAGGCTCTCTTGATCTCAATGTCGGTCTTCCTCTTGCCTTCTTCACGAAGCACCTCCCACTTTTCTTTCTTCTCTTGAGCTTTCTTCTCGGCCAAAAGGTGCTTCGCTTCCAATGTCTTGGCCACCATGTTTTCATTGGATTTCACCATCTCATCAAGCTTCTCTCTCAAACTTGTTGCTTCAAGTTGCTTTGCCACTCTTTCCTTGGCTTTCTTGTTTCCTTCCGGTTTGTTCTTGTTCCTCCCCCCTTCTTCACCATCGGAGTCATCCTCCACACGGACCTCCCCTTTCTTTGGCTCTTGATCCCTCAACTTCCACTTCTCGCTAGTTTGGAGAAGTTTCCAACAATGATCAAGCAAGAAAGGCTTGTTCTTGGAGGCGGGCATGTCCAAGTACCTCTCTCTCGCAATGCGTTCCTACAATGGTGAACAATGGTGACCAATTGCAAACAATGGTGAACAAGGCTATACAATGAACTCACCCAATCACTCTCCACGGTTCCACTTGGAGGAGCGTTCATCACTTGTTGCAAGCATCCACTCCATCGCCCAACCGAAGTCTTGATAGTTTCCCAAGCACGGATCAAGTTTTGATCCTCCAATATGGTGTAGTTGGACCCTCTCCGGCTCTGGCCGCCCGCGTCCACCTCCTCGACCTCGTTCTCCTCCTCGCCGGTGCCACCATCGATGCCGCCGTCGTACTCGCTGTAGTTGTAGTGGCCGAGGGGAGGGTCCTCGAGGTCGACGGACCCAAGCACGTCCATGAACTCCTGGGTGCTGCCATCCCTCCCATCCAATCAAATTGGCGAAATTGATGTACATATCGAAGCATATCGAAGTGCAGCGGTGGGGAATGTTCATACCTTGCAGCTCCATCGGCGGGTGCGGTGGGGATGGCCGCGTCGGGTGTAGAAGCAGCGGCTCCGGCTCCGGGTGCGGTGGGGCTGGGCGCGGCTCCGGCGGCGCGGCTGGGCGCGGCTTAACCCGGCTCTCTCGGCGGCGCTAGCCCGGATTTTCCTCCCCGGCTGTCTCGGCGGCTTCGCGGCGCCCTTGGTGTTGGTGGCCTTCGCGGCGGCCTTCTTGCCGGCGGAAGTGGCCGCGGCAGCCGCGGCGACGGTCGTAGCCGCCAACAGGACTTGGGCGGCGCCTGCGGTGCCCAATCTCCTCCGCTTCGGCGCAGCGGCAGCGTCGGCGGCGGCGGCCCCCAGCTCTTCGCGGCCCGCTAGATCTGTCGGTGGGGCATCCCCGACACGGACGGTCACGAGGGAAGGGTCGGCGGCGCTCATGGCTCTTCCGGGGCGGCTCGCGGGGTGGCCGGAGTGGGGGAAGAGAGAGGACACGGCGGCGGCGGGGAAGGGCGCGCTGAAGGTTCCGTCGCGCCAAGGAAGGTTTGGGATAAGGTTCCGGCTGCGGGTCGGGGGGCAAAACCTAGAGTTCTCGGTTTGGAGGCGGAAATTCTCGGGGCCCCGCAAAAACTTTTGCGGGTCAGCCAAATTTGCGGGTACTGATCCCTCGCATTTTGCGGTTTTTAATCCGCATCGGGCGGTTATTATGCAGTTTTGCGCGTTATGCGGGCTCTGCTAGAGATGCTCTTAGCAAGAAGGGATGCAGGTTCAGGCTTTATTTTCAGAGATGAGTTGGGAGTGGGGACATTTCATTGCAGCTGGTTAATTGTACCCTACAGCCAGGCATTGCCGATCCTTTCATAAGCGAGTTGTTGGCTTGCCGGGAGGGGTTTAGAAGAGAGGCACGTTTAGCAGAGTTCTCGGTACCTTTGAGTGTACAACTTACACGAGGTAGTACTGGACCAATTTGTTCTGCAATAACTTAGTAAACTCTAAAAAACAAAGACCCTTGGATAGTAATAATAATGCTCTAGGACATGATGTTTGAATATCTGGATGCGTCCGTTAAAAAAAATGCATTTTAGAAAATGTCAACAAATTGAAAACAAAAAATTGGATGTACATTCGGAAATTTATCACCGGCACAAAAAGTTTTGCGAAAAAAGACATTTTTGTGGCTTGTACAAAAAAGAAAAAACCTATCTTGTGAAAATTCATTTTGGAGCCAATACTATTTACATAGGTCACAAGAAACATATTTTTTTCCGCGAAATTTAATGTGTGGAGATAAATATCTGTATGTTCAGCCAAAATAAGTTTTTTATTTACATTTAGAAATGCGTTTTTTAAATAGTGGGTGCATCTACACCTACAAGACAAAACCGATTTCCCAAATGCTATATCATTATTTGGCATGTCTAGCACATATTTGGTTATTAGTTAATTGCCTGCCCAATAAGTGGGCCCATGTTTTTCGCAATATCAGAACACGGACAGGGAGACTGGAATTGTATCTGTATATTGGATCCTCTCTTAACCCAATTTTTCAGTCTTCTTTTGCGATTATATTGTCCATGCTAGAAATATAGTCCTGTTCGAGATTGATTAAATTCTATTGGAACTCGAGCAAGTTTAAATTATACTGAAACATTCGTATTTATTACATCCCTGGAGATAAGTAAGACCCTGCTTGAAACCAAATACATTTCAAACAACAACAATCATATTTCTAAGTCGGTAGAACTAATAAAACAAGGGTGTGGCCTCCATTGAATTGTCCGTGCAATATTTCAGTTAAGTTTTCCGTCCCAGTCATAGCCATCACAGAATTCCACCGGCAAGGTAAGGCTTCTCGTAGTACGTCCGAGGAGATCATAAAACTCAAGCTTGAGATCTATAGTGGAGCTTGATTCGGTGCTTGATCTGTGAAGGAAATCCCAACCAAGAGAGAGAAGATAATCTTCCATCTGAGGTAGAGTGTGATCATGCAGCCCATTGAAGGAAACGATCACATCTCCATCTCTAATGCCTAGCCTCTCAGCATTGGTTGATACTTCATCAACAATGTAGCCACTGGCGATGTTGTGATCAAGAAAGATCCTCTCTTGGAGCGAGACTTCTAGCAGTTCCATCGTCCTCAAGCGCAAACCATGCGCGGGGCCGGCAATATGACCGAACTTGGTCCACATTTCAATGCACGTGAGAATGGTAGAGATGCCAAAAATGGTGTTCAGTCCGGTAGACATCCCGACAACATGGCCATCGTGATCAACGATCGGTCCTCCCTCGCCATACGGAGGGGACTTGCAGCTATGTACCATGAGGTGGTTCACGGACGAGGCCATTGTCTCTTCTTCTAAGTTCTAACCACCTGATTCTCCCATGCCTAGCCATGATGTTGCACTCTTGAGGACCCCTAGCCAACACGAAGACATGTTGACCATAGTTCGGGCTGGATCCGAAAGTGGGGACGTGTAACGGCAATTCTGATTCCGACGAGGTCTCTAGCAAAGCAATGTCATAATGCTGATTGAAGAACAAGAGCCGCGCCTCTAACACTGTCTTGTTCGGCAAGAGAACATGTAGTAGTAACTTAGGTCCGAGGTCACCGTCACGTCCAAGATCGAGGATTGTGGAGCCGGTCAATATTCTAGCGCACTTGTTGGTCTCGTTCCAGCCGATGACGATGCCGCTGCATTCCCAAATTACGCTCCCATCATCGAGCGCGAAGGAGGAGACGCTGACGACGGAGCGCGCCGCGGCCCGGACCAGCGCCTTGTCGCGTGGGCTCTCCACGTGGTGTGCGGGTCCTCGGGCTTCACCACGGTAGGAAGGCTTCTACAAGGATCTTTGGCGGCGAGCATGGAGATCCTCCTGCACTCACGGTTCCACTCGGCCACGTCCTTCCGCTTGCCGGACTTGGGTTTCGGCGGGTGGCGAAGAGGGAGCGGCCGTGGCGTGTCTGCTGCTTCTCCTCCGACGTGTCCACCTTGCGCTTCTTAGCAGGTTCTGACTGGCCGTCGGCAAGCGGCACGCCACCGGTCGCCGCCATCACCGTACGTCCTTGCGTTACTCAAGTCGCTCCTCGAATCAGAAATTCAGGATATATCTCCATATTGGGCTCTCTTTATGCGACTCCTTCTCAAGTGCCCTCATCCTGAATCAGAAAACGGATTCAGGATATATCTCCATCGGATCTGATCCCTAGCCTGAATCCGTTTTCGGCTAGGAAACAACTCCAATCCACACGATTTCATCGGTTGTTAGGTCCCACCATGTCACCGCGTACTAAACTACTACCACGTGCAAGTTACATCACTACGAGAGAGCTGCACTTTGCCGTGTGCCAAAAGCACACGGTAAAGGCCGAAAAACACACGGCAAAGCCTTCGCCGTGTGTTGCAAACGGCAAAGAGCACACGGGGGAGAATTGCACGGGAAAGAGCTCTTTGCCGTGTGCCAAATATCGGGTACACGGCACACGGTAAAGGCCGAAAAACACACGGCAAAGCCTTCGCCGTGTGTTGCAAACGGCAAAGAGCACACGGGGGAGAATTGCACGGGAAAGAGCTCTTTGCCGTGTGCCAAATATCGGGTACACGGCAAAGCTCACAGGTGGGCCCCACTGGCACTTGGCGCTGACGACGGACGGTGACGGCGGGCTCCTGACAAGTGGGTCCCGTTGGTCGCTCTTTGCCGTGACGGGTGTAGACACACGGCAAATCCGGATAATGTACCAAAAAAAATCCCCGCCCCTCGCTGGGGACGGGCGGCGCAACGGCGTACGGAGGGCGGGGCCGGACCAAGGGGAACTCGCCGCGGTGTGCCTAGGCGAGGCCTCCAGCTTGGCGGAGCTGGTCGGCGTGGACGCACTCGGGCTGGTCTCCATGGTGAGCGGGTCGTGCGACCAGGCGAGCTTGAGCGTGGTGGCGCCGTCGTCCTCGAGGACGAGGAGGATCACGTTCTCGCCACGAGGTTGACGGCGAGCACCGGCGTACGGCGTACGGCGTACACGGAGGGCTGGGCGCTGTTGTTCGTTGCGCCTGCGCCTGAGGACGCGGATGAGAGGAGTAGTTGCTGTTGGCGGCGTCGGATGCGGCGCTGGGGCGGCCGGGGTTGAACGGCGGTATGACGAGGTCGGCCGGGACGGACGACGGCAGGTGGCGCCAGCGCGGGAGCGGGCCGGCGAGGAGCAGCGTCTTCGGTCGAGGATGCCGGCGCCGGCGGATTGATGACGGCAGGTGGCGTCCATGGCGCCGGCAGCTCGTCGCGCTCGGCGGCGGCCGAGGCCAGGAGCTGAAGTCCGCCTGTTCGTCCATGGCGCCAGCGGCCATCTCCAGCTCCGTTTGCTCGTCCATGACACCGGCGGCGTCGAGAACCAGAGGAGACGCTCTGCTGCGCCGGCTGTTCATCGCGCTCGGCGGCGGCCGAGGCGAGGAGCCGAAGCAGGAGAGATGCAGTGCGCGTGATGGGATAGAAGAGAACGCGCTCGGAGAGGATAAGAAGAGGATTTGTTTTTTTCTTTGAGGAGGAAGCGAGAGGATTTGATAGGATGGGTCTTGACCAATCACAAAGCAGACACATTGGATCCTGTGCTTTCGTTGGGATTCTGGTAGTCATTGGATCGTGGAGATCAAACATCCAACGGCTCAGAGTTGTTATCCGCGTGAAACTCTCCTGGCCAATCAGCACACACGGCAAAGATTTTTTTTGGTCTTTTGTTTTTCTTTTCAATTATTTTGAAAACTTTGTCAAAACTATCGATAGTTCTGTGATACAACCACTAATTGTGTACCTTAAAATGATTTTTGTAAAAAAAATAGACCAAACTATCACACACTTGTAGTTCAAATTTGAATTATTTTCAGAAAATCAGCATAAAGTCATTTAAATAGGCGAAATTAGGTAGAAACCGAGAAAATTCCTAATATTTCTGTATTATCCATCAAATATGGTCTACTTTGTGTCGAAATTGGATGGGTGCCATTTTGCACCATATTTATGTACTTGCTTCACAAAAAATATCATATTTGACACTTAAAAATTAAAAATGATATTTATAAACATAATTTGAAAAAATTCAGTTTTACAACATTGTTTTCCATACCAAGACACACCTATGTGTCAAATATGAGCACATTATCACAAACTATGCCACGAGAATGATCATATCTAGGTCATTTGACTCGAAACTTAAACATGTTTGTAGATAATTGATCTTTTTGTGAATAAGTTTATTGGAAACTTTGTCAAAACTCAAATTTATTGTTTTTGTAATGAACTACTACACATAAAACGACTCCGTGCCAAAGGATTTATTTTTTTGGGTATTTTCTCACTTTCTTTTATTATTTCGAAAAAAGGTCAAAATGGCCAACGTGTCTATTCATTTACAAGGGTTGAATTTCTCAATACTATCGACGGTTCTGTGATATAACCACTAATTTTGTACCTTAAAATGATTTTTGTAAAAAAATTAGAGCAAACTATCACACACTTGTAGTTCAAATTTGAATTATTTTTAAAAAATCAGCATAAAATCATTTAAATAGGCGAAATTAGGTATAAACCGAGAAAATTCGTAATATTTCTGTATTATCCATCAAATATGGTCTACTTTGTGTGGAAATTGGATTAGTGCCATTTTGCAGCATATTTTATGTACTTGCTTCACAAAAAATTTCATTTTGACATTTAAAAAATAAAAAATAATATTTATAAACATAATTTGAAAAAATTCAGTTCTACAACATTGTTTTCCATACCAAGACACACATATGTGTCAAATATGAGCACATTATCACAAACTATGCCACGAGAATGATCATATCTAAGTCATTTGACTCGAAACTTAAACATGTTTGTAGATGATTAATCTTTTTGTGAATAAGTTTATTGGAAACTTTGTCAAAACTCAAGTTTATTATTTTTGTAATGAACTACTACACATAAAACGACTCCGTGCCAAAGGATTTATTTTTTGGGTATTTTTTCACTTTCTTTTATTTTTCCGAAAAAAGGTCAAAATGGCCAACGTGTCTATTCATTTACAGGGGTTGAATTTCTCAAAACTATCGACGGTTCTGTGATATAACCACTAATTTTGTACCTTAAAATGATTTTTGTAAAAAAATTAGAGCAAACTATCACACACTTGTAGTTCAAATTTGAATTATTTTCAAAAAATCGGCATAAAGTCATTTAAATAGGCGAAATTAGGTAGAAACCGAGAAAATTCCTAATATTTCAGTATTATCCATCAAATATGGTCTACTTTGTGTGGAAATTGGATGGGTGCCATTTTGCACCATATTTTATGTACTTGCTTCACAAAAAATGTCATTTTTGACACTTAAAAATAAAAATGATATTTATAAACATAATTTGAAAAAATTCAGTTCTACAACATTGTTTTCCATACCAAGACACACCTATGTGTCAAATATGAGCACATTATCACAAACTATGCCACGACAATGATCATATCTAAGTCATTTGACTCGAAACTTAAACATGTTTGTAGATGATTGATCTTTTTGTGAGTAAGTTTATTGGAAACTTTGTCAAAACTCAAGTTTATTATTTTTGTAATGAACTACTACACATAAAACGACTCCGTGCCAAAGGATTTATTTTTTTGGGTATTTTTTCACTTTCTTTTATTTTTCCGAAAAAAGGTCAAAATGGCAAACGTGTCTATTCATTTACAGGGGTTGAATTTCTCAAAACTATCGATGGTTCTGTAATATAACCACTAATTTTGTACCTTAAAATGATTTTTGTAAAAAAATTAGAGCAAACTATCACACACTTGTAGTTCAAATTTGAATTATTTTCAAAAATCGGCATAAAGTCATTTAAATAGGCGAAATTAGGTAGAAACTAAAAAAATTCCTAATATTTCTGTATTATCCATCAAATATGGTCTACTTTGTGTGGAAATTGGATGGTGCCATTTTGCACCATATTTTATGTACTTGCTTCACAAAAAATGTCATTTTTGACACTTAAAAATAAAAAATGATATTTATAAACATAATTTGAAAAAATTCAGTTCTACAACATTGTTTTTCATACCAAGACACACCTATGTGTCAAATATGAGCATATTATCACAAACTATGCCACGAGAATGATCATATCTAAGTCATTTGACTCGAAACTTAAACATGTTTGTAGATGATTGATCTTTTTGTGAATAAGTTTATTGAAAACTTTGTCAAAACTCAAGTTTATTATTTTTGTAATGAACTACTACACATAAAACGACTCCGTGCCAAAGGATTTATTTTTTTGGGGTATTTTTTCACTTTCTTTTATTTTTCCGAAAGAACGGTCAAAATTGCCACCGTGTCTATTCATTTACAGGGGTTGAATTTCTCAAAACTATCGACGATTCTGTGATATAACCACTAACTGTGTACCTTAAAATGATTTTTGTGAAAAAATTAGAGCAAACTATCACACACTTGTAGTTCAAATTTGAATTACTCAAAAAAATCGGCATAAAGGAATTTAAATAAGCGAAATTGGGTAAAAAAAGAGAAAAAATGTAATACTTTTGGATTATCCATCAAATATGTATTACTTGGTGTGGAAATTAGATGAGTGCAAATAGTCTTAGATAATATGGATTATACCAAGGAAATGGCTATTAGTGTTAGAAAATGGAGAAAATGATAAATATTCTTTACCGTGTGCAAACACACGGCAAAGAATAAATATTCGTTGCCGTGTGTCACACACGGCAAAGGATTCATCTTTACCGTGTGCAAACACACGGCAAAGAGCTCCCGTGACTGCGCCGGCCACGCGTCCGTTTGGATTCATTTTCTCTGTCGTGTGTCCCTCTTTGCCGTGTGCTTTCGTCTGCCTTTGCCGTGTGTTTTCTCTGCTACAATGCCGTCTGTTTGTCTTTGCCGTGTGTCACACACGGCAAGATTTCTTTGCCGTGTGCCCGACATCCAGCACACGGCAAAGAGCTGGGCACACGGCAAAGTCCAGCTCTCCCGTAGTGCATATCGATCTCTTTCCCAATCCGCTCCCACCATGTCACCGTCGGATCTTCTGTCCGCCCTCCGCAGCGACGGCCGGCATTGGCTCTCGGCCTCCACCGTCGTGCTCCCCATGCCTGAAACAGTCTACTTCCTGCTGAGGATCAAAGGGTACACGAACGTGCAGGAGACGTTCGGGAACGGCACGTCCATCAACTCGAGCGAGTTCCACGCCGGCGGCCACGACTGGCGGATCATGCATGTACTACCCGAACGGCCTGCAATCGCATTACAAGGGCTTCATATCCCTCTTCCTCCGGCACGCCAGCCACGGGAGGAGAACAGGTGACTCCTCCGCCAAGTTCCAGATGAGCGTGCTGGATTCGGCCGAGAAGCCGTGGCACACCAAGATCGTCGGTCCGAGGTGCTTCTCCGCAGAGACCGGCCTCGGCTAGGGTAGGGCGAGCACGGGTTCCTCAATATCAAGCAGCTCAAGAAGGGCCTCAACGTCGACGACTGCCTGAAGCCCTGAATCTTCTGTTCGACGTCACCGTCTTGGAGGTCCGGGCTGACGACATCGACCACGCCCAGGCCGCCGCCGCACCGGCAATATCTGCTAGTAGCCTAGTACAGGTGCACCGTCTATAGCTGCTGATGTGACGCCACTATCAGTTATGCGCAACGATCTATTGGTGAAGAGGGAGACGGTAAATGTGGATATTGAGGCCGAGACGCCGATGAAGCATCGGCAAGAGCCGGCGGTGAAAACGTTCATATGTGAGGAGATTCTGAGCAGGCACATCGACATGAAGTCTGTTGGTGACATCCTCGTGTTCGCAGAGCAGCATAGCAGCAGCGTGCTCACGGAAGCTTGCGTCCAGTTCCTATCCAGACCTGGTAAGCTAAACGAATTCATGGCCACCCACGGTCAGACAGGTTGCCCCTCTGCTCTCAAGGAGCTCATCTTGAAGCTGTTGCCATGAACGCAAGCAACGTACTTCATGTAGCAGTTAATTACAAGCATAGTACGTACGTCTCAATTTCTACCAGGCAGGGTTACATGTAGGCAGGGTTATACACATATGCATTTAGGCAGGCCTAGTTTGGCATCCAAATATTGTTGAAATATTCAGCCAATACCACAGTTTTTATTAATACCGCAATATAAAATACTTTGACATGTTTGGATGCATTGAATATTGTAGTTTTATAAATTAAAATATTTTCCAAAACTTCATTTTGTTTGCCATTTTAGAAACTTCAGTCCTGACTTGTTTTTTCCTAAACTGACTGGCGACTAAATACTTTGGTTTTCCAATGCTCTGATTTTTTAGAAACTGCGTGGGTCTTTCATGCATTTACAATCATCTCTTATAATCGCCGAGATAGACACAAGGAAGTGGGGAATTATGCTGGACATTACCAAAATCATCTAGAATACCATGGTGATCACAAGAAACAATTGATGATCTTTTTTGTTCAATGAATTAGCAAGATCTCATGTCTAGATAATACAAGTTGTACCAAAATAATATGTATAAGGGTCTATTAAGTACAATCCAGTAGCACATGTGTTATAAATATAGGTGTGTTAGACCTCATTTACCCAAAATACAATTTCATGAAAAAAACTTAAACTACCATACCCTCGGCACACGACCAAACTTAGTTGGATGGCACAGCTATGTTCCATAAGGCAAAAAAGCGCAAGAGAAACCAATGCTCAAAATCATTGTTGTTCCTCTGTCGTTTTCTGTCTGGCCCAACTCCAAATAAAAATAGATTAGGGTGTTTTTTAGGCCGGGGATTATTAGAGTCGAACATTTTTTTCGGTCATTGGCCTACTTACATAAGATAATATCCGAGTCGGTTTTCTTCTTTGAGTCGGTTTTCTTGTAAACTCGACAGGGCCCCGCCTTTTTTAGTTTATTTTTTTCATGCTAAAACCGACAAAAGTCACCGGCTCCAATACTTAGTTTTGTACGAGTACTAGTTCATGAGCCAGAGAAGGTAATCATGTATTCCATCAAATAGTTTAAGTTTTCGTTTGTCTATATTTTTTTGACCGAACTACCGTAGGGGAAGCCCCTACGGTGTAATTTTATAAATGTTTGTCTCCATATGCTCAAAACTACATAATTAACATGATATTAGGGCACAAGGATAAAATTATGTAGAATAATATATTAACAAATGATACTCTAAATACATTATCAGCGTCATATTACGGTGAATGGGCTCTGCCAAACGTTTGTGTTTCCATTGCATATTTCCAAGTTTTTACACATGTCAATAGCATTACAAGTCTAGAACGTCCATTCATGAGAGTAATTTGAGTTCATAGGTTGAGATCAATCCTTTAAATCAACATTTATAATAATAATCTCATACAAGTTCGATAACTATCTTCTCTGATATTACTGGCGCCAATCCCTAGATTCAAACGTACAATTAGCAGACCATGGTCAGAAATAATTATGCCGATAGAAATTTCCCAATCAACGAAAAACAAAAAACTTATGCCTAATTAATTCGAATAAAACCAAGTATATCGTTATAATATGGGGAGGGAAGGTCGTACAAATTTTAGTTTGGCCCAGAAAAATCAAAATAAATTTATTTCGTACTAAATTTCAAGACTTTTTATATGTTTTTTAGTGTGTTACAATATAAGGAGTGTAATTTTATGTTGTTCGCTTAATTTAACCACGTAACCGGCAATACGACTATTTTTTTTTGTACTGAGTATCACTAAAGGATGATAAGTTGTATTTAGCCACAAGTTCATTCTAGAAATATTTTTTGTACAATGTTAATGAGATGGTAAAATTTGAAGAGTTCAATACATACATTTTCAAATTCTCAGCTATCTTATCAACATTTATGTATAAATTTTATTGTGTTAATAGCAAAACGAGAGATCAATACTACGTGTATAAGACAAATTTATTTATACTAAACTTTAATACATATTTATAATGGTTTATGCCAATATACACTCGTTTTGCTAATTGCATTTAGCAAACTTGGCCAAATATCAATAGTGCTAATAATTTAAGATCATCTTATTTGTTCTACAATTATAACACAACCAATTCACTAACTCTAAAAGGAAGGACGACATGCCATGATGGTTTAACTTGTCTTAATTAGATGTCTTCTATCATATATATGGGGTCGTTTCGATTTTCGTACTTATTAAATATCTTCAACAAACTCAAAATATCTTGATAGAAATTCCTGTATTTCTCAGGTAAATTGAATTTACAAGATAATATAAGGACTCACGATGGGTTTTGTCCTCCGATCATGAAATTACTCGCTATTAGTTATTTTGAAGTCAAAAAATAATATTTAGCTTTACATGGTTCAATAATAGTCTGCTGCCAAGGGGATAGCTGCCAAGGGTGGATGCTGTCGGTAAAGTCTTGTTGAGATACATGCCAAACATGCTTAAGTGGGTAACACACCATGTCTATTCATCGAAACGAAACGAATTTTTTAAAACTATTGCCGGTTTTGTGAAATAACAACTACTTATGCATCTTAAAATGAAATTTTGAAAAACTTCAGACCAAACTATCACATAGTTGTAGTTCAAATTTGAATTACTCTCGAAAATTTTGTATAAAGTCATTTAAATAGGCAAAAATAGATAGAAAGCGAGAAAATTCGTAATATGTTTGTGTTATGCATCAAATATGGACTACTTTATGTGTAAATATGATGGATACCATTTTCACCATAATTTTTATACTTTCTTCACAAAAAAGTCATTTTTGACGCTTCAAAATTGGAAAATGATATTTCTAAACATAATTTGAAGACTCGGTTTGGCGAGATTGTTTCCCATACCAACATACATCTAAATATGGTCATTTTGCAACCGGAATAACTTTGTCAATTGGCATGAAACTATACATGTCTATAGATGATAGAAATTTTTGTGAAGATTCTTTTTGAAATGTTTGTCCAAACTCAAGTTTATTATTTTTGCTAGTGAATAGTACACGTAAAAGGAGTCTCCACCAAAGTATTTCGTTTTTTGAGCATATTTTATTTTCTTTGAAAAAAAGTCAAAGATTTCTACATCTTTACCGAGGGGGCACTCAGTGAAGATCTTTTTCCGTCACGGCGCCGTCGGTCTGGTCTCCAGGTGCCACATGGCTGTTTTATTAGCCTGTACTTGCATTTGCCGAGTGTCTTTTGTTGTCTTTGCCGACAAAAATGGCTCCGCCGAATGCCGCATTGTTGCTGTCTCGGAAAGGCTATGTTTACCGAGTGGCTGGCTCTTCGCCGAGCTCTTTCGATGCGGCATCGGCGTAGAACCTCTTCGCCGAGTGGCCCCGTGTTTTTGCACTCGGCGAAGCCGAGAACACTACTCATTTTCCCGTAGTGCAAGAAGTGGACATGTTAACTATATGTAATAAACTGTCCACGGTAGTGTGTCAGCTGACAACAACAGCGACGCCCGCTACGTTCTACACTCACTATAGTAGATTCCGTCTTAGAGGCATCAGATAACAAGGAAGGCAAAGTACACAATGTATCTTCATCTTCTGTGAGACCGGATGCATATTTCCCGAAGTATATCAGAAGGTACCCTATACCTTAAGACACTGAAAGGGATTGCACGGAGAACTGACAAACACGTACGGCTCTCTAATTGTCAGACTATTAGCGAGTTTGTGGTTAAACATATAATGGCAAAAAAGAGCACCACACTTGGTGTCAAAACACATACCATTTTCATACGATCCTACAAGGAAAATATTTGAGCGACAAGGCGGTGCTCCTTTCCGTGTCAATCGCAGCCATTGCTCGTACTTGGTTGTTAGCCATGTCAACAGCAAGAATCCATGCCTTAGGATGCAAGAACTTGACCCTGGCGATCAGGTAAATAACAGTACCATCTTCATCGTCATTCAGGCTGAGAACAGGCTGACATGTCCAGAGATTCTGCAGGTTGCGCTCTGCAGCCTCTCCGTTCTTCATTGCCTCACATAGCATTCCACAACAAAGCAGTGCAGACCGCATTGCTCTGTCGATCCGGACGCCAGACGCATTGACAGTGAAGTCGACCTTCCAATCCTCCATAGCACCGGTGATGCTACGGTTGGTGTACGTGATGAGCACCCAGTCGTCGATCCTGAGCCTGGGCCCCTGGTTTCAGGGTCTTTACCGGGAAGACGATCGCCGGAGGCTTCCAACTCGACAAACTTGAGGCAATCCCCCATGACAGAAACACTCCGGTAAGGTTTCGGACAGCATTCAAACGCCATGCCCCCGCAGCTTCCCGGCCTTACCGGCAGCAGCAAGAGTCGGATCTTGTCATCATCGTCGTCACGGAGCACGTCGTAGAGCAGTATCCCGTGCCGGAGATCCACCCAGCCAATGGTGCCCCCGAGCGTGATCACGGAGTTGGTAACATGCTGAAAGTGCCGGCGACCCTCGTCGGGGAGTGGCAACGGGAAGGGTATCTGCGGCGGCTCCACCTGCACCTTCTTGGAGGTCCAGTCCCAGTCCTCGGATTTGAACAGGTAGAGCACGAAATCGTAATATGAGGTTTGAGACAGCGCGGCGATCGTGAAGTGATCGTCGCGGGGGAGGACGCCGACCTCATTGTCTCTGAATACGTGAGGGTGAGGGTGACGTAGGAGCTTGAGCGACGGACCTGTGGAGCTAGCTGGCCGGTAGATGAAGTAGTCGCTCATCCTCTGTGTGATGTTTATGGGTGGGGGGTTGCGCCCGATGGCGACGCGGAGGACGAAGAAGCTGTCCGCCGCGCAAAGGATGTTGGGTTCCTGGAAGAACTGTTCATCGGGAAGCAAGCGGAGGCCGTGCACGGAGAGACGGGAGGGGATCGGCGGGTGGGCAGGCCGTAGGGAGACCCCGATGAGGGTGCCGTTGCTCGTGAGCGCTTGGGCCGTGCTGCCATTGTTGTTGGTGGAGTTGTCGATGTGCGCCGTGGAATCGACGAGGATGCAGGCGGCACGTACTGCAGCGTGCGTGGATTTCTCAGGTTAGAGAGGAGCCGGACTCAAACAATATTAACGCTACAGTTAAATACACCTGGGTACTTGTATTTTTTTCCAAAGCACAGTACGGTACTCATACTCTTGAATACGCACAAATTGGTACTTGAACTTGATGGGACGTGAATGTACAGTACTATTTGCCGTACACGGACGTGTACACGGAGCCGTATTGCGGTTCCGAATAAAGTACAGGTACCAGTCATTTGTAGGGAGGACTTTTTTTGCATAGAGAGGTATGAAAAAAAATGTACTGATGTAATCTGGGCTTCTTACACGGAGCCTTTGTCGTTATGCAAGCAATCTACTTCAGTTTAATCTATGTATTGATGTAATCTGAATGGAAATGTGATCATCTATTTGTCAATCTTGCGCATCTAACTATTGAGGTACTGGAATCAACTTCAAGCACATTATTGAGATATTTTGAGCTCGTTGTAGGATATTTAATAAGGATACTAAAATATAAATGACCCCATATATATGACATAATAATTCATCTAATTAGGACAAGTTCAACCATGGTGGCATATGGTCTTGGCCTTTTTATTTTTCTTAGTGATTTGATTGTGTTAGATTTGCAAAAGAAACAAGATGATCTTAATTTTAGAACTATTCATATTTTGCCAAGTTTGCCAAACACAATAAATTAAAAGGTCGAATGTTGACATAAACAATTAAAAACAAGTATGAAAGTTTAATGTAAATAATGTTCTCTCGTATATTTAACAGTGGTGTGTGGTTTATTATTGCCACAACAACATTGTATACCAATGAATGTTTGCGGGATGTTTGAGAATTTTAAAATGTATATGGAACTTCTGAAACTTATATTGATGTATCATGTATCTATTTCCTTTATGATTTTGGAACAACTCTTATGCAATACTATATCGGTTAGTGGAATAAACCAAATATTGAATGCTTAGCAAGATCAAAAGTTATATTTAATGTTTCAATTTGAGATGAGTGTGTGCGTTAGCAAATTTTGAGTGCTGTCTACGCTAGAATGTTAACATGATTATCAGTATGCCTACTTAATCGACAATATATGTTACAATGGCATCACTGTTTCTGATCACACTAGAAAGTCTATGCTTGCACGGAAGGCGACCCCTTGTGATGCGTCGCGGTGACAACACATGGTTGAATTTGCTTAAGGGTAGGAGGCCACTCGTATCAACAAGAAACATGACCAAGTTGGATGCGGCAATGATCGTATAATGAATTATGCCACTATATGTTTAGAAACTGGTTTGGTGAACTTGTGCTTGATTCTCGTATTGTTGTTGGCTTTTTGTTAGTAAGCTTGATAACTTCTCTATGATGTTGCCAATGAACCTCTTTCTGCAGCAGCAACAACCATATGTGCTAGTGCTATGTTATTTAGCTTGCATTAAAAATGCAATGCAGACGGTAGCTTAGTCTTAAAAACTTTGTTTCATCTCCAAAAAGAGGTGCCATTGATGAGCAGACAATGGTGTCATGTCTGGAGCTTGGTTTTTGTTGCTTGATAGAAGATATGATGGTAGTTTCTACATGCTTACTTGCTAATATGTCTTAATTAATCCCTTAATTTAATTAGTGCTACATTTCAAGTGCTAATGTTAGTGCAGTTATATTTAGCAAGCAATGTTGCTGAAGAGTATAACATGCATGTCAACATAAGCTTTAGCTATCAGTTTAGGAACTACAAGGTTTGGGGCTGCATGGATGCATGAAGATTGCATAGAGCATTTGTTTTCTTCAGTGACTCCATAGAATAGTTAGCTAAGGTTCGTTAATTGTTGCTTATATTTTGTCTATAGTGTACATAATAATAGACTGCAACATGTCGTGATATAGAGATCGTCATATGTTTGGCTGGTAACGAATAAGCTGACAACTATCAAAAGTAGTTCTCACAGAGCTAAGACAAGGAACAGGCTAGTTACAACTGTCAACCATAGCTTACATAATCTGCTAGTTTAGGAGTAGATATTCAGGATTTATACCATAAGTTGTTGCAAGGTATAATTGATTAACGTTTTTACATAAGCTTGCAATTTTCCTGTTAAATGCAATACCCTGTTTGAAAAAGAACTCTGACTTACCATTATCAATAATTCTGCAGCATGCATTCACGAGTCAATGGCTACAATTTGTCAAGGCCCCCTGTTGCCGACATCGCCGTACGTCCTTGCGTTTCGCAAAAAAAAAACTCGCTCCTCGAATCCAATCAGGATGTATCGCCCTCGGTCTCTCTTTATATGGAATCCGATTTCGGGAGCAACTCCGTTCCACACATTGCAGTACAAATAGGCCCGGTACTACTACCTCGTGCAAGTTGTAGATCGATCTCTTCCCAATCCGTTCCCACGATGACGATGTCAATGTCGACTCTTCTGTCCGCCCTTGGCGGCGCCGGCCGGCTGCGGCTCTCGGCCTCCACCGTCGTGCACCCCGTGCCGGAGACGGTCTCCTTCGTGCTGAGGATCGAAGGGTACAAGAACGTGCAGGAGGCGTTTGTCAACAATATCTCAATACACGTGAGGATGGTGGAGATGCCAAGAATGATATAGTCGTGGGCACCAAATGTAGAAACCCCAACAATATGACCATCGTGATCAACAACTGGCCCTCCCGTGTCATACATAGGGGACTCACAGCTAAGGAGCAAGGGGAAGTTGTGGCTCCATTCCTCTCGCCCTGCTTCTAACCACTTGATTTTCCCATGCCTGGCCATCAGGTTGGACTCCTTAGCATCCCTACCCAAGACGAAGACATGCTGACCATAGTTTGGGCTAGATCCGAAAGACGGGACATTCAATGGCAGATCTGATTCCGACGAGATCATCTCCAGTAAAGCGATTCCGTAATGCTTATTGAAGAACAAGAGCCGTCCCTCTAAAACGGTCTTGTTTGGCAAGTGAACATGTAGCATCCTAGGTTTGGGGTCATCGTCGTCATATCTACCACCGACGACTGTGGAGCTGGTCAATATTCTAGCGGACTTGTTGCTCATGTCCCAGCTGAAGACGACGCCGCTGCATTGCTCGAGGATTTACCCGTCGAGACCCAAGGAGGAGACGCTGACGACGGAGCGCGCCGCGTCCCGGACAATCGCCTTGTCGCGTGCGCTCTCCAAGATGTCGGCGGTGCCCGTGTCCTCGGGCTTCACCATGGTAGGAAGACTTTCACGAGGGTCTAGAGAAACTGCAGGCCTTATGTAGTTTGAGACCCTCGGGTGCTCGCGGTTTCACTTGCGCCACCAAGAGAGCGTGGTGCCGGTACTTCCCACTGCTTCTTGCTGCTGCTTCTCCTCCGATGTACCCGCCACCTTGCGCTTCTTAGGCTCTGACATGCCGTCAGCCAGCGACACGCCCCCGGTCGCCGCCATCACCGTCTTTGCCAGCAACTCGCTCCTGAAATCGAATCAGGGGCTCAGGGTAGATTGCCTCTCCTCTCCTCTCGTTATATGGAATAGAAACGGAACTGATCACTAACCTGAATCCGATTTTGGGAAGAACTCCGGGCCACGCGGTTTCAGTTGTTGCAGTACAAATAGGTCCCGGTAGCTACTACCTCGTGCAGTACAAATCGATCTCTTCCCAGTCCGTTCCCATGATGTCAATGTCGACTCTTCTGTCCGCCCTCCGCGGTGCCGGCCGGCTGCGGCTCTCGGCCTCCACCGTCGTGCACCCCGTGCCGGAGACGGTCTCCTTCGTGCTGAGGATCGAAGGGTACACGAACGTGCAGGAGGCGTTCGTCAACGGCACGGCCATCAACTCAAGCGCGTTCCACGCCGGCGGCCACGACTGGCGGATCCAGTGCTTCCCCAACGGCATCCGAAGGAAGCACGAGGGCTTCATCTCCCTCTACCTCCTACAAGCCAGCCACGGGAGAACCGGAGACGCCTTCGCCAAGTTCCAGATGAGCGTGCTGGATTCAGCCGGGAAGCCGTGGTACACCATGGTCTTCGATCCCCAGTATTTCTCCAAAGGCGTTTTGACTCCCGGCTGGGGCCACCACAAGTTCCTGAAGATCAAGAAGCTGAAGAAGCATCTCAAGCACGACGACTGCTTGACCCTTCTGTTCGACGTCACCGTCTTGGATGTCCGTGCCGACGACATCGACCACACCCAGGCCGCGGCCGAGACACCGACGAAGCAGAAGCAGCAAGAGCCGGCGAAGATGTCCATCTGCGAGGAGATGTTGTGCAGGCAAATCGACATGAGCTCTGTTGGTGACATCCTGGCGTTCGCGGAGCAGCATAGCTGCTGTTTGCTCACGGAGGCTTGCGTCCAGTTCCTCTCTAGACCCGGTAACCTAAAAGAATTCATGGCGGTCCATGGACTTGAGACAGGGTGCCCATCTGCTCTCAAGGAACTCATCTTGAAGCAGTTGTCATGAGCACAAACAAACTACTGCATCTACCAGTTAATTCCTAATTGCAAGCATAGTTTTTTCTGCAGGGTTTATTTTTCGAGTGAAGGAGCCAAAACGGCCCCCAATTTTTATTTCCATGAAAACCGATAATTCTGGTCTGTGCCAAATAATGCACACACTCAGGTCTTTAACGAAATCCATTACAATTATGACATACTCCATCACCACAAAAGGCTGAACCCCACATTTGGACGGTCCAGAAACGCAAACATACAGAACTATCTCTCGACCAAGAATTAACTGAAAGCACACCATCGTACAGAAGCAGGAAACCACCATCTACTTCATCTCCTCTCTCTTCTTCTGGATACTAAGCCTCAAGATTTCGAAACTCGTGGAACAAGCGGCGCCCAACCCTGCCTTTCGGTGTAAGAATTCAGTTGCCACCAAAATTAGTAGCTTTGCCCCTTGGCGTTGTATTTTTTTGTAGTCATGCTCTCTGCAAACCAGCCCAATTAGGCACAAAATGAGAAATCAGGAATACTACAGTAGTAGTATCTTGTGGTATAACTCTGTTGAAGCAAGGGTAATTCCGGATCTTGCACATCGCCCAAATCACCGCAGCCACACCCCATGAACTAAGCAATCTAATTTCTCGCGAAAGTCTCTAACCAGGAAGGCAAATCATCAAAACTACCAGAATTAAAATTAAAAGCACATTTAAAATTAAGCACATCTAACTATAGTCCATACATATCTTGCAACGGAGTAGCCAAAAATTAGGTGATCAATGGTTTTTACATTACCCTAAACCGTAAACCCTCCCCCTTGCCATCCATTAGACGGAGCACGCTTTTGATTAAGATACTCTTTCTAAAATCTAGCCACAAGAACACCTTGACTTTAAGTGGGATTTTAGAAACCATATTTTTTTCAGTGTTGCACGTTTTCTTTTACCTAGGATGTTTTAAGAGCAAGTACATAGAGCTTATTCAAAACTATCCCGATTTAGTCATCCAGCTGCATCTATCCTCTACTTCCGACAGCTGTACCCGACACACACATCCTGCAATTTGTACCACCTATATGCCAACTCACCCCATAAATTCGTCTGAAAATTGAGGATGCCCCAGCCCTCCAAGAAGACCATGGCAACAATTACCTTTTTCCCATGTGAGAAATTATACAATCTAGGGAAAGTTTCGAATTATACACGATGGGGTGCCCGAGGCGGTCTCCTGGTGACCCTCGTTTGCTACCCATCTTCGTCTCGAAAAGTTAGGCAGTTTCCTATTTTTTTCCTGATTTGTTTGGACGAAAATTGTGATGCAAAAACAGGCAAAAAACTGTTATCACTTGACGTTGGGTTAACATGTTAATCTAATAAAATGTTGTAAACTGATATTAAATCTTATCAAAATATGTAGCAATGATATAATAATAACGAGCACCAATTATATAGATATGTTTTGGACGTATCTTGGAGGCGTGTTTACTATATGATGGAAACAATCAAGCAAGTATGGAATGAAAGGAAAACATAGTGTCCAATGGATGGAATCCACACACGCTGCAGTACCAAACCCTGAACATGGCGGCCGCCGCCTGCATCCTCGTGGACTCCACGGCGCACATCGACAACTCCAACTCAAACTCCAATGGCAGCACGGCCCAAGCCCTCACGAGCAACGGCAGCCTCATCGGGGCTTCCCTATGGCCCGCTCTCCCGCCGATCCCCTCCCGTCTCTCCGTGCACCTGCGTTCCGACGACCACCAAGACTTCCTCGCAGAACCGACCATCCTCTGCACGTCGGACGGCCTCTTCGTCCTCCGCGTCGCCATCGGCCGCGGCCCGCCGCCGATCAACATCACGCAGAAGATGAGCGACTACTTCATCTACCGGCCAGCTAGCTCCACAGGTCCGTGGCTCAAGCTCCTACCTCACCCTCACCCTCACCCTCACGTATTCAGAGATAATGAGGTTTGCGTCCTCCCCCACGACGATCACTTCACGATCGCCGCGCTGTCCCAAACCTCATATTACAATTTCGTGCTCTACCTGTTCAAGTCCGAGGACTGGGACTGGACCTCCAAGAAGGTGTTAGTCGACCCGCCGCAGATACACTACCCGATGCCGCTCCCTGACGACGGCAGCCATCATTTTCGGCATGTTACCAACTCCGTGATCACGCTCGAGGGCAGGGGTAAAATTGGCTGGGTTGATATTTGGCACGGAATACTGCTCTACGACGTGCTCCATTTTTAGATAAAGAGTGTATATTAAAAATAAAATACCAATTACACCCAGCCTCTGCAACAACGCAACAACCAAAAGTTGTTACGGATGCACACAGCCGAAAGACAATAAGAAGAAGAAATAAAAAGAAAAGTCCCGCTACAGAGTTACAGTCATTGCAGCAGCCGCACAACCACCACCAAGACACCACCTGATGTCCAAATCTTCAAAAGCAACGTCTTCAAGAAGAACAGTGCCAGGCACAACCAATTAAGGCCAGACCTTGGGTTTTCACCCTGAAGATAATAGTCCCCGCTCTCAAAACAATGTCTTCAACAAGAGCATTGCCAGGCACAACCAATTAAGGCCAGACCTTGGATTTTCACCCTGAAAAGTAGAACTTTGAACTTCACCTGTGATGTTACCCCCACTAACATACCGCTGCTCCGCCTCCTGCAACTCCGAGCAAGTTCCTCATCGCCGCAAAACCTCCAATCGCCATTTGCCAGTCCTTTAATCTCAGTTTTCATGACATTCCCCGCCTCCGACTACACCATGGATTTGCCCATGATGGCACGGAAGCAGAGCTTCACGCCGCTCCCTCCGGCGCGATCGAATCCCTCCGATCCAGCAGTCTCTAGGAATTAGCCCATTAAAGATCACCGGCGGAGCCTTCCGAAACTCGACACTCTTGCCTAATCAAAGATGACCGGCGACAAGCAGATCTTCGTCCTTGTGCGAATTGAAACTCTAGGACCGCCACCATTATTGGAGCACACCGGCAGGCCCCCACGCCGCCAGTCGGGGCAGCAAAGGAATAGCCGCCCCGGCTAAGAACTCCAGCGGGATAGCATCGGAGGGGACAGCAGCACCATGCCCGACTGCAGAAATCCCACAGTACAAGCTCGGATTGGGTCAGTCCAGATCGAAGCCCAGATTGGATCCAACTGCCACACCGAGACCCCGCGGCCGCCGGCGGCACGCCGCCGTCTCCTCACCGCCTTCCCGCCTCCCTGCCGCAAGAGACAGCCTGGTCGACCGCCTTCGGAGGAGAAGGCAGCCACCACCACCATGCCCGGGCCAAAGACCCCGACGTCCTCATGCCGCGAAGAAGACCCAGGGTGGTCTTCTCTTGCCGTTGTCGAGACGAGGCGCAGCCGCAGTGGATCACGATCTGAACCCCTCGGACCCAGATCGGATCGCACCACAGCCATGATCTCATCCGCCGCCGGCCGCCGGAGATCCCCTGGCCACCGCCACCCCGCTGCGCACTACCTTTGGAGGAGGAGGGAGTAGACGCCGCCGCCCCCACACGTTCCCGCAGGCGGAGGACTGCGCCGCCGCCGCCGCATCACCACAGGGGCTTTACCCCGCGGCGTCCTCGCGACGGCGGCGGTAGGAGGGGCGCTGTAGGGGAGGGGAGGAGGGCGGTGTGGAGGGGAGCTCCCCGGGGGCGGCGCGGCGCCGCCGCCTCGGGGGAGAGGAGTCGGGGGGCCCTCAGAGAGGAGTCGGGGGAGAGAGGAGTCGGGGAGAGAGGAGTCATGGACGACGTGCTCCATGACGACGATGACAAAATCCGCCATGTGCCGCTGCCGGTAAGGCCGGGAAGCTATGGGGGCATGGCGTTGGAATGCTGCCTGAAGCCTTACCGGAGCGTTTCTGTCATGGGGGATTGCCTCAAGTTTGTCGAGCTGGAAGCCTCCGGCGATCGTCTTCCCGGTAAAGACCCTGAAACCAGGGGCCCCAGGCTCAGGATCGACGACTGGGTGCTCATCACGTACACCAACCGCAGCATCACCGGTGCTCTGGAGGATTGGAAGGTCGAGTTCACTGTCAATGCGTCTGGCATCCGGATCGACAGTGCAATGCGGTCTGCACTGCTTCGCTGTGGAATGCTATGTGAGGCTGCAGAGCGGAACTTGCAGAATCTCTGGACATGTCAGCCTATTCTCAGCTTGAACGATGATGAAGGTACTGTTGTTTACCTGATCGCCAGGGTCAAGTTCCTGCACCCTAAGGCATGGATTCTTGCTGTTGACATGGCCAACAATCAAGTACGAGCAATGGCTGCGATTGACACTGAAAGGAGCACCGCCTTGTCGCTCAAATATTTTCCTTGTAGGATGTCACCTCCAGTTGGGGCGAAGTTACCAACCATGTAGAAAAAAACACCACAAATCGCATGAAATGATATGTGTATTGACACCAATTGTGGTGTTTGTTTTTGCTATTCTCTCCGCGAATGGGACGACCGATAGGAGCCATTGTGTGTTTAACAACAAACTCGCTAATAGTCGATTCATGCTTGTCAGTTCTCTGTGCAATTCCTTATTTAGCGCTTTGTCTTATAGGTATAGGGTACCACCTAATATACTTCGGCAAAATGAATCCGGTCGCACAAAAGATGAAGATACATTGTGTATTTTGCCTTTAATCTGATGCCTCTAACACGGAATCTACTATGGTGAGTGTGGCAGCGTAACAGGCGTCGCTGTTGTTGTCAGCTGACACACTGCCGTGGACTGTTTTATTAGACTAGTAATCGTGCACGTGCAATGCACGTATAGTAATAGAACATTTGTATAATTCAATAACAAAAAAGTCTAATTTCTTTCATCGAAGTGAACAACAAATATAATAAATAGTAGAAGTTGAAAAGAAAGATTATGGGCATAATGAACACAACTTGTTTAGTTTCAAGCCCAACAAAATAGAGGTTTGCATAGCAATCCATCATCAAACTGATATAAAAATCTCACAAAAGATTCACGGACGAATCTTCAGTCTTGATTTTCTTGGGCACGGGTAGTTCAAAAGAGTTGTCTCTGCCGGTTGGTTTGCGTGCATCCTTCCTAATCAGCACAACATTCTTGACAACATCACGGAAAGACAAGTCATTTAGAACTTGATGGTGCACACCTATAAGAAATCACATATTCCATAAAATAAAATCATCATGTACCAATAACCACAAATTAGCGGTGTAGCAAATTTAAAAAATCCTTAATGCATACATCAATAACATTTTGTAGTAAAGCAAGTATAAAACTACCAATAAATTATGTTGGTATATAGGTACCTAGCTGAAAGGATGCGTTCACACTATATGTATAACTTTCAATCAACAACATTCTCATGATAAAGTTCAGTATCCAATTGCTCAGTTAGTTTAAGTTTTTGTTTGTCTACATATGCTAAACACTACATAATTAACATGATTTTAGGAGACAGGGATAAATTTATGTAGAATAATAATTATACACTAAATACCTTGTCAGCATCATATTACGGTGAATGGGACGTGCCAAACGTTTTAGTGTTGCCATTGCATATTTCCTAGTTGTACCCATGTCAATTGCATCACAAGTCTAGAACGTCCAGTCATGACAGTAATTTGAGTGGATGGGTTGACATCAATCCTTTGAATCATCATTTACAAAATAATAATCTCAATCAAGTTTGATAAATATCTTCTCCGATATTGTACTGACGACAATCTCCAGATTCAAACTAACAACTAACAGGACATGGTTATAAATAATTATGTTGATAAAAATTTCCCTTTTGACAAAAAACAAAAGAATTATACCTAAGTAATTAAAATGAAACCAAGTGAATTATTATAATATGAGGATGTTGGGTTAACACCAAGGTCGTACAAATTAAATTTGGGCCCAGAAAAATCGAAATAAGATTATTTCGTACTAAACTTTAATACATTTTCTATCTTTTCTAGTGTGCTATATTATAAGGAATGTATATTTCCGTTGTTCGCTTAATTTAACCATGTAACTGGCAATACTACTAAAATATTAGTTTTTTTTATTTCTACCGACTATTATTGAAAGATGTTAAGTTGTATTTAGAAACAAAAGTCTGTTCTAGAAATATTTTGGCTGCAATATCAAAAATAATAAGATTTGAAGAGTTCAATATACATTTTCAAAATTCTGAGCCATCCTATCAACAATAACGTATGCAATTTTGCGTTAATAATAATAAACGACACATCAGTAATACACGTATGAGACAAATTTATTTATACTAAACTTTAATATTTTATATAATTGTTTATGTCAACATACTCCCTTTTATTGTTTGCATTTAGCAATTTTGGCCAAATATTAGTAGTGCTAAATTTAAGATCATCTTGTTTGCTCTACAATACCAACACAACCAATTCACTAAATCTAAAAACAAAGGACAAGACGGCATGCTACGATGGTTTAACTTGTCCTAATTAGATGACTTCTATCATATGTATGGGGTCGTTTTCATTTTTGTACTCTTATTAAATATCTTGAACAAACTCAAAATATCTTGATAGAGATTCCTATATTTCTCAACTAAATTAAATATACGAGATTATAGAAGGACTCACAATGGGTTTTGTCCTCGGATCACTGAAATTGTTCGCTATTAGTTCTTTTGAAGTCAAAAAAGAATTTTATCTTTACATGGTTCAGTAATAGTTTGCTGCTAGTGGGAGGACCTATGTACATGAGGGAATATCTAGTGCTCCCACCACTCTAGGTGCTACAAATGCTACCACTAGAAAAACAATTTTAGATATATTAAAAAAATATACAAAAAAGTGTGAGTGCTCATGACGTTTGTGTTTAACATTTCCAAAAAGTTCAAATGCATATTCGAAATGACCATTGAGAAATAAAAAGACAAATCTAACATGTGAGGTGGCCGCCGCCCTAGCCCAATGATATTTTGCCTAATATCCACTGATTGTTGGCCCATTTGGCCCAACATGCATCTGCAGCCCAATGCGAGGGTGGATGTAGTAAAGTTTTGTTGAGATAGATCGAAATCATGCTTAGGTAACACAAAAAGCGCGTGAACTATGTGTAATAAAATTGTTTGCCGCAGCGTGTCAGCTGACAACAACAAGTAAGGCAAAGTACACAATGTATTTCATCTTCTGTGCGACCGGGTGCATGTTACCCGAAGTATATCAGAAGGTACCCTATACCAATAAGACACTAGGGCTAAATAAGAAATTTCACAGAGAACTGACAAACACGACTCTCTAATTGTCGACTATTAGCGAGGTTTTTGTTAACCACAGAATATCTCCTATGTGTCGTCCCATTCACGGAGAAAATAGCAAAATAAAAAGGCACAATTGGTGTCAAAAGTCAGAACGCATACCATTTTATTCGATTTGTGATGTTTTTTTCTACATGGTTGGTAACTTTGCTCCAACTGGAGATGAGATCCTACAAGACAAATATTTGAGCGACAAGGCGGTGCTCCTTTCGGTGTCAATCATGACACATAGGTTGAGGCATATGGTTATTTTATGGTCTGGTCATATGGATCAATGAAACATTAGTTTTCTGTCTTGATGAGGCAGACCATTGCTTTAACTGTCTCCTCTTCGAAAACAACACCTCTGACACAGAACATGCTTCCAGGATGCTAAACTGAAACTTAAATCATGGCACATAGGTTGAAAGAAAAAGACCATACAATATTACCTTTTTTATTCGAACACGTTTGGAGGAGCAACATCAATACTTTCTAGAAGAGTTTAGAGAACTACATGTCATTGACTTTGTCGTTTGTCTCTAAAACAACTTGTGAAGAGATTGTCTTCCTTGTTAGGTAGTAGTATGTTTCCTAACTTAATCAAATGGATGAAGTTACTAATTACTTTGGCAAATGGCAGGTACATGAACAAAAGAATGAGGACAAGATGCATCTCCTTCTCCTGTTGCCATGCAATGGCGTTCACCGCACCGCAACTGGGGCAGCGGTGTCCTATACTTATGCCTTAGTTGTTAGGTGAGTTTCTGGTTCCCCGTCCTCTATGTGCTCCGCGATACGAGCCAATGATTTGGGGTCCAGTAATGTGGCCACGCTGTCTGCGGTGGTGGTCTTCAGGCCACCAGTCTTGTGATTGTGATTCAGGGGGTGTGTATTATTTGGCTTGTTGACATGCAGGACTGCTGTAGGTAGTAGGTTATGCTTTGCTGGTATTTTGGCAATTGTGCACTTTGATATTACTCTGTTTTTAGTAAGTAACTGATATAGATGGCCTTGAATGTGAGCACTAGTTGGTGCTGCTAGATGGCACTTTAGTAATCTGGATTAGGTTCCAAACAACATAGTAGTTACACATGATAGTTTGTTGATATACTGGACTTGAATGTCAAGTCTACATGTGTCATATAGGAAAGAGGCCTTGATGTTTCTTGGATTGGTAGCACCATGTCATGGACTTTGTGCCTTTTGTCTCTAAAATAACTTGTGAAGAGATTGTCGTCTTTGTTAGGCAGTAGTATGTTTCTTAACTTAATCAAATGGATGAAGGTACTAATTACTTTGGCAAATGGCAGGTACATGATCAAAAGAATGAGGACAAGATGCATCTCCTTCTCCTGCTGTTGTGCGATGGCGCTGAGTTCACCGCAACCGTGGCAGCGGTGGCCTTTATTTATGCCTTAGTTCGTAGGTGAGTTTCTGGTTCCCTGTCCTCTATGTGCTCGGCGATACAAGCCAATGATTTGGGGTCAAGTAATGTGGCCATGCTATTTGCGGTGGTGGTCTTCAGGCCACCAGTCTTCTGATTTGTATTCAGGGGGCGTGTATTATTTGGCTTTTTGACATGCAGAACTGGTATAGGTAGTAGGTTACACTTTGCTGGTATTTTGGCAGTTGTGCACCTTGAGTTTACTCTGTTTTTTAGCATGAATTTGATTGGATGCCCAAAGGTCAGATTTTTTTCTTTGCTCGTGCTCCAGTCGGTTGCTGCCATGCTATCGTGTGTTGTGGCCTTCTTGCCATGACCATGTTTGCATGTTGTGGTGGCCAAGCACGATTCTCCGGGGTTCATTTTGCTGGTGGATACATTTATTTGTTGTTTGTATGCAGAAATTTGTCGTGGTTAAGCACACAAATGTGATAAGTAACTGATATGGATGGCCTTGCATGTAAAAGTATCACGTTGTAGAATTATTTTTTATTGGATGGTCATTATAAGAACTTCAATTTTTGTTATTGTTTTCTGGCATGATCTTCTGTTTATCAAAGATAAGCAGCCTTTTGAATTCTTATGTGTTGTGTTGCATGATTCTGAGCACTAGTTTTTTCTGTTAGTTTGCAGTTCAGAATTTTGAATTATTCTATTCCACGAATGTGAGAACTTGTTTGCACTGGAATGTCAAGTCTACATGTCATAATGCCTAGCTAGTCTCGTCCATGGCCAGGGTCGATCTCCCGTTGACTCTCTGTTGTCCTTACTGCATGTAATTTTGTAGGACAAGATTGTTGCCTATACAGCTAACAAATTGTTGGTGCATGTTTGTCAACTGAAGTCAGTAGCTGCATTATACTGTTGGAACATAATGGAGTCATTAGGTTCTGGTGTATTAGTGAGAACATAACGTTCTCAAAATATTCCAACTGCTTTACTCATGTTTTCCTAGAAATGCTACTAGGCATCGGGTGGATGCATATTTTGCCGGCTCCATGATAAAATGTGATTTAGGTGTAAGTGTGCATTTGAAATCTTGCTTTGCTTACTGCATATCCTTTACTTGACGGAAAGGATGCAAATTTGCTTAGATACCTGTTAGTATTTCTGTTTTTATGATCTGATGTGCCAATGCTTTTCTACATGAGGTCGACACAAAAACATGGAATTACCTATTCTGAATGCTTTCTCCCCTTTTCCTTTTTCCTATTAGCAATTATAAATGTAGCACGGGTCCAAAACAATTTTGGAGTTGCCACTGGACTGTTGGTCTTTGCTGGTTCTCACCTTGCATTTCCTTTCTACTTTGTGCAAGTGTTTTCTTCTTGCCTTTCTAGCAGCGGTCAAGAAACTGATCCTGGATCGTTGTGTGATGTTTGGCTTGTCGTTTTGGGCTAGATCGGGCAAAATGCTTACAACAGTAGATTAGTTTACATTTCAGGTGTTATGAATGCATCTTATACATTCTGTCTTTCTTTTGTCGAAATTGTAATTTGACAACTCATCAGGAGTCTCATGCTTATTTGGATCTGGCTACTAGCAGCAGCTTTACAAGCTTAAAGTTTTCCTTGGTGTTCGTCAAAACTAAAAACAAGCACATGCACTTCATCTTTACAGAGTGGTTTCTGATGCTTTACTTGACTGAAAGGGGGCAAATCTGCTGAGATACTTCATGGTTATGTTCTTATAATGTGATGTGCGAATGTTTTTCTACATCAGGTCGACACCAATGAATGGAGTTGCCTATTTTGAACGATTTCTCCCATTTTCACTTGTCAGTTTACAGTCTAGCACATGTACAAGACATGTGCATTTCCCTTCTAGTTGCCACTGGATTAGTTGTCTTTGCTGGTTCTCACCTTGCATTTCCTTTCTATTTTCTGCAAGTGTTTTTTTATCAGCTTTCTATCACTGCATGGCATGCTGTTTTGGCTGCTTGTTTCTTTGTGAGAAGACATGGAATAATGTGGCCATTCTTCTGTGATGATTAGCGGCTTCTAGGTTTAATTTGTAGTCACTTAATGAGCATTCCATGTTGATGCCTTTCCTGGCTTGGTATGTTGCAGGTGATGGATAGACTGGGCCGAGCTTCTTCTTTAGCCGGTGGTAGTCGTGGCGCTTGTTTGGTATGTTTTGAAGAAGTTTTCATGGTCTACTGATGTAGAGGTGCGTATGATAGCAACATTTATGAGAACTGAGCCAGGTTAATCATGGCAATTTGTTTCATATCACTGCTTTTTTTTTGTTAGCTACTTGTTTCTTTGTCAGAAGACATGGAATGGTGATTTGGTCATTCTTTCTGTGATGTTTAGGATTATGGATTGCTGGATCTTTTTTGTGTCAGGCTGTTAGATTTTGACATCTAGGCCTGGCTATTAGATGTTTTGTCTTGTTGGCTTAAGCTTGCTACTATTTGGGACTGTTGTCCATCTATTGTAGCAAGTTTTCGTATCTAGTGGCTGCACATTTGATGATAAAGTGAAAATGTGCAGATGCTGGATTCAATGCTGCATTAGTGTATCACATGCTTATTTGAATCTGGCTATTAGCATCAGCTTTACAAGCTGGCTTGGTCTGTTACAGGTGATGGATGGGCTGAGCCGAGCTTCTTGGCATGCTCTGCTAGTTCTGATCACCTCCTGTGCGTGAATTCAAAATTCTAGTATGTATAGATGCAACGGAAGAATTGCTTTCTTTTTAGTGAATTCGTGGTGATATCTGCTAGCCTAGTTCGGTGTGGTGAGTTGGCGATCAGAGGAGTGTCTTATTGAACATTCCATGTTGATGCCTTCTCTGGCTTGGTATGCAGGTGATGCATAGACTGGGCCGAACTCACCATCTTTAAGGTAAAACTAGCTTCGTGTAGCCGTAGCTTGTATAGGCTCAGTGATCCTTCAACTATTCTGGAATCTTAACCAAGTGGAAGTTTATTCTGTAGGATGCATGAGTGTGCTATATGTCTGTCGAGCATGAGTTTTTCCTGGCATAAATTCTTATTTGGAGCCTAGGTAGTGTTGTTTCCGAGAGCTACTGTTTCTGGTTGTTGCACGAGTCAGTCAGTTCTTAGTGAAATTGAGGTTGTAGTGTTCATTTGTTGGGTTGACGATAATTAAATGATCTTACTGCTGAGATTCTTTCCACATTTGTGTTCACACTTTGGGTCTGATGAATGGATCCTTTATCCCGTGTGTTTCCCTTTTTAGGTTGCATTCATTTGCTGTATTGACTTAGCTGTTGTAAAATTTGTCCAGTCTGTTGCATGAACCTGATTTGAAAAAAAATGTGGCATGGTAGAAAAGGACAGCACTTAGTTTTGCTTGGTCTTAGTAGCCAAAATCTTTGTTTTTTTGTGTGTTGTTCAGCCCTGTTGGAGGGGGAGTCACCTGCAGATTACGTGCCGACCAAAGATAGAATTGTCGGGCCCGTATAATTTGCTTGAGTTGAAATTTGCTGTAGTTTTTGTTTTACGATGGTCTGTTTGCTGTAATATCGTGTTGTTGATTCCATGGACGTCCGGCCTTGTTGACATCTCTCTTGATTATTTGATCTGGATCATTTCAGGGCCTGAAGATAGTGGCGATGAGATACACAGGGTTCAAGTGCCGATGCTCAGTTGTCCATGGATTGGGCTTGCTGCTGCTGTCGTCTCCCTGAGGCGAAGCTGACGGAGATTGGAGTTCCTGGTGCAGACGATGGCCCAAGGCTGCCCCCGGAAGAAGCAGAGAAAGGAAGCTGACATTGATCGACTCCCCTCCGAGCGCTGTCCGCAAGTGATCTGCCTGGACGATTTGGTTCAGCAGACCTTGGCGTCGGGGCTTGCCCGACTGCAGGGACAAGCTGGAGAAGCCGATTCATGCGCTAGATGAGAAGCTGACACTAGCGAGAGTGGCGCTAGTCATCTCCCTGGATGATCATTGATTATACACCACTGTAAACTTTAAGCAGCAGCTGCTGGACTTGTTTGGTTTCTGGCGTTTTGTTTTGGTCGGTCTACTAGGCTGTCAAGCGTTGTAAAAGAGTTAATTGGTGGTGAACTTTGAGCAGATTGACAACTAGATGATGTACATGAACTTTAAGCAGTTGCGGCTGCACTAGCTGGGCGATTGTGTGTTGCTTTTTAGTTGGCGACTTACATGCTTTTCTGCTGCTGTTGTGAAGTGAAGATGACGGTTATATATGGGAGCTGGTGTTGTTTAGTAGTAGAGCAAGTCCAGATGTGTGTTTGCTGTGCCGAAAAATCCGTTGATTTTGTACGTAGTGCTTGCTGTAGTGAAGAATAATACTTTGATGATGCTTAAGGGGCATGTACGTTTGTTGCTTGTAAAGCATAGAGATGCAAAGACGCAAGTTTTAAATAAGATGCTTCTAATTTTTTTGAATATTGTCTCCAACTTCTACTTTGGAAAAAAAAATCTCCGTCTTTCAGAGTACTATTATTACAGAAAATAAAATATCTTCTCCGTCCCAAGTGATGGAGTAAATATTGCTTGACGATCCAGGTTATGAACAAACCAAAGATGCATGGATGCCATTGTTGTGAACAAATCAAAACATAGCAAGTAAAATTTTGCTCTCCATTGATAGGCTGGACTAAGCTAATTAAAACCTAGCATCTTGATAGAGGATGTGGCGCTAACCGAACAGGTAACACTAGAACTACTCGCTCCAGAACCCAAGCGTGGAAGTCGCATGACTTTGATTCGTTTCTTTTTACACGTCACCCATCCATAGCACCATCACATGTGCGTCATGCTACAGAAAACAAGCTCATAAGGGACATCATATTTATTTGGATTCTCTTTCCACGTCACCGATCCATAGCCCCATCACATGTCGTCCATTCATCTGCTTGGGTCCTGCCCGTGCAGCATCGCATCTCAGCCATTCATCCACTTTAGTCCTTCCCAACCAGAGCCAGCTGAGCACCACTCGTTTTCCCTTTTTTCCATTCTTCCCGCCCAACACATCGACCACTCAAACATGTATACCTGACATTTTTAGCATTGAAGTGTTGTGTGGATACGGAAGGGGTGGCAAGGCTGGGTGGATTGGACGGGTAGCCGTCCATGGTTCCAAAAAAAGCCCAAGAGAAACAAAATTCATAAATGATAGTAGAGAGAAATCAAATTGCTTTGGTGTAGCAACACTTCCGAAGAATTCAACAAGATTGGAGAACATGAGTGGGAAATCTTGAATGTTGAAACTTGGAAACAATGAAGGAGAGAGACTTAGAGTCGTGACTCCTTCTTGGGGGAGAAGGGGGGGGGGGGGGGGGGGGTCTTCTTTAAACCAGTATCTTGTCATTACTAAATATAGTGATTATTCTATGATCTTATCACGTCACTTTTAGAATGAAAACAAAAACATTTGGATAGCGGACGAATGGTGAGTGCACTACACCGATCTTTCATAAAGCCCATCGGATCACTTCTATAAACGATCAGTCTCGTTGTAACAATAGCAATGCATCGTCACCCTATTAGTCCAACAAACTTAGTACACTCTACAAACACAAAGACCCTTGGATAGTAGTAATAATGCTCTAGGACATGATGTTTGAATATCTGGATGCGCCCATTATAAAAAAATTGCATTTTAGAAAATATCAACAAATTGAAAACATAAAATTGGATGTACATTCGAAAATTTCTCATTGGCACAAAAAGTTTCGCGAAAAAAGACAATTTTGTGGCTTGTAAAAGAAGAAAAAACCTATCTCGTGAAAAGTCATTCTGGAGAAACTTTTTTTTTTCACGAAATTTTATGTGTGGAGATAAATATCTGTATGTTCAGCCAAAATAATTATTTATTTATTTACATTTAGAAATACGTTTTAAAAATAGTGGGTGCATCTACACCTACAAGACAAAACCGATTTCCCAAATGCTATATTATTATTTGACATGTCTAGCACATTATTTGGTTATTAGTTAGTTGTCTGCCCAATAAGTGGGCCCATGTTTTTTGCAATATCAGAACACGGAAAGGGAGACTGCAATTGTATCTGTATATGGGATCCTCTCTTAACCAAAATTTTCAGTCTTCTTTTGCGATTATATTCTCCATGCTAGAAATATAGTCTTGTTCGACTATTGAACTCGCAAGTTTAAATTATACTGAAACATTCTTATTTATTATGTCGATCCCTGGAGAAGTAAGACCCTGCTTGAAACCAAATACATTTCAAACAGCAACAATCGGATTTGAACAGGTAGAGCACGAAATTGTAATATGAGGTTTGGGACAGCGCGGCGATCATGAAGTGATCGTCGCGGGGGAGGACGCCAACCTCATTATCCCTGAATACGTGAGGGTGAGGGTGAGGTAGGAGCTTGAGCCACGGACATGTGGAGCTAGCTGACCGGTAGATGAAGTAGTCGCTCATCTTCTGCGTGACGTTGAGCGGCGGCGGGCCGCGCCCGACGGCGACGTGGAGGACGAAGAAGCCGTCCGTCGTGGTGAGGATGTTCGGTGCGTGCAGGAACTCTTGGTGGTCGCAGCGCAGGTGCACGGAGAGGCGGGAGGGGATCGGCGGGTGGGCGGGCCGTAGGGAGACCCCGATGAGGGTGCCTCCGCATAATGCCTAGTGGCCCAATCCACTGTGTGGTGCCTTTGAGTGTGTCAATAAGAAATCAACTTAATTAATTGGATGCTCTTACCTACTTCATATGCCAGATCTCCTCACTAAGGCCGAGCCACAAGAGACATCAGTCGTCTATATATGGTTCCAAGGACCTAAGAGAAATTAAATCCATAAAGGATAGTAGGGAGAAATCAGAATTCTTTGGTGTAGCAACACTTCTATAGAATCCAACAAGATTGCAACGCGTGAGTGGGAAATCTTGAATCTTTAAACTTGGAAACAATGGAGGAGAGAGGCTTGGAGTCGTGCCTCATTCGGTCCTTCTTGAGGAAGAAGGGGGGCTGTTTAAACTAGTATCTTGTCATTACTAAATATAGTGATTATTCTATGATCTTATCCCGCCGCTTTTACAATGAAAACAAAAAAGTTAGATGGCAAGCGAATTGTGAGGGCACTGCACTGATCTTTCATAAAGCACATCAGATCACTTCTATAAACAATCAATCTCGTTATAGCAGGAGCAATGCATGAGCCCACATGTCATATTTATCCACTTCCCAATTTTTGTCGCATGATCGCATCCACGACCATGCTCCAAGCAAACTAATTATCCTGAGGCTCTTGGCAGTGGAGTACTGTCGCGCCTGGCGAGGCCATGCGGCTGTTCATATGCTAGCTCCGCTCCAGCGTTGTAGGGTATCGCGTCGAGACTGCCAGAGTCACTTGGGTGCCCTGACGTTTCTTCTTCTTCTTCTTCATATTCCTCAGCGATGACTGGATGAGTGAGTGAGGATGGGATGATGACTCACTCCACCTCTCGATGAACTCACGTGTTATTTTGTTTGTACTAGCTGTTTTTTAATTCGCTTTCATGTCGTATCCTATCACGTTGTGACACGTGTGGTGTTAAATACAAGATATGGACAGCTGACTGGGATTTCTGGCTCCACGGCTCCCGTGATCCCAAAACAAAATCAATTTGAAATACTATGTGTCATGAACTAATCACAAGTATATGATATTGCAGAAAATTTATAAGAGAATAGTGAGTATTGCTTGTTTTTAAACTCCTAAATTTTTGGAAAAATTACATTTCAAAAATAGCCCATAATTCCAGGAACAGTGAATTTTGCATCTTGAAACTCAATAATTCATTGCATGCAATGAATACCACTTTTTTCCACATGCTCTCGTCTATCCCCGATGCCCACAAAGCATGGCAGGTCAAAATGAAATCAGTTACCACGAAGTATTAGTGCAACAATGTCATCATCCTCCGGGGCAACATAAATGAAAATGAGCTTACCACCAGAATTGGTGATGCAGAAAAACGACTCATATCCTGCAATCAATGATAATTTCGGAAGGAAATGACAGTTTATGTGATCTGTGCAAAAAAGACAAAATGTGTGCTCTTTTTTGAACAACAATGGAAAGTGTTATTTCTTCCGAAATTTTGCACGAATGTTGAAAACTTGTATATGTTTGTGCCCATTTTTTTTTCCTTTTAAAGTAATTTTCTATTTTTTAAATAACAGGAGCATATGCACTCAAGAGCCAGAACACCAAGTCTTATATATCAAGATATTTTGAGCTTGTTGAAAGATAGTATTTAATAAGGATGCTAAAATAGGAACGATCCCATGTATAAATGATAGAATTCATATAATTTGGACAAGTAAGATCATGGTGACATGTGGTTTGTCCTTTATTTTTCTTAAATTTAGTGATTTGGTTGTGTTAGAATTACAGAACAAATATGATGATCTTAGTTTTGGTACTATTGATATTTGGTCAAGTTTGCTAACTGCAACAAAGGAAAAGGTCGTATGTAGACATAAAAATTTATGAATAAGTATTATAGTTTAATATAAATAAATGTATCTCATATGAGAGTCAATAATATGCATGTTGACATCAAATATTTTATACTGCGAATTTTGATGGCATGACTTAGAATTTTAAAATGTATACTTGACATTTTTAGCATTGAAGTGTTGTGTGGATACGGAAGGGGAGGCAAGGCTGGGTGGATTGGACGGGTAGCAATGGTCTCATTGAACGGCTTTTTAGGGGGATAATCATCGCATCCTCTAGCTGGATAACACCTAGGGTTGTCCTACCAAATATTGGTTATTACAAGTTGATTGTCCACACAATAAGTGGACACTATTTTTGTGCAGTATAAGAATTTGAATATTCAATCATATTTGCATATTTAATCCTCTATTAACACATTTTTGTAGATTATCTTGTTCATGCTACAAAATAGTCTTGTTCGAGATCAACTAATTTATATTGGAACTCGAGAAAATTTAAATCAAACTGAAACATCCTTATCTAGTACATCGCTAGACACGACTAAAGACTTTGGTTGAAATGAAATACATTTCAAAGAACAATGATCCTATGTCTAAGTCAGATGGAATAATAAGCAACCAAGGGTATGTTGCTTCCACAAAATTGTCCGTATACTAATTTAGCTAAGTTTTTTCTTCCTAGTCATCACCATTCGAAAATTCCACAGGCAAGGTAATGCTTCTTGTAGTACGTTTGAGGAGATCATAAACGTCAAGCTTGAGATCTACGGTGGAGCTCGATCCAATGGTTGATGTGTGAAGGAAAGCCCAACCAATAGAGAGAAGATAATCTTCCAACTGAGGTAGAGTGTGATCACGCAGCCTATTGAAGGAAACGATCACATCTCCATGTCTGATGCCAAGCCTCTCAGCAGTAGACCCTTCTGATACTTCATTAATGATGTAGCCGCAGGTGATGTTGTGATCATGAAAGATCCTATCTTGGAGTGACACGTCGAGCAGTTCCATCGTCTTCATGCACAAACCATGCGTGGGCCGAGCGATGCGACCAACTTTGAACCACATCTCAATACATGTGAGGATGGTGGAGATGCCAAGAATGATATAGTCGTGGGCACCAAATGTAGAAACCCCAACAATATGACCATCGTGATCAACAACTGGCCCTCCCGTGTCATACATAGGGGACTCACAGCTAAGGAGCATGGGGAAGTTGTGGCTCCATTCCTCTCGCCCTGCTTCTAACCACTTGATTCTCCATGCCTGGCCATCAGGTTGGACTCCTTAGCATCCCTACCCAACACGAAGACATGCTGACCATAGTTTGGGCTAGATCCGAATGACGGGACCTTCAACGGCAGATCTGATCCCGACGAGATCATCTCCAGTAAAGCGATTCCGTAATGCTTATTGAAGAACAAGAGTCGTCCCTCTAAAACGGTCTTGTTTGGCAAGTGAACATGTAGCATCCTAGGTTTGGGGTCATCGTCGTCATATCTACCACCGACGACTGTGGAGCTGGTCAATATTCTAGCGGACTTGTTGCTCATGTCCCAGCTGAAGACGACGCCGCTGCATTGCTCGAGGATTTTCCCGTCGAGACCCGAGGAGGAGACGCTGACGACGGAGCGCGCCGCGTCCCGGACACCGCCATCACCGTCTTTGCCAGCAACTCGCTCCTGAAATCGAATCAGGGACTCAGGGTAGATCGCCTCTCCTCTCGTTATATGGAATAGAATCGGAACTGATCACCAGCCTGAATCCGATTTCGGGAAGAACTCCGCTCCACACGATTTCAGTTGTTGCAGTACAAATAGGTCCTCGTGCAAGTTGTAGATCGATCTCTTCCCGGTCCGTTCCCACGATGACGATGTCAATGTCGACTCTTCTGTCCGCCCTCGGCGGCGCCGGCCGGCAGCGGCTCTCGGCCTCCACCGTCGTGCACCCCGTGCCGGAGACGGTCTCCTTCGTGCTGAGGATCGAAGGGTACACGAACGTGCAGGAGGCGTTCGTCAACGGCACGGCCATCAACTCAAGCGCGTTCCACGCCGGCGGCCACGACTGGCGGATCCAGTGCTTCCCCAACGGCATCCGGCAGAAGCACGAGGGCTTCGTCTCCCTCTACCTCGTGCACGACAGCCACGTGAGAACCGGCGACGCCTCCGCCAAGTTCCAGATGAGCGTGCTGGATTCGGCCGGGAAGCCGTGGCACACCACCAGGGTCTTCGGCCAGTACTTCTCCAAAGACACCGGCATCGCCTGGGGCCGACATGAGTTCCTGAAGATCAAGAAGCTGCAGAAGCGTCTCAAGCACGACGACTGCTTGACCCTTCTGTTCGACGTCACCGTCTTGGAGGTCCGCGCCGACGACATCGACCACGCTCAGGCCGCTGCCGCACCGGCAATGTCTGCCAGTACAGGTGCACCGTGTATAGCTTCTGCTGTGACGCCACGCAATAATCTTTTGGAGAAGAAGCAGACAGCGGTGGACGTGGACACCGAGGCCGAGACGCCGACGAAGCAACAGAAGCAAGAGCCGGCGAAGATGTCCATCTGCGAGGAGATGTTGTGCAGGCAAATCGACATGAGCTCTGTTGGTGACATCCTGGCGTTCGCGGAGCAGCATAGCTGCTGTTTGCTCACGGAGGCTTGCGTCCAGTTCCTTTCTAGAACTGGTAACCTAAAAGAATTCATGGCGACCCATGGACTTGAGACAGGGTGCCCATCTGCTCTAAAGGCACTCATCTTGAAGCAGTTGCCATGAGCAACAAAGCAAACTATTCCACGTACCAGTTAATTACAAGCATAGTCTAGTTAGTCTCAGTTTATCAGGCAGGATTATATGCATATAAATTCGATTATCATACGTACATGCATTTACTTTGACGCACGGGATAGATGTGTGTTCACATTAGATTCATCACCATCCAAATGTGTTACGCCTTATTTGGTTGCAAAGTTTTTCTAAAATCACGATATTCTGAAACAACAGTATTGACATGCTAGCTTGGTTAACCAATAGTTCGGTTTTGGAAAAAGATATATGGACCTCTTTGTTATATACTTCAAAATTATTGTACTTTTCTCAAATATTTGAAAACTACAGTTTTTGGTAAAGTCAAACACCTCAACATATTTTAAACCATATTATTTTAAAAACCAAATTTGTCTTAGAATAATTCAAAAATAGTTTACTGACCTTTTAGTGTACTTTAAAATTCCTTAAGTTTCTTAGCGCCCGTGAAATATTTGATCTTATAGTTGCAGCTTGGGTTAAGGTTATTTGGCAAGGTAACCAGTGAAAAAATTGTTTCCCTGCAAATCTGAGTTGTCCGATCTTAAAGACACAAATTGTTGGATACATGAGCAATTTTTCACACAATTTATTCCATACGTACAGAAAATAAAACATGACAAGAAAAATAAGAATTAAAATAGTCATGCAGTCTAATAAAGAGTACGCAATTAGCAACTCTAAGCAGATTGCTAAACGTAGGAGAGCATGTTGCACAATGAGAGAGAACTTGCCTATAGCAAGATGGTTAGGAGGGTGGTTGTACCCCAGCCCACCAGAGTTCAAACCCCAGGTTTGACGTTGGTGTTTCTCATTTAGGCGGAATATTCTTCAGTGGGAGGCGACGTTCTCGTTGACAGCGAGGCGCCCGTGGTGACTTCGTCAATCTCAAGACTCGACCCGCCGGCTCGGTATTACGGAGGTGCTCATAGGGGTAGGGTGTGCGTGTGTACGTTCATAGGGGTGAGTGTGTGCACGTGTATGTGAGCGTCTGTGTTGTACTGTGTTTCGCAAAAAACAAATGTTGCACAATGAGAAACAAATGAACAAGATACACGTACGGTGCAGAGAAAGAACCGTTCACGTGGCAGAATAAGACATTTCCCCAAAAAGGTTATCGACATCGGGATAGTCGTCGTCCGGGAAGTAGTCGTCGGTAGAAGGAGAAGAAGGCAGTAATCGCGTGAGGACGCTCCCCAAAGAATTTTTTGCCTCTCTTCCATATAGGATCACGAGAGGCGGGGTTTTGAAAGCCGAATGTCACATCCACTACGAGACAGGATAGAGAAGACTTTATTGGTGACGTAGTGCTCGAGAATCAGAAGGTAGGCACATGCATGAGAGTGTGGTTATTGTGGTGTGTCTATCAGAGAGGGGTGACCTCTCTTATTTACACAATGTGCTAGGTGGCGAACATTCTAGGCCAAAGAGGGAACTCATCGTGAAGCTGTTGCCATGAACGCAAGCAAAGTACTTCACATACCAGTTAATTACAAGCATAGTACGTCTCAGTTTCTACCATATATGCATTTATTTTTTTAGGCACACAATAGAGGTGCATTTTATATTATATTCATCATTATCCAAATGTGCTAGTCTATGCAAATATTTTGTAAGTTTTTAAACGAGCGTGTAATTCTGCCACTTCGTGGACCTCCTAATCTCTACACATGCGTGGATGAAATCCTCGAGCCGGCCGTCGGAGAAGTGTCCAATATGTTACTATCTCTATAATGATGGAGAGTAACTTATGTGACTAGATGCGGGAGTCACAATGTGGAGTACAATGGGGAGTAATTTAGACTAGTAACATCAATAGTTTACAGCTTTTTTGGTCTCATCCCATCAAAAATACTAAATAACCGACAAAGATATTGATATATGCTGACATGAGGCATGCATACAAAATAAACAATAGGTACATTTAGAACTTGCAAATGGATCTGCTTCAAGGATATGGTATTGCCATGGTCTCAATTTGAAGAATTTTCCCAAAATGGTGGACAAGGAACTGCATCAATAAGATATTAAGGTTTGAAAAGTTCATTATACCTTTAAAATTCTCAAACATCCCATCTATATTCGTTGTATAGTTTGTGTCAATAAAAGAAAATGAAACACATATATGATACACACATGAGATAAATTTAATTACACTAAACTTTCATACATATTTACAATTGTTTATGTCAACTTACGACCATTTTATTTATTGCATTTATCAAACTTGACCAAATATCAATGGTGCTAACATTAAGATCATCTTCTTTGTTCTAAAATTCTAACACAACCAAATCTAGCTTTATGGAAGAGATGGTTAGGGCGTAGTATCCCCGGTGGAGCATGTCGGTGGTGAAGGAGGTCTAAGAAAACCAAAAAGGACAATACCACATGTCACCATGGTTTAACTGGCCCTAATTAGATGAATTATGTCATATATAGGGGTCATTTCTATTAGTACGCTTATTAAATATCTACAACAAGCTCAAAATATCTTGATATAGATTCCTATATTTCTTAAGTAAATTGAATTTCAAGATTATACAAGGGCTCACGATGGGGTTTGTCCCCGCATCATTGAAATAGCTCGTCACCATTACTTTTTTTGCAGTCCATTTTTTTAAAATCTTTATATGGTTAAAAGATCAGGTGCAATGCATGCATACTCTTGACTTGGTATTGAAAAGTAATCACCTTAAATAGGCATTTGGCTTCAACAACCAGATGACTCACGTTACATGCATGTTTTGTAATAGGAATTGAACTAACGTCCCACATATCAGACACACGGGAAATTTTTCGCAGTTAGTTTTTTTTTATCTTGATAGTCTCTGAGAAGGAGAGAAGAGTTAGTGTTTATAAGCTAGGAGTGGTTCTATGAGATGTTTTGGGAAGTTACAAGACTTGGCATGTATTTTATAGGAGCGCTAATTGACAACTGTATGTAGCTATAATCGGTCTCCCTCACACGCTCGCCTCTTCCTATCATGTCTTTGTTGGTCCACCTCGTCCCCATATGCGCGTAGCTGCCTCCGATGACTCCGCCCCTGCTTGATCTCTATCCTCCCTCGCCTCTCTCTGATCGTGAGACGGCAACCACGCTCCAGCTGTCGAGCTTGCCCCGCCGTCAGACCTTCACCTCCTACCCCTTCTCCACACAGTGTCGGGTCAACATCCTCCCTCTCCCACCCCGCGCTCACCTCCATCCATGGCCGCCTTTATCTGGTAATGCCTCGAGCTGGACAACGTCGCCTCCTCCCGCCTTTGTAGTTAGTTCAGACCATATGCGGTGGATGAGCTCAGAAAAGACGGCCTCGAGATGGATTTCTCCAGGGGTCACCCGATCTGGCCTGACAGACCTCTAGCGTGGCGGATTCGTCAACACGGAGCTCAAATTGGCACAAATGGTGTGTCCATGGTCGATGGAGAAGGTTAAGTTTTGGGGTTATTTGTCGATGTTGTATGCGTTGTCTAGTTTTGCTACATGTATGGATAGTTTTTCGTTGCGTAACCTTGAGTAAAGTGATATAATGATTTATGTGAGTATGCTACAAAAGTGATTGCTCCAACTTTTGCGTACTTGTTATTATTTTGTTGGATAAGCTGGACACAAATGTTGGATGCTCTAAAAATAATTTTGCAACCAAGCTGAGATTTTTGAGTATGCTACAAAAGAGATTGCTTTTACAGACGTTTTGCTATAACCAAATTGGAATGTATTACATAATTTGTTGGTTTTTGCTACATTGTTGTCTCTTAAATGGTACATATTGCAAGAAAAACGTATACACTGATGCAACATTTTCTTAAATCTATTTTGCTACATGGGATGTTGCATACATCGACAGAAAGTGCTACGCGGGAAACATTTTTGCTACATTGATCAGACGTGTGGCACTTAAGTGAATTGGACGGCTCGGGAGGTGGCTGATTTTTTGGCTATCTAGAGTCGACCGTCAGCTAGCGTTTGTCATTTTTTGTAGTATTGGTTTCTTGAAATGATACACTTAAGACCCTACGACAATCCTCAGTTGAGACGGGTAAGTGTAACAAAAACTTAGCATATGGTCGACAAAGAGGATGGCACAGTTTATTTCACATATTTATATCGTATTATCACTACATTAATGTTAATTCTGCTCAGTTACCTTTCTACTGAAAAGAAACATGTCACATCGTATCATAACATCGTATCATACTCACTCAGTAGTTGTTAACAAGTTTAAGTCTTGCAGATGTGGCAATAACAGTTTTATCTTATAGCAGATGCAGGCTTGTCGTAGCTTATGCAAGCAATCACATGACGGGGCATATATTTGGGGTTATAATATAGTTAACTGGCATAGTCGTTCCATCTATTATATACTAAAAGCAAAATGAGTTAGCTAATGGAGCCACCATATTAAGCCACATCATCTAAATTAATTTTGATAGTTGGATCTAAAATATATGGTTAAAGATTTAATAAAAGATGCGTAAAAGACTTTTAATTATCATTGTCCAACAAGATTATGTTGTCACGTATTTAGCTGCATGTGCAAAACGTCCGATCCGTCATGTCAAAAAGACCCAGCCCAATTGGCCGGTAAGCTCTAACGGCGGAGATTTTTTAGAAATAGAACTTGCGAAATATGTGTTGGCAGGCAAACACGTGATCATTCAACTTGCACCACCGTAAGCTGGTAGAACCGGACAAAAGAGTTCCGGTGCTATACGTATGTGTACATGTAGTTAACCCAGCTATACCTTTCCATCGTGAGTTGGTTAAACCAGATGAATGACTCCAGGTGCTATACAAGGACATGTAGATAATCAAGTTGTAACTTCCCTAGAAAATCAGATGTACAGTAACTTCAAGTTTATGCGTGAACAAATTGAGAAGCATGTCCATTTGAACCTTTACGTATGCCGACTCAGACTCCACTTTTCATAGTACAGCAAATATGCCTTCCTATCAGCTCCTAAGATTTTTTAAATTAGGACAAAGATTAATTGTTTTCGATAATCTCCATCTTGCCATGAAGCATTTTGGAGACCGAGCTACATGTAACTCTTATTTTTGCAAACCATATTTGGGAGTTTTCAATAAATCTGAAAAACATTTATGGATGTGGACAATGTTGTCTTCTACCAACGCGTCAAATATCAACATAAATATGTTGTACTTTAGGCTGTGTAAAAATGACCAAATGTAAATCTAAGAGTAGAGAATAGTCATCAATTTGAACTCTCCAAAATCTGTCAGTATTTTTGGGCAGCCCCGAACATTTTGAATTGAAATTGTGCATGTTGGTAGGATATACTACTGTCTACGTCCGCGATTTTCCTAAAAAATATGTGAAACTTTCAAATATGATTTTTGAATTCTGTGAAATATAGGGCTACATGTAGCGTGACCTCCGTGATGACTATCTTGAAATCATGAGTCATTCCAAATATACGATAATTATATTGGCCTAATCGGCGAAGCAACAAAAAATAGAGTAAGAAGCAAATGGTGTGGAAATATATTTCAGTATGTCATTACACAAATAAAAACACAACCATGGTACGTAAACGAATGGGACGCATGTTACAAAGCAACACAAGACTGAAATAGCAACTATGATAGTTTAGATCTAATTTTATTTTACAAAAAATGCAGTAATAATTAATAAGAAATACACACTAAAAACCACCAATGGTAATAAAATGTTAATTTTTCATGAAACCTTACAGTTTTGTATGGGAAGGGCGAGACAACAATCGACCCCTCTCAGTATTTTGTTGCTACATATGATGGTTATTACCAACAATGCAATAAATATAATAGAATGATCTCACCAACGTACGTGATTAAATTGTCGAGAAATTGTTTAGCAATATGGTCTATGAACAAGCACCATATGTAATACAGAGTGATTGGTAGTTAAATTCATAATACCCATATCAAAATAACTCTAGGTGCCAACTCTTTTATTTGTGATGCTTTTAAAAACAAACAAAAGGAAATGAGTTAGTTGTCGTAATCCATATAGAGCCAACAAGTCTTGATTATGTTAGGATTGAATGGCAGAACGAAATGAAACTTTGTACGAACTTAAAATAGAATCAAAGTTAAATTGATTTATTGTTTCCTATTTTTGGGTACAAAATCAATATATTCTCTAATAACTATATTTGTTTACAGTATGAGATAATAGATAATAAGCTCATATGAATTCTTAATAACAATCTATTATATACTAAAAGCAAAATGAGTTAGCTAATAGAGCCACCACGTTAAGCCACATCCTTCAAATTAGTTTAAACGGTTAGATCTTAAATTTACGGTAAGGATTATACGAAAAGTTATGTTAAACGTAATCAAGTAAATATGTCGAGCCTGACATGTAAAAGACATGTCTCCAACTCCAACACGTTCGGGAAAAAAAAACTCCAACACGTTCGTGCCTAGGGATGTCTAACACGTACAAAATATGTCTTCATGCCTGTGGCCGTTAAAAGAAAAAAAATCGTAGGGGCACGATACCACGTAACCACCGTACCAGATTTTTTTGGAAAATACGCCAGGAAAGTGGACTAAATCACACGTATCTTGCTGGGACTCTTGCTTTGTCCGATTAAAAAGTTTGCCACACTCGCGCTGACCAGTACCTTAATACAATTAGTGCGCAAATGAGCAAATCAAACTACAAACAACAGCAGCTTGTGGCGTTTCAAAAATAACAACAGCCCATGGCAGAAAACAGCGATGGGATACAGTCCAAGCTGGCAGCATGAGCAAGCAGGATGACTTTGTGCACATACGCAGACGACAAAAGAGACTTAGACACTCTAAGTGTGTATTACTCTATTCATTTGTTCAATGATTAATTTCTTGCTCGGATTCCAACCGTGTGATCTCTAAATATTTATGTATTTGGTCATTTTTTTCCTTTTCGTCTTATATTCTGCACGACACATGAAAATATTGAAGATGCGTGAATTTCATAGAGCAAGAAAAATTAATTAAACATTTAGGAGTTCTTATTCATAAAACTTTTTTAATAGATTGTTTGATCTGCAGGGTTATACTCCCTTTGTTCCATATTGGATGACTTCCATTTGTCCAAATATGCATGTATTTATACACATAACATGTCTAGGTATATCCACACTGACAAATGGAAGTCATCTAAATTGGAACGGATGGAGTAGTTAATAACGTTGGAGAATTTAAAGGATATATTTATTTTAGCTTCTGAAAAACACATGTACGAAATAATGGTCAAAATTTTGTATTGGAGATGGTGTACACTGATGTATTTCACTATAAAGAAGAGTTTCGCATATCCAAGAACATTGAGTATAATTAAGAACACTATCGGCACAAAGAACAACAATAATTGATTCTAGCTGTCTACACATATTTAGTTAACTTAAATAACCAACGTTGTGTTGTTATCTCATCGAAAGATCAACTGACACCATATAATCATTGATGCTATACTTAAGATGATATCTAAAACTAAGAAAAAATGACGCAAGGTGAATGTCACATATCTCAATAAAAAATAGATATTTTTTTGATATTTACATGGCTTATAAATGTGGCTAATTTATTATTCCACGAGATTAAGAAACCGTCTTCCCGTTCTAATAAAACTATCACCTAAACATTATCTCGCATAGCTAAGGCGGAATGTAGTTATTTGGTTGGAACATATATAACAAGAACAACTTGGTTGCCAATGACCGATAATTTAAGCATTGTCATTGCATAATACTTAATCCATATGGACTGAAATTTAATTCAGTGTACAATGAGACATATGGTCCTTAACACCGTATGTTTGGTATTCGCACAAGAATCTTCCTTCCACAAATTCAAAAGGATGTTCATGCACGCAGGTGATACTTTTTATTACTTAGATTTGTACCATTTCATAATATGTACTATGAATATATTTCAAATCATAGATTTATGTGTGTGTTAGTTTTTTTGGAAAAATAAAGACGATGTCCTCGCATTTGCGAGGGCCACCCTGCTAGTTCAAGTAAATGGAGATAAGATCCTGCAAGGAAAATATTTGAGCGACAAGGCGGTGCTCCGTTCAGTGTCGATCGCAGCCATTGCTCGTACTTGGTTGTTAGCCATGTCAACAGCAAGAACCCATCCCTTAGGATGTAAGAACTTGACCCTGGCGATCAGGTAAACAACAGTACCACCATCGTCATCCTTCAGGCTGAGAACAGGCTGACACGTCCATAGGTTCTGCAGGTTGCGCTCTGCAGCCTCTCCGTTCTTCTTTGCCTCACGCAGCATTCCACAGCGAAGCAGTGCAGAACGCATTGCTCTGTCAACTCTGATATCAGACGCATTGACCGTGAAGTCCATCTTCCAATCCTCCGGAGCACCGGTGATGCTACTGTTGGTGTACGTGATGAGCACCCAGTCGTCGATCCTGAGCCTGGGGCCCCTGGTTTCAGGGTCTTTACCGGGAAGACGATCGCCGGAGGCTTCCAGCTCGACAAACTTGAGGCAGCCCCCGACGGCGGCGACGCTCCGGTAAGGCTTCGGACAGCAGTCCAACGCCATGCCCCCGTAGCTTCCCGGCCTCACCGGCAGCGGCACGAGGCGGATCTTGTCGTCGTCATCGTCGTCACGGAGCACGTCGTGGAGCAGTATCCCGTGCCAGAGATCCACCCAGCCGATGGAGCCCCGGAGCGTGATCACCGAGTTGGTGACGTGCCGGAAGTGCGGGCGAGTACCGTCGTCGGGGAGCGGCAACGGGTAGGGTATCTGCGGCGGGTCCACCTGCATCTTCTTGGAGGTCCAGTCCCAGTCCTCGGATTTGAACAGGTAGAGCACGAAATTGTAGTATGAGGTTTGAGAAAGCGCGGCGATCGTGAAGTGATCGTCGCGGGGGAGGACGCCGACCTCATTGTCTCTGATTCTGAATACGTGAGGGTGAGGGTGTGGGAGGAGCTTGAGCCACGGCGGACTCGTGGAGGACCCGGCGCTAGCGGCGCGGTAGATGAAGTAGTCGCTCATCTTCTGCGTGATGTTGATCGGCGGCGGGCCGCGGCCGATAGCGACGCGGAGGACGAAGAGGCCGTCCGCCGTGTAGAGGATGGTCGGTGCGTGCAGGAAGTCTTGGTGGTCGTTGGAGCGCAGGTGCACGGAGAGACGGGAGGGGATCGGCGGTTGGGCGGGCCGTAGGGAGACCCCGATGAGGGTGCCGTTGCTCATGAGTGCTTGGGCCGTGCTGCCGTTGGTGCTGGTGGAGTTGTCGATGTGCGCCGTGGAATCGACGAGGATGAAGGCGGCCGCCGCCATGTGAACTGCGTAGCGTGCGTGGATTTCTCAGGTTAGAGAGGCGGACAGAAACAACATTTAATTCCTGGGAGACGGCGCCAGATATATATCTGCCCTAACTTGTACGTGTCACTAGTAGAGAACACCACATTAGTACCGGTTGTAGTGGGCCTTTAGTACCGGTTGTGCAACCGGTACTAAAGGGTTGTCACTAAAGGGTCCACCCTTTAGTACCGACACAAACCACAACCGATACTAAAGGGGGTCCACGTGGGCGACCCAAAGCGCGCGCAGTCCAGCCCCTTTAGCACCGGTTGGTATTACCAACCGGTGCTAAAGGTTTCTTTTTTTTTTGGTATTTGATTTTTTGGGTTAGGGTTTCGCTTTTCTCGATTATTTCGGGGTTTAGGGTTTCTGTTTTCTCGATTATTTTTGGGGGTTCAGAGAAGATCACGTATGTATATAAAAAGTACTCACTACACATACAAAGTACTCACATTAATTACACACATATTAAGTAGTCTCACTACACATATATAAAGTATATTTCACACGTTCCTCGGGGGAGCCATGCACACGTTCTCGTCAAAGTAGAATTCACCGTCTGGGTCTATGACTTGCGTAAGAAAGAATCCCGCCAATTTCTCCGTAATAGCTTTAACGCGGTTATGTGGTAGGAGACGGTCCCGCTTCCTTGCCATCTTTAAAAGAAGAAAATCAAATCAGTTATGGTCGAAAATAAACACAATTGATGGTGGCAAAATAAAATTTGTGTATGTTGTTTACGTACCTCTCGATTTCTTACACTTTTGACTCTCTCATTGACCTTTCTGTGAATGTACTCGCAAACGTAGTATCCACATAGGACCGTCTCCTTTGGTTGTTCCAGACACGACTATATAAACAAAATATATTTAATCAAATAATAATCAAGAGAATGATAATGTTATTAAAAAGATACACGTATATAGTAGTACTTACTAAGTTAGACTTGAACTTCAGCTTTTCTGGCCATTGACTGGGTTCTTCAGCTCTGAATTTTCTGTAAACACTGTCCGGAAAATAAAATGAATTGAGGAGTTATCACTTATACTTTTGATATCCGGAAATGAAGGAAAGAGAGGTCGATATAGTGCGATTGAAATTACCTCTTGAGCATTAGACGCACGCTCATGTATTCGTCTTGATCTTTACTTAATGAGTCCATGACTTCAACTTCTCCCTCGTGGAGTCTAATGATTAGCAGAATGTAGTGGAACCTGCGCACATTTATATACACAGGTATTCATAACTTATCGATTACACTTAATATCGGGAAAGGAAAATAGATCGAATGTGTGTACAAGACAATAAAACTCCCCCGAAGCTGTAAGGAAAAAGTATTTCCTTTTTGGTACTTTGCCGCCTAAAGAAATTTAGCAACACGTCCTCTGTGTTCGTGGGATTAGTAACTATGTTCTTGAAATGAACTTTATCCGGGACAATGAACACAACACAGATTCCCTTGATTCTGCATTCACGTATCTTCATTCTGCATAACAAAAGAATTTTGTGAGGATAATTACAAGCAATGAACAAGAGCTTATGACTATAAATAATTAAATTAGACGAATTAATTACTTACAGACAATGGCAGCTGATGATAGCTTTGTCGAGAGCACGTTGATTGTACATCTGAAAAAGCTCTTTGAACTCAACATGCACAGCATATTCTCGGAAGTAGTGTTGGTCCCTAACATGAGCCATGAAAGAGAATCTCCCTTCTTTTGATTGGACCCTGTACCACTCATGCAAAGTCCATAGCTGTGTTGTTAGATAACTCGGAATTTCCACCAGAGGCAGCCCGAGTTCAAATTCAAATTGCGGGGTCCAATCCGAGATGGGGAAACCTGTGTCGCCCAAGCGGACTTCTCCAACCTCGATATCCTGAGCTTCAGATGGCACAACGAGCGGGCGATCGATTGTGCTTCTTGTTCTCCGAGCTGGGCAACTCTTTTCCCTGCCACTTTCTCTTGCTGTTTCTTTTGCTCTTTCTGTTGCTCGTTCTGCGATATAAGTACCTTGTCAATACCTCGATCGTAGTCTGAAATGGGCGGCGGTGGAGGGTCATACATGTTATCAACTGTGCGATCTTTTACCTCCATGGGTATAGTCTTCAGGAGTTCCTTTATGGGGTCCTGTTTTGCCTTCTCTTTTGCAAGTTTTCTCTCTGCAAACCAGAGTCTCGACTCCTCCGCCGCAGTCGCATCTTGTTCCTCTTGAGTCAACTCAGGAGCTGGAGCCTTGACTTCCTTGGGTTTTTTTCCACGTTTCTTGACAGGGGAGGAAGACGTGAACAGCTTCCGCTTTGTCAATTTAGTCCTGGGCGCAGCAGTCGGCTTCACAGACGGCGCGGGCGATGGACTCGCGGCGGCGGGCTCCCAATCATCGGTGGAGGAGTCGGAGGTGGATGGACTTTGCTGTGGTGAATTTCTAACGGGAGGACTTTGATGCGGTGAATTTCTAACGGGAGGAGTCGGTGGCCTTGGCTCCGAGTCTGGAAACTTGATGTATTTCTTATTCCATAGAACGATACCAAGCTCGACTTCTCCCAATGTCTTCTCGCCTTCAGCTCCAGGAAATTCAAGAAGTATTTGGTCGAATCCCAGCTTAACTTTCATGACCCGACACGAGCATATCCAGCCGGAACCTCGCCAAAATGGAAGGTTGCTCCAGGCTGATTTGGCAAAGCATATCCAATCGCCACGCGTGAGTAATGTTCATCATCGGCGCATGTAACTCACAATTTGTCTTCTCCGTGATATCATCCACGGGGTAGTGAGGCGACGGTTCATGAACGGATGGATTTCGTAGCGGCGTGGAACCCACGCTGCTTTTCCGCTGAGATGGGCAGACATCGGCGGCAGGATCTTCTACTCGCATCTGAGATTCACGGCTGCGCGTAAATGAGGCCAGTTGCTCTTTCACATCATGCAGTCCACGCTCTAGTGCAGTAACCCTCTCCGCCTCCCTCCTCTTACTCCTGATATGTTTTCTGTAAGTTGCAACGTCATGCGGAAATCCTTCAAGAAAACCAACCCCGCCACCTTTGGCGCGACATCGTCCCCAGTGTTCTTTATTCCCGAGGGCTTGTGTAAGCTCGTCGTCCTCTCTGTCGGGAACAAACTTTCCCTCTGCAACTAGTTGTAGTACGTCCTTTATTTTCCTGACGACTCTTTTAATTTTCACCTTCCATTTTCCCTTTACGCGAATCCGCCCTGTCTTTGGGTCCAACACCGCCCCATGCGCGAACAACCATAGCTTGGACCTTTCGGGCCAGGTATCTGTCTGCGGACGGATGCCTGCGAGACGCAGCTTGTTTTCAAAGGCTTCCCACTTAGGCACGGCAGTCTTGTAGCCACCTGAGCCCAAATGATGGAAATATTCCTTCTTCCCTGCATTCAGCTTATTCCGGGTCGATCGGGCCAAAGCGACGGCCGATGTCTTATACGCCACGAAATCATCCCATTGGTTTTTTAGCGGCTCTAGACGTCCAGTGAAATCTGGAGTTTTGTCTGCCCCATATTTTTTCCACAATGTATTCCTCCAGTGGTTGAATTGAGAGGCCATCTTGCTAAGAGTAAACTCCTTGACTTTATCCTTCCTCCTCTCTGGGAGATCTGCCGGCAGGCTGAATTTAGACATCATCGAATCCCAAAGAGTATCTTTCATCGGCTGCTGGAGATAGTTTGCGCCAATGTTGGCTTTCTTCGGCTCGTTCCATTCAGCCACGGTGATCGGGACCATGTCCCTTACAAAAACTCCGCACTGAGCAACATATTTTGTATAGATTCCTTTAGGTTCTATTGGTGCGCCTTTCATGCTAACTTCGTCGATCTGCAAAGTTGCACCATCCGGCAGCTGTACCCCTTTGGCGGGGCCTCGTTTCAGGATTTTAGACTTAGATCCGGAGGGCTGAAAGAAAAACTGTTTCGTTAATAAGTGCGCATATAAATCAATTAATGCATCTATCAACAAGAATTATATTATATATACCTTGTCGGAGCCGCTCTTAGCTTGTGATCCGGAGTTCTGTAACGACGTTTCTGCTTCGTCTTCTGAATCGTCGTCTCTGAAGGGTTGAAGCTCAAGTCCCTCACCGGAGTCGTTCAGACATTTGGCACTGAATCATTTCCATCAGATTTTTCTCCAGCGGAATTGGGTCCGGCAGCGTTGCCCCATATTAGTCGTGCGACACGGTCTTCTTCCTCCAAATCTCGGATGAAGGGGTCGACATCGTCGATGATGGGGGCGTCGCCAGCCATAGCTCAATGTCACTTCAAAATTATCAAACTTAGCAAAAGAATTCAAACTTGGCTACTAAAATGCGTAAACTTAGCAATATTTCAAAAATTCCTAACTTAGCAATATTTCAAAAATTCCTAACTTAGCAATATTTCAAAAATTCATAACTTAGCAATATTTCAAATGTTGCTAACTTAGCAATATTTCAAATGTTCAAATTTGCTACATTTTAAATTTGCTAATGTTCAAATTTGCTAAGTTCAAATTTGCATTTTAAAAATGCTAAGTTGCTAATTAACATGCTAAGTTGCAAACATGCTAATTAAACTAACATGCTAAGTTGCTAACAAAGTTGCTAACATGTTAATAAAAAAATAAGTTTGCTAAAATGCTAAGTTTCAAAGTTTGCTAATCATCTAAATTGGCTACACTAATTTTTTTGCTAATTAATCATCTAAATTGGTTACACTAAAAAAATAAAAAAAATAAGTTTGCTAATCATCTAAATTGGTTACACTCAAATCTAAATTGGCTAATCATCTAAATTGGCTACACACTCAAAGTTTGAAATTTGCTAACTTTACTAAAATAAAAAAAACAAGGAATCAAAAAAAAACAAAGGAAACAAATTACCTGCGGGAGTGGAAGCGGCCGGCGATGGCGCACGGGCACGGGCGGAGGCCGGCGATGGCGCACGGGCACGGGCCGGCCACGTGGTGGAGGCGGCGGCGATGGGGAGCAGCACGGGGCCGCGCGAGGTGGAGGCGGAGGGGCGGCCGGATAACAACGTACACCATTTTTCGTATTCTATGTTCCACAATTCTAACACAACCAAATCACAAGATCCAGAAAAATAAAAAGACAAAATCATGTACATGGTTTAAATTGTCCTAATTAGATGAATTTTGTCATATATTCATCTGTTTGTTTCTTTTTAGTACCCATACTAAATATCCTACATCAAGCTCAAAATATCTTTATATAGATATATATCTCTTTACTGGACAAAAAATTCAAAATTTTATGAGGACCCGCGACGGGGCTTCTCCTTGGATCGCTGAAATTGCTCGTTATTTTTGTAGCATCCATGTTTTAGCTGCTAAAATTCTATTATATATAGTGGTTCGTTTCCGTTTACTATATTACTTGGGGCAACTCAATGTCGCTCCCGTCTTCCACCCACTTTTATCCGTTAGGTGCGTGAGAGATGTGTATGTAGACCGTCCGCCTCAGTGCATCCACCACCCCCACCCCCTCAGACCCCACACACACAGCATGTTTGGGTGGACAATTTCCAAAATTAATCAATCAAACTTAAACTTAATTCAAAGATAACTAACACATATTCAAACTTCAACTAAAAGCCCTAATCTGAAATCACCGGCAGAAATCGCAGCTAGCCAGCTGCCCATAACCTGTGTTCAACAACATACGTGTCAGGACGTGATAGGATGCCACATGAAAGAAACTAAAAACCAGCTACAAACAAAACAACACCTGAGTTCATTCCGAGGTGGAGTGTGTCAGTGAGTCATCATCCCATCCTCACTCACTCATCCAGTCATCTCTGACTGAGGAGGAGGAAGAAGAAGAAACTTCAGGGACTCCTCCTTCCTCGACGCGACGTCTCTTCTCCTTGGGCCTTGCCTTGCTACACTTGTGCCTTGCTTCGAGTGATGGTAAATAACTTGAGTTAGCTGACAGAATTGAACTCTGTCAGTTACTGTACACTTTCTGGCACAGATGTGTTCTTCAGCTTCTGGCTTGATTTGGTCTTGTTGATCATGGCCATCTTGTCTGATGTATTGATATGAGTTGAATGTTGCTTCTTGCTTCACTTCTGTATTGCATCTTCTGAAGATTGTGTGCCTTTGCGCACTGAACTGTAAAGTGGATGAAAATGGTGTAAAATGCAAATAATTGCAGTTTATGAATGTGAAAGTAGTGAAGTTATGTTGTTTTAGGTCTGTGAATTATACAAATAAATGATGGTGATCAAAGCCCCAGACTTAAACCTTTGCTTGTCCTCAAGTATAGAAAACTATATTGCAAATGACAACAAGCAGAATATGAACAGTGCAATGTTCTGAAAACTTAGCAGTTCATACAAATTGGATTCAATGCAGTTCTGTTTACTATTAGGGCAAGTGCTGGTTTAGACACAAGTTTCAAATAGCAGGATTTAAACATTTCTAAGTTCAAGTTCTTGGGATTAGTATGATAAGACAATCAGCTCATAAATGGAAAGTAAATGATCCAGAAAAATTTCCAAGATGCAAGGATGCATGCTAGTAAGTGCTTCACCTATTGATACGTCCAAAACGTATCTACATTCCCAAACATTTTTGCTATTGTTTTACCTCTAACTTGTGTGTTTTGAATACAACTAATGCGGACTAACGCTGTTTTCAGCAGAATTGCCCTGGTGTCTTGTTTTTGTGCAGAAAGTCAACTTTCGGGAAAAACACCAGAAAAGATCGCAAACCTCCTATTTTACCAGAAGACTCACGGAGCCAGAAGGGGAGAGGAGATGGGCCACGAGTGGCCCAAACCACAGGGCGGCCGGCGGGGCCCGCCACGCCAGCACCTGAGGAGGCCGACTCGGACACCTCCCCGAGCCCCCTTTCGACTACTTAACGTCCTCTAACCTAAAACGCGAGGGGGTCGTCCACTTCATCCAGAAACATCACCGTACGCCGCCGCCATCGCGAAACCTATTTCGGGGACCAGAAACTCCGTTCTGGCACTCCGCCGGGACGGGGAATTGGAGGAGATCATCGCCATCATCATCACCGACGCTTCTCCATCGACCATCCATGTTTCCCCCATCCATGTGTGAGTAATTCCCTGCTGTAGGCTGAGGGGGATGGTAGGGATTGGATGAGATTGTTCATGTAATAAGTTATAAGATCATTAGGGCATGGTGCCTAGTATCCGTTGTTAGTACTTATTGATGTTGTTGCAACTTGTTGAGCTTAATGCTTGTCACTAGGGCCCGAGTGCCATGATTTCAGATCTGAACATGTTATTGTTTCATAATGATATGCACTGTTTATTGATCATACCTGCAAGTTGTATACACATATTGTTGTCCGGAACCCGCGGTCCCAAAGTGACAATAATTGGGACAGCCGAGGGGAATGGCTGCGATGTGAGGATCACATGTGTTCACGGCGTGTTAATGCTTTGCTCCGGTACTTTATTAAAAGGAGTACCTTAATTACCAGTAGATTCCCTTGAGGCCCGGCTGCCACCGGCTGGTAGGACAGAAGATGTTGTACAAGTTTCTCATTGCGAGCACGTACGACTATATACGGAACACATGCCTATGTTTACTTAGTACTTGGATGCTTTATCATTATTATCTGCAATGCCTATGTCTTGATTATTATATGAGCTATCTTATCCATGCAGCGCCCGTTCATCCATCCCTATGCCTACAGTGTTTTAATCCTACTGTTTACTGCAATCACTACTGCTGTCATTATTTACTGCTGCTATTATTTCACCGCTACTACTATAAAACTGTTGCTACTGATAATCTGTGTCGAGCAAGACTATTCACAGGTGCAGCTGAATTGACAACTCCGCTGTTAAGGCTCTCAAGTATTCTTTGGCTCCCCTTGTGTCGAATCAATAAATTGGGTTTTACTTCCCTCGAAGACTGTTGCGATCCCCTATACTTGTGGGTCATCAAGACTATTTTCTGGCGCCGTTGCCGGGGAGCATAGCTTTATTTGTGAGTTCACTTGTGATCTATATTGCTCGCTGAAATTTATTCATCATGGGTAAAGCTCGTGATGAGGGTCCGTGTATTGCCATCCACTACAAGAAAAGGTACGACACTTAGTACCTCTGCTGCTCTTGACTCACCATCTGTATTGAGTCAACTTGTTACACCACCACAATCTTCACGTGTTACTACTACTGCTGAATCTGAAATTGCCTCTGATAATATTGATGATGCTTCTACTGTGATTGATGAGAGTATTTCATTAGGTCCACTTTTAGATGCTGCTATTGCTAGGTCTAAACAACTTGAAAATGCTAGAACACCTAATGGAAGTCCTACTACTCCTGTTTATTCACCTGAGTTAAGGGATTATACTTGTGATGATGATCCTGATGAAACTTATGTGGAACTTGATGATGATTTTATTGATAAATGTAATGCTACTACTGGTGCAAGTAATATTAGAAATTTTCTTGCACAACATGCTGTTAAATACAAGTTGTCACCTGATCCTAAGTTTGCCACTTCTCCTATAAATTAAAGATAAGGATTATGATTTTTCTCTTGATTTATCTCATATATCTATTGTTGAGAAAACTCCTTTTTGTGGCACTAAGAGTGAAAGTGCTGTAGAGCACATGAATGAGCTCTCTACTTTGAGTGGCTTATTTTCTGATGATATCAAGAAGCGTAGCTATTTTGTTGCTAAGATTTTTCCTTTCTCATTAAAAGATGATGCTAAAGCTTGGTATAACAACTTGTCTCCTGGTTCTATTACTAGTCCTACTGGTTTGCTTAATGTTTTCTTTCAGAAATATTTCCCTGCTAGTGCTCAACATGATGCTTTGCAGAGAATTTATAACTTTGACCAGGAAGATGAAGAGAAACTTCCAGAGGCATGGACAAGGTTTTGCTCTCTTATCAGAGCTCGGCCTGGACATGATTTGGAAAAGCATGATCTACTTGATATATTTTACAGTGGACTAACTATTGAATCTAGAGCATATCTGGATAGTTGTGCTAGTTGTGTTTTCAGGAAAAGAACCCTGAAGAAGCTGAAGAATTATTGGCTAAAATCAGCCAGAATTATGATGATTGGACTCTACCTGCGCCGACCCCCACACCTACACCGACACCAATATCAAAGAAGAGGGGAGGTATGATTGAATTGAATGATGAAACAATGAGGGAAGCCAAGAAGACTCTCATTGAGAAGGGTATTAAATCTGAAGATGTGAAGAACCTTCCACCTATTGAAGATTTGTGTAAGCCAATTCCTCATCCATCCATAATTGAGGTACACTCTCTCCACAGGTTCGATGAAGGAGATATTCCCTACTCTAAACCACCTGATCAATGCTTAGATGAATTTGATAATTATGTTATTAAGCAAGATAATTTTAATATGAGAGTAGAGAATCATTTGCATGAAAACTCTCAAGCTATTAGTAAGTTGCATGATATTGTGGAGAGAACCTCCAATGATGTTAAGATGCTTATTAAACATTTCCATATGGTTCAAACTCAAATTGATCAACTCACTAAAGTGCAACAAGACATGTTAGCCAATGCTTCTAAAGAAAAAAAAACTGTCTATGTTAGCACTAGAAGGAGCTCATACTCAGGATCCTTTATATCCTGAGGGACATCCTAAAAGAATTGAACAAGATTCTCAACTAGCTGAAAATCCAGTTTCTCCTTCTAAGAAAAAGAAGAAGAAACATAAAAATGTTGTAGAATCCTCTGAAACTGTTAATGATCCTAATAGTATATCTATCTCTGATGCTGAAACTGAAAGTGGTAATGAACTTGATAGTGATAAGGATAAAAATGATGCTCTTGATAAAGAAGTTAGTGAAAAGGAACCTGAAAAGCATACTAAAAACACAAAGTACACTAAGGAAGACTTCATTGCTAAGAAACATGGTAATGAAAGGGAACCTTGGGTTCAAAAGCAAATGCCTTTTCCAACTAAGAAACTAAAATCAAAGGAAGAAGAACATTATAATAAATTTTGTGATGGATGAAACCCTTGTTCTTGCAAATTCCTTTGACTGATGCTATTAAATTGCCTCCTTACTCAAAGTATATGAAAGATATTGTTTCTAACAAGAGGAAAATTCCTAATGAGGAAATTTCTACTATGCTTGCTAATTATTCTTTCAATGGCAAGGTTCCTAAGAAGCTTGGAGATCCAGGTATACCAACCATCCCTTGCTCCATCAAGAATAATTATGTTAGAACTGCTTTATGTGATTTGGGAGCAGGAGTTAGTGTTATGCCTTTTTCTCTTATAAGAGACTCTATCTTGATAAATTGATACCTACTGATATATCTTTGCAAATGGCTGATAAATCTACTGCTGTTCCTGTTGGCATTTGTGAGGATGTCCCTGTTCAAGTGGCTAACAATTGTTTAATTTTGACTGATTTTGTTGTTCTTGAAATGCCTGAAGATGATAATATGTCTATTATTCTTGGAAGACCTTTTCTAAATACTGCAGGTGCTGTTATTGATTGCAATAAAGGAAAAGTAACTTTCAATGTTAATGATAAAGAACATACTGTTTATTTCCCCAAGAAAGTTGACAAGATTTATGGAGTCAATACCATCTCCAATTTTAAAACTATCAAAGTGGGAAGTATTGATTGCCCTATATATGATCATCAAGAAGGATATCAAAACATTATGATTGGATCCATATCAATACAATACAAGGTAACATGAGTGTTTCATGATGTTTAAATCATTTGTGTCATGTAAATTTATTTGGTGCCAAGACTTGATCAACCTTGTTATCAAATGTATTTGCATACATGAAAGAGCTAAACAACATTTCTTTCTTCAACTTTGTTTTACCTCCTGTAGTGATAATTAGGTTGCAAAAGTTTAGTTGTTTTGAATTTTAAAAATAATTTTTCTGCCCAAGTTTTATTAATTTAAATATCCAGATTTCGTGCAAAAAAGTTTTCAAAATCTGTAAAAATTATACCATTGGTCCTATTTTTCAAAGAGCATCGTGGGAGTGCCTGGTGCTGACCAAGGGGACCCACCATGGGGTCAAACCACATGGTGGCGCGGCTGCCCCTTGGCCGCGCCAGCCACTGAGGTGGGGCCCCTTGGCCCTCCAACAGTTCCCCCACCTACCACTTCCCTCTTGCATCACTCAGCTCGTTTTTCTCTCTCACACCGAGTTTTTGCTGTTCTTCCTCGCGATTTCGATCTCTTTGTTCAGCCCATCTCAGCTGCTGAGATTTGGGGCAATTGCTCTCGGTATGTGACTCCTCCATGTATCCAAGTAGAATTTTGTTTAGTAAGTATACCTTGAGTATTTTGCTGCTGTAGGTGACTTGTTAAGTGAGTATGCATGCTTGTTCTATGTTGATATAATCAGTTTTGATGCATGTTTAGTCCTCTAGCAAGTCATATAGTAGTTCCCCTCATTTGTATGCTTCAAAATCAATTTTTATGATATGTGTTGAAAATTTCAGAAAGGAAAATGCATAACCACAACTTTGGAGAGGTGTTTGAGAGTGACTCTCAGAGGGTAAGAAGACCCAGGGCATCCACTCGAGTTAGGCGCTCCTATGATGAAGATGTCATTGCACCAAACATTGGAGATGGAGGGGATGATCAAATCCCAAATGCTTCATCCTTTCCATGCATTGAGTTTCTAACTAATGCAGGTTTGCTTGATGACTTCTTGTCTCATCCAGAGGGTTGGTTTAACTACTTATATGCAGGATGAGGGTGTCCAACATTATTGGCTCACCAAAACTTTTGTTGAGAGTTTTAAATTCACAAACTCATCTTATGGACCTGTTGTTAAATTTAAGATCTATGATGCCTGTTACCATGAGTTTGAATGACTTTTGTGCTGCCATAGATATTGCTCCTATAGGTACAGCGAAGAAGATTGAAGGAAACACCCGCGACTTGGTGGAACTTTATCGAGCAGTGACCAATGACGATAGCCGCGACGCTCATCGCGGCAAGATAAGGAATATCCAATACCCTGCCATCAAGTATTTTGTTTTCTACCTTGCTACTAGCATTCTTGGTAGGGAAACACCAGCAACATTTCTAACTATCATCTTGCTTTTCTTGCTGCTGCACTTAATGGTAGCACTACATTTCCTTGGTGCTCTTATTGCTCGCCGCTTAGCCGCTAAAGGACCCATCTATGGTGGGATTGTTGCAAAGCGTGTTGCTGCTAGTTTTGGTCTTTCTGCAACACCTACTGATATGTGCTAGCCCCTGTTAGGCTTGATCTTGCTACTATGATAGGGCATCAGTTTGCTACACCTGGCTCTCGCATGGGAACATTGTTTATAAAGTGTTTTATACTAACGGGGAGCCAACCGAGGTCCCTTTGCCCCAGGCCGATTTGTTTCCTATTCACAGGAGGCCGTGGTCATACTCCAGGGAGGCATTGGAGGAGCAGCTTCGACTGCGGTTTTCACCAGCAGCATCAGGAGGAGGAAGAGGCACCTGGTGATCACTACCGTCACTTATCCTGGTGCGTCGTCAGGCTCGCACCAGGATGTACCCTCTTCATACACGACAGTGGCACATCATGGGGACAGTGGCATTGACCTCCACTTAGGCCAAAAGCCTAAGCTTGGGGGGAGGTATATCGACATCTCACTCATTTACATATCATATCTTGTCGATACTTTGTATATCCATGTTGCATTTTCTTTCTTTCTTTTTTTTGTTTGCTTTTTATTGCTGCATTCCAAAACACAAAAAGACCAAAAATATTTCTGTTGTTTCTCTTCATTTGTTTCTTTAAGTTTCAGTATTAGTTTGCTTAGTTTTAAAATTCGGTTTGTTATTCAAAAATCAAAAATATTTTGCTTTATTGTTTGTTTCTTTTTGCTCTTGTTTCAAAAACTCGAAAACCCAAAAATATTTGTTGTTTCTTTTTGGTTTTGTATAGTGTTTTCAGAGTTGGACAGTCCGTGACTCCGATGGAGCTTGGTTTTCATTCTTATCATTCGAAGCAACACAAGTGAAAAAGCAATAAGGATGATCTACAACAACTCGAGTTGGGGTGAGAGGCTGGTATGAACTCTATTTGTTTTCATTTTTGTACATATACTCATCTATGTGAGCATGCTTAGTTGGTTCATGTGAGGTATATGTCATTTAGTGGATGCTTAGTAGTTCTTGTTCTCTCATGATCGGTCCCAATTTATTAATAGTGGTAGCATGTTATGTTGATGTTTGCTTGCATTGTTCTATTCATAAGGGTATGACATTGTGGTATCCTCCTCTGAATAATTCATTCGAATTGACTTGGCACATGCTCATGCATGCATGACTGAAAAACAAAAGTCAATTAAGCCTTGATGATTTATTTTGACTCAGAGTTCTTGTATCACTTTTATGCCTCAATTAATTTCATTTTGTCGCAAGCATGATTATGACGGTTATTGCTCTCTTGATTGTCGCTTCCCAGTCTATTGCTAGCCTTCACTTGTACTGAGCGGGAATGCTGCTCGTGCTTCCAAAACCATGAAAACCAAGTTATTCCAAAGTGTCCACCATAAATACCTATGCATGGCATTTCGAACCATTCAAGTAAATTTTCATGTGCTACCTTTAAAACCTTCAAAGTACTTCTCAATTTGTGTCAATGTTTTATAGCTCATGAGGAAGTATGTGGTGTTTTATCTTTCAATCTTGTCATTTTCATGGACAGACTTTCATCCAATAATTTTGCAAAAAGAGCTGGCAACGGGGTGCCCAGTCCCAATTAATTATAACTTTCATCAATAATTCTCTTCACATGTTTTGCCCTGATTTATCAGTAAGCAACTTAATTTGCAAATAGACACTCCTCCATGGTATGTGAATGTTGGAAGGCACCCGAGGATTCGGTTAGCCATGGCTTGTGCAAGCAAAGGTTGGGGGGAGTGTCACCCATAATGAAACTAAAATACATGTGTAAACAAAAGAGAAGAGGGATGATCTACCTTGCTGGTAGAAATAACATCCTTCATGGGAGCCGCTCTTGAAAGTCTGGTTGACAAGGGGGTTAGAGTACCCACTACCATTCGTTGACAACAACAAACACTTCCCAAAACAATTTTGCTTCTGTTTTAAAAATAAAAAGCTCTAGCACATGATAATCCCTGCTTCCCTCTGCGAAGGGTCAATCTTTTACTTTCATGTTGAGTCACCATCCTTTCTTTGAGCACTTTCTCGAGAGCATAGTTGTCGTTCTTAGTGTAATGTGCTTGTCCCAGAATGTGGTTAACTGTGATATAACTTTGATGCTTTTATCTTTGATATCTTTGATTCTAGTCTTCCCATGAACTTCAGAGGTGCCTGGGCATTTATGTTTTGCTGTACAAAAACGGGCAAGCGAGATACCATCTTATCATATCCTATTATGAGCATTACAATCTTGTGAATTAATATGTTTCATGTTTGTCGCTATTAGTATGTTGGTATCTTTTCATAGTTTACATGCCTATTGAGTGACATTATTTGCATTTGCCTCATCTTGAATTGCCTAAGCATTTGTTCATATAGTGAGAATATATGCATCATATGAAGCAAATGTGTTCGTGAAAGTCTTTTATCGCACTCAGTTGTTAACTGAATTGCTTGAGGACAAGCAATAAGCTAAGCTTGGGGGGAGTTGATACGTCCAAAACGTATCTACTTTCCCGAACACTTTTGCTATTGTTTTACCTCTAACTTGTGTGTTTTGAATACAACTAATGCGGACTAACGCTGTTTTCAGCAGAATTGCCCTGGTGTCTTGTTTTTGTGCAGAAAGTCAACTTTCGGGAAAAACACCAGAAAAGATCGCAAACCTCCTATTTTACCAGAAGACTCACGGAGCCAGAAGGGGAGGGAGATGGGCCACGAGTGGCCCAAACCACAGGGCGGCGCGGCCAGGGGCCCCGCGCCAGCACTGAGGAGGCGACTCGGACACCTCCCCGAGCCCCCTTTCGACTACTTAACCCTCTCTGACCTAAAACGCGAGGGGGTCGTCCACTTCATCCAGAAACATCACCGTACGCCGCCGCCATCGCGAAACCTATTTCGGGGACCAGAAACTCCGTTCTGGCACTCCGCCGGGACGGGGAATTGGAGGAGATCATCGCCATCATCATCACCGACGCTTCTCCATCGACCATCCATGTTTCCCCCATCCATGTGTGAGTAATTCCCTGCTGTAGGCTGAGGGGGATGGTAGGGATTGGATGAGATTGTTCATGTAATAAGTTATAAGATCATTAGGGCATGGTGCCTAGTATCCGTTGTTAGTACTTATTGATGTTGTTGCAACTTGTTGAGCTTAATGCTTGTCACTAGGGCCCGAGTGCCATGATTTCAGATCTGAACATGTTATTGTTTCATAATGATATGCACTGTTTATTGATCATACCTGCAAGTTGTATACACATATTGTTGTCCGGAACCCGCGGTCCCAAAGTGACAATAATTGGGACAGCCGAGGGGAATGGCTGCGATGTGAGGATCACATGTGTTCACGGCGTGTTAATGCTTTGCTCCGGTACTTTATTAAAAGGAGTACCTTAATTACCAGTAGATTCCCTTGAGGCCCGGCTGCCACCGGCTGGTAGGACAGAAGATGTTGTACAAGTTTCTCATTGCGAGCACGTACGACTATATACGGAACACATGCCTATGTTTACTTAGTACTTGGATGCTTTATCATTATTATCTGCAATGCCTATGTCTTGATTATTATATGACTATCTTATCCATGCAGCGCCCGTTCATCCATCCCTATGCCTACAGTGTTTTAATCCTACTGTTTACTGCAATCACTACTGCTGTCATTATTTACCGCAGCATTATTCACTGCTGTTACTATATAAACTGTTGCTACTGATAATCTGTGTCGAGCAAGATTTCACAGGTGCAGTTGAATTGACAACTCCGCTGTTAAGGCTCATATTCTTTGGCTCCTTGTGTCGAATCAATAAATTGGGTTTTACTTCCCTCGAAGACTGTTGCGATCCCCTATACTTGTGGGTCATCACCTATTATAGTTCCAAGGAACATAATAGGCTAATGCTGCATGAATGCATGAGTTAGTTAGTTAATGTTAAAAATACACTTGGTTTAGTAGTTAGTGCGTCACAAGCTACCATCCCATGACCATAGCTGCTAATGCAAAAATTGTTGCTTGATTATTCAGTTAACTCTTTCCTTGTTAGTGTGTCACATACCACAATCCCGAGATTGTAGTTGCTAATGCAAAAATTGCTTCTTGTTAACACTTTTTCAGTTAGTGTCAGTGTTAGTGTTAGTGCTTCACAAATCACTATCCAGAGATATTGATTGCTAATGCAAACAATGCAAGTATGCAGAAATAGAGTTAGTAAATGGCTCTAGAATGGATCATATAGTTCAGTTTCTTAGCAAATGACATTATCAAGTATTCCACAAGTTTTAAACAGAGAAATAAGCAAAATCTGCTTTGAATAGATGATCTGAACATAGCATTATATTAACATGAAACAATTAAAAATTATAGATATTTTTGAGATGTATCACGAAGCAAAGTTAAGTCTTTGTTAGGTGCTAGCTGCATACTAGATTATTACCATTTTTCTATATTCCTACTCCTCTGTATTGTTCCATTGAGTAAGTAGTGCTTCTGGTCTTTTTGTGCATGTTCCATTGCCGCGGTATTTCTCTGTGTTAACAAAGCTGAATACGTGTGTATTCCATCTGAATTTGGGTCGGCCCTGGATGCCCATTGGGCAAGCAGGGCCACCATGTTTTTTCAAATGGGGCTACCCATGGCCTCCCAAAATGGCCCTAGGGCCACAAGGGCAGGGCCAGGTCCGGGTTGGCCCGTTCCCACCAAGCTATTCAACGTTGCTATGTAAATAACAAACAACCCACCTCTCATGTTTGCACGTGACAAATTTATTTATACTTAACTTCAATACTTATATACTGTTTATGTGAACATACGGCCTTTTCTTAATTACAGTCACAAACTTGACTACATATCAATAGTGCTAAATTTAAGATCATATATTCCATGTTCTAAAATTCTAACACAACCAAATCATTAGATCCAATAAAAATAAAGAAGACAAGATCAGATACCACGGTTTAACTTGTCTACATGAATATCTATCATATATATCAGTTAGTTTCTTTTTTAGCACCATAATTAAATATCCTACATCATGCTCAAAATATCTCGATAGAGATTTCTATATCTCTCAAGTGAATTAAACTTCAAAATTACATGGGGACTCATGAGGGGGTTTCTCCTCGGATCGTTGAGATTCCTCGCTCTTTTGAGATATTCATGGTTTAACCTCGCTGAAATTCCATCACACATAGCGGTTTGTTTCTAATTTTAGTGTCCTTTGTCAATTCCTGTTATCAACATGGCATCACTTAGGGCAACTCAATACCGCCTTTCGCCCACCTTTTCTGGCGGACTATATTTCCAAAAAACAATCAAACAAACTTAAACTTATAGTTCAAAGATAACTAAACATATTCAAACGTCTACTAAAAACCCTGATCGGAAATCACCGGAGCCTAGGAGGTAAAAATCTTAGCTAGCCACCTGTCCATGACTTGTTCAACACCACACGTGTCACCGCGTGACAGGATACGACATGAAAGGAATTAAATTAAAAAATCAGCTACAAACAAAACAACACGTGAGTTCATTCGGAGGTGGAGTGAGTCATCATCCCATCCTCACTCACAGGCTCACTCATCCAGTCCAGTCATCGCTGAGGCCTTGTTTAGCTCAAAGGTGTTTTAAGGGATGGGAAGTGTGGGGATGTGAGGGGATTTGGTGAACACCCAATCTCCACAAATAATCTTCCCTTAAAATACACTAGCATGGACTAGAGTTTTTGTCTTAGACAAAAATAAGAGGGATTGGTAGGAAATATTTGAGGATTATCCCCTCCCATCCCCTAAAATACACTAGAAGTAAACAAACTAGTGGGGATTTTCCGGGATCCGAAATAATCCCCTCCCATCTACTAAAATATACTAGGTAAACAAGGCTGAGGAAGAAGAAGAAACGTCAGGGACTCCTCCTTCCTCGACGCGACGTCTGTCCCTCGCTCCCGAGTCACCACCCCTATCCAGCAACCAAGCACTGCCCCACCACCACACCCGCCGGCCCACAAGCCCATCGTCCCCCGCCCACTCCTCTGTCCACTCTGCCACCAATGGCCTCCCGCCTCCTCCGCCTCCACCACCACCTCCGCCGCCGCCGCCATCCCACGAGCCCCCCGGCCCCAACCAGGCTCCTCTCCTCTGCCCCGGACCCGCCGCTGGTCCCGCCGGTGGAGAAGGTGCTGGTGGCGAACCGCTGGGAGATCGCGTGCCGGGTGATGCGGACGGCGCGCCGGCTCGGGCTCGCCACCGTCGCCGTCTACAGCGACGCCGACCGGCAGGCGCTGCACGTGCGCGCCGCCGACCAGGCCGTCCGCATCGGCCCCGCACCCGCACGCCACAGCTACCTCGACGCCAACGCCATCGTCGACGCCGCGCTACGCACCGGCGCAAAGGTGAGTGAGCTCAACCGGAATTCTCTGCTGGGGAGCACTGCACCGCTTGCTGCTATCAGTGTAGGCTTCAGCCAGCTAGCTGTTGGTCGAAACGAGGATTTCTCTGCTGCTCCCAAACTGACTGACGCCAGCTGCTAGCTAGTCTGTTAGACTGTTCAATTCTGCTGCTTGCTCGGCTTGCTGCTATCAGTGTAGGCTTCAGTCAGCTAGCTGTTACACGAGATGAGGATTTCTCTGCTCTGTATTCTAGAGAAGAATTATCTGCCTGATGTGCTCGCTGTGTCATGCTGATTGCTCAAGAAGTTCCGTTACTCATTAGGATCACGACTGGTTAGGCAGAATATTTTTTTTTTGAAACGTCACCGGGGGGGAAAGCCTCCCCACCTGAATTATATTTTCAAAAAGGAGAGTTGAGTACAGGGGTTCACGCAAGGCGTGAGGTAAGGAAATCACGCCACAGACCGGCGTGTTCCTTTTGAATCGAGTCTTTACAACGATTAGTCCATAGAGTGAGATCGTCGACAATATTTGTAGCTGTGACAGAGGGGGGCAAATCTATTTTTCTAAACACCTTTGCATTTCTGGAGTCCCAAATCTTCCATAAGATGATCAACGCAACGGATGTCCAGACAGACCTTGGCAGCGCCGGTGGGAGTGGGGAATCCCAGAGGGCAGGAAGCGGCGAGAAGGCGGGGGTAAGTCCTATCTTATTCCAGATTGCTTGCGAGGCCTTGCATTCGAAGAACAAGTGATTCCGATCTTCCACAGGGTGATCACAGCGGGAGCAGACGGTGGATGGCAGAATAGTTTTTTTGTGGAGGTTTGCTGCGGTGTTGATCCTGTCGAAGTAGAGGAGCCACCCAAAGATCTTGACCTTCTGGGGAACGAATGATTGCCACACAACCATGAGCTTGTCATCGGCATCATGGGAGGTGAGGGCTGCATACGCTCCTTTAGAGGAGAAGTTGGAGCCATCCAAGAGAGTTCGTCTGTCCTGTGAGTCCGGGATCGACACCTGCAACAACAAGGAACTGAGGGAGGCAAGCTCTTCCGCAGCAGCGGAGGTTAGTCTGTTACAAAGGTTAGCAGCCAGTCCATTCTGCAGAACAGTGTGAACAAAAACAAATTGTTTGGTGGAGTGGGAGTAGAGGGCGGGGAAGGTGGTGGCTAGTGTTTCGGGGAGGATCCAGCGATCAAGCCAGAAGTAAGTGCTTTGGCCATTTCCAACAGTGCAGCGGTTGATGAGTCTAAGGGTTTTGAGCCCAGTCCTAATAATCTTGGCAAGGTAAGAGGTGTTTGTTTTTTGGGCAGAATTAACATCAAAACTGAAACTGGTTACACCTGTCTACAACTGCAATACTGTATTCTTGGTTTAGGTGTACATTTTGCAAGGTGAACTGCAATTCCTGCAGTGAGAGCTCGTTACGCCCATGCGGATGTACCACCCAGATCAATTAGCACCCCCTAGATATCAGTTAGTCTGTTGGTTCAAATAAGGCGTTCCCTGCTACATGTACTTGAGTCAAGTAGCTACTCCTGTCAAACTGTAATTCTGCCGCCTGACGAGCTCACTGAGTTGTGCTGATTTCTGAAGGGTATCATGTTTTGGCTTTCTAATGTGGTCTCGCAGCTGTCCCGTGACAATTTTCCACTTTTTTGGTACTTGCCAGGATTTACGTTATAACTGAACCTAGTTACCGGTTACCGCTGGACTACTACATTCTTGGTTGTGGTGTACAGTAGCCAATTTAAGTGTTAGGTTGCGGTGTGTGGTGAGGGGAAATTTGTATTTCTGAAGTCTGACTGATATATGTTCTTGCAGGCTATCCACCCTGGATATGGTTTTCTATCGGAGAGCGCAGATTTCGCGCAGCTTTGTGAATCCGAGGGGCTTATATTCATCGGGCCACCGCCATCTGCAATCCGAGATATGGGTGATAAGAGGTAAATATTCTTGTCATGTGGTTTGCAACAGTATTACTTCTCATATTTTACATGTTACAATGCGTTCTGATGATATTATGTAAAAAATAGTGCATCAAAGACGATTATGGGTGCTGCTGGTGTACCGCTTGTTCCAGGCTACCATGGGGCTGACCAAGACATTGAGTTGTTAAAACTTGAGGCTGATAAGATTGGATATCCAGTTTTGATAAAGCCTACCCATGGTGGAGGGGGCAAGGTATGCTGGGAATGCTTTGCACAGTACAATATTAATACCAGTTTCCAGTAATATCAAGACTAGAAGTTGAGACCAATCCAAATAGAACACATTTGTTTCTGCAGTTGTAGGAGTTTTTGTGTGTGAGCTGTGTGGTTGAACTTTTAACAACACATTTACAAAGTTGCTCTTCTAAATCAAGCCTTCTGTTCTCTATGCTCTTCTATTGATCTTTGATCTTTGTATTCAAGGGGATGAGAATAGTTCAAGGGCCTGATGACTTTGTGGATTCTGTACTGAGTGCGCAACGTGAAGCCGCAGCATCATTCGGCATTGACACGCTCTTGATTGAGAAGTATATTACTCAACCCAGACATATAGAAGTCCAGGTAACATTCTGATTTTAGTCCTTCCACAATCCTTCTCTCAGTTTGTACATGTCCTCTGTTATTTAATGTGGCGCTACTTCATTATGTGAAGGTATTTGGTGACAAACATGGAAATGCTATTCACCTTTACGAGAGAGACTGCAGTCTACAAAGAAGGCATCAGAAGATTATCGAGGAAGCACCTGCTGTAAGGCTTTATTACCTTGTCAATCCCCTGGATTTTTTCTTTGAAAAAAATAACATTTTACGTTTATATTTTTGTATTTTCTGCAGCCAAACGTGTCGGCGGAGTTTCGGACTCATATTGGTGAAGCTGCTGTGTCTGCTGCGAAGGTGACATACTTGATACTTTTATACAGTATTGCATGCTGTTATTTAAGATGTAGATTTGATGTTCTTATGTTTTTCATCTCATTACACTGTCAAGCTATTTGTTTGTTCCCTACACACCATCAGGCCAGGGACCAAGCCAAAAGCTAGACAGCCTTTTCCTATATAACACAGATGGCAAATATGCAAGCAAAGTATTCCATATATCTGAGTGCTCTTAAGTGCATTTCAAAATTCCAGTTTTCTATTTGCCTGTTTATGAAGTTGGGTTCATTCACTGTTTATGAAGTTGGGTTCATTCACTATTTGCCTGTTTATGAAGTTGGGTTCATTCACTATTTGCCTGTTTATGAAGTTGGGTTCATTCACTCAAAATTCCAGTTTGCTACCTAACCCTCCATCCTATGTTCTGTTGTAGTTATTCTGTTTAATCTTTATATTTTATCACAGGGTCACTTATTGGATTCTTTGTGTTGAAGGCAGTTGGTTACTACAGTGCTGGGACAGTGGAGTTCATTGTGGATACTCTTTTCAGGGGAATTCTATTTCATGGAGATGAATACTCGACTCCAGGTACTATATTATGATTATAAATTGATCGTGTAAGATGCTTGAGTACCTTGTGACACCCAAAATATCCAAAGCTGCAAGAACCATAACGGTGAAATAATATGTTCAGAACTAGCAGAAGAGGTTGTGTGATCATATATAATGTTCGATCTGTTTACTGATAGCCTTCTAACCACCTGGATCTTTGAAGGTTGAACACCCAGTAACAGAGATGATCGTTGGTCAAGATCTTGTGGAGTGGCAAATACGTGTTGCAAATGGTGAACGCCTACCATTAACTCAGGAGCAGGTCCCATTAAATGGTAAGCCCTGTTGGCGCATTCATAATTTCATCCTAAACGTCTACATCTGTTTTTATGGTGTCAGGCTTTATCTCTTCTGTATTTCCTTCTCATCTTAAGTTTCATCACATAACCATCTCTTTTAGTTCTATTTGGGTTGTGCTTTTGAAGATCCAACCTTTATCCATTAACCTCATAGTACTGCACATCATGGTTTTGTGTCAAGCATTGGTAATGTGTTATTGTTGGTTAAACTCATTAAGGTATACTAGTGAGTAAGCAAAATCCACTCGCTATTGCTTTTGACTTGTTTAGTAATTGCATCGAGAAGAGGAATCCAACTATTCTCTAGAAGCGGGTTGTAATCTTTTATGTGATTACCAAAATGTGCATACGTTTTCTCTTGATACTTGAGCCAGTATTTGTAAACCTGAATTTGTTTTAAATGAATGACATTAGTTTTTCCAAAGTTTCTCAGTTGTAAATTTATATTGATAAAATTGACGGTTTAAGTTTATAATGCCACATTGCCACTTGAAGTAAGACTATTTGTTAACCATCAGTGTACCCTGATCCAGGACATGCATTTGAAGCCCGAATATATGCTGAAAATGTTCCAAGAGGATTTCTTCCTGCAACAGGAACCTTACATCACTATCGGCCAGTCCCGTCTTCCACAACAGGTAATTTTGGATATATCCATCTGAAAGAATAGTTTACCAGTTATTTTTCAGTAAGGTGGTGTTAACATATTGTTGATCAGTTAGAGTTGAAACTGGAGTTGAACAAGGAGATGCTGTCAGCATGCATTATGATCCCATGATAGCCAAACTTGTAGTTTGGGGTGAGAGTCGTAATGCTGCACTAGTCAAGCTAAAGAACTGCTTGTCAAACTTTCAGGTATTTATATGCCCAATAGCTTAGTTTACACTTCTATTAGAACTTAGAAATCTTATCTCTTGGATCTTTTTATCATTTGTGAACAACTGGTATGTTAAGGTTCATGATGAGATACTTTTGATATTCTGCCTATCATGCTGTAGTTAATGAATAGACAGATTGCAGGTTTGCCTACAAATATTGCTTTCCTTCAAGAACTCGCAGGCCATAGTGCGTTTGAAAGAGGCCTAGTTGATACACACTTCATTGAGCGCTACAAAAATGATCTTCTAAGTATTTCTGGTAAGGCCTCGGGTGAACCGCATGATGCAGCTGAGCTTGGTGCGATTTTGGCTGCTGCCTGCATTTGCAAAAAGGACCACATTACCTCTGAAGAATCCCTTCGTATGTTATGTGCCTGCCCCCTTTTCTTTGCCACTTGACAAAATTGCCAATGTGGCCTGATGTTGACATGTTTTTCGGTAGGTGACAAGACACTTTCTGTATGGTATTCCCGTCCTCCTTTCAGAATGCATCACTCAGTGAAGCGCCCAATGGAATTTGAGTTTGATAAACAACTTGAGGGGTCGAGTAATGAGCTTCTCAAATTGTTGATTACATACAGATCTGATGGAAGCTACTTCATTGAGGTGATTACTATACACACAGAATATCATTTTCTTTTGGTTGTTTGAACTGTAAAACCTAAGCTACTTTATTGAGGGGTGAGTAGTAATATAAGTGTATAATATAACACTAAAAAGCCTTGATGCCTTTTACAGTCAAAGCAAATAGGCTTCAAGAGTGCAAAAGTAGATTAGAAACTGAATTTTGTGTGCACTTTCCATCTTTCTAATTAGCACAGCAATAAGGAAGCTCTTAGTTGCCGTTACAGTGCAATACTCTTGACCAAAATCTTAACTCATTGTTCCCCTTGCGACTTGTGACCAGACTGAAGATGGCTCTTCTCCTGGCTTGGATATCAAAGTAGATGATCGGGGTGAACATGCTTTCCGTGTTGATGTTGGTGGTGTGCAAACAGATGTGACATTAGCCTTTTATTCAAAGGTAAACCTAATACCTTACCATGGTACTTGCGAGTTTATTAATTAGTTTCTTCTGACTGTAATATCATCACTAATTTTTTTATTTTCTCTGCTGCTTTCAGGATAATTGCAAACACATACACATCTGGCATGGGAAGCACCATCATCATTACAGGCAGACCATGAGAGCTGAGCAGTTACTCGACGATAGCTCTCAGCCTAGCCATGCTTCGGAGGGAAGGTCACAACATCCAAAAGGAAGTGTTTTGGCGCCGATGGCAGGTTTGGTCGTGAAGGTTTTGCTTAAGGATGGGGTACAGGTGGAGGCTGGTCAGCCTGTCATGGTTATAGAAGCAATGAAGATGGAGGTCAGGATGAAATTTCTTCAGTTCCTTCTAATTTTTTGACCAAACTAATCAAAGCTAACATGACTATCTTCTACTCCTTTTCTCAGCATGTCGTGAAGGCGCCTCGTGCTGGGTACATCAAAGGGCTGAAGGCTACTGCTGGACAACAAGTTTTCGATTCCAGTGTCCTTTTCACTGTCAAGGTATGTGTGTATTATTCATCATGTCTTGGCTTGTTGCACTTCTGTTTCCTTTTTGTCAAAACAAAGTCTGTGCCAAGTTTAAGTTTCGTCATCAATATATTTTGACCCATACCAATCAAGAAAGTATTTTAACTTAGAAGTTTGATCTGAAATCAATGAAACAATTCAAAGTCGATAAGTAATCATATCATGAAGTCATGTGTAGTTTATCAGCAGCAGACACAGTCGTCTGCAACCATGTGTGTGGGGCGTCAGGTCATGGCAAGTGTTAGCAGCTTCAGTTACTGGTTGACACAACCTCTTGCTACATTTTATGTAAAGTTTCTTCATCTCTAAGGAGTTAGACTAAAATAGTAGAGTTCAAAGAAGCAGCTGTGGTAGCGGGCGGTAAAAGCATTTTTGTACTGGAGCCCTCCAGTTTGTACTCCTCACCGAGTGTCGTAATGGTTTTCCAAACCTGGATCGCCTGTCGAACCAAATGAAACCAAACTTTCAAGAGTAAACAATGTCCCTTTTTTCATCAACAGAAAACGTCCATCATTCCAAATAGTAAGAGTGTCGTCGGTTTTATTACTTAGCTCATAATCTGAACTTGAATGTTTTTTGCTTTCTCCAGGATAAGAGCACAAACTGAAGAACCGAGAAATCAGACCCCACCATGACCTGTGCGGATCAATGTATAGACGTTTCAGAATTCGAGCCGTGCCTCCGCCATCCAGAAAGAAGAATAAGCAAGCAGGCAGCTGGAGATCATCCTGTGACTAAATAATAATAGTTGATCTCTCTAGTACATATATAGCTGGAGCTCATCCATCGCTGCACCCGTTTCATGTATAGCGTGTATTTTAGTTCCTCAATGGTTAATTTAAGAAACCTTTATCATACTTGATGTATGTGGTTTACCAATTGTCCTACCATGCATTCTCCAATAGGTCATTATTTTTCCCGAGAAACCTTGTAAAACCGAGCGCTGCCAGTTCGTGAACCTTGCAATGAAGTGATCTGTGGTTGTTCTGAAGTTATTTCGTAATTCTTGAAGAGCTCTCAAGTGACCCTTGGTTTAATTCTTGTGGCAACTCTTTTTTGAATTTTTCCACCACAAGCCGCCTCATTAAAACCTTTCCAGCCTCTTTCGGTACCCCGGAGAGGAAAAGAGTGCGTCTGAAACTTGTCGCATGTCAAAGATTAAACATCGTTACATCGTCCTTTCTCGAATATCTGTTTTCTGCAGACCAGACCAATGCCAGATATAATGAGCTGTAAGGAAAAAAATATTGGTAGGGTCCTCAGGATAAACTCTTTCGAAAACAGAGTTATTTCTAGATTTCCAAAGTGCCCAGATCAAGGAAACCACGCCAGCTGAAATCAGAATCCTTACATTACACTGGAATTTCCTAATCGAATTCGAAATATCTTCAAACCTTTCACAAGAACACGCAAGAGAGTTGCGCGTCTTTCTTATTAAGATAGAGAAGCAATACATCATCCAGATTACACCAGGGTATACACAAGCGAAATACCCCAGCCAAACACACGCGGATTACTCACGTTGAGATCCACTACCTCCACATAGTTTGGCCTTAAGCCAGAGTTCCCATTCCTCTTTAATCGACTTGCAAACCACCCATGGCATGGATGCAATTTTGTCGAACACTCTACTGTTACGCTCTAACCAAAGACACCTCGCTACTAGCACGACAAGCGAGTTTACCTCCTTCTTCCTCTGATTAGGTACCGCCGCTGCAAGCTGGCACCAGTGTGTAAACAAAAAACACACATTTAACTACACTCCACATATATCTAGTAACTGATCACGTAAAAAACAAAACAAAAAAGATACCAATTATACCTAGTCTTTGCACTAACGAGATATCAAGGATGCACACAACAACATAAAAGGAAAAAGAAGAAGAAAAAATCCCGCAATAGTGATTAATCACTTGCATCAGTTGATCCCAAAGATATTTAGAACTACCAAAAAGTTCTCCAAAAGCGACGCCTCCAATAGGGAATAATGCACAAGCACAAGCCTCATTATCGCCAACTAAAGATTGTAGGTTTTCACCTTGGAGAAAATCCGAACTCTCTAAACAATGCCTTCAACAAGAATCACTAGTGCCAGGTACAAGAAAATTAAGGCTAGACCTAGGGTTTTCATACCAGATACGGAAACCAGACACTCTGAGAGCACCACCAAACTGAAGAGCTCAAGTGTTGCCCACCGCGGCCGCTGTTGCACATGTGTGGTTCGCGCAGAGGCATTATCATGCAATCAAGGCCGCAAACAGACTGTGAAGTAATGTCTTTGTTGCATCCAAAACTCCTCTTCTGCCAATACTGATCTTCCAATCATAACCGTCTTTAAAAAATCCGCCTTTGTCCAACACCATGGAAAATCGCAAGTTTCTACATGTTCCATGGTGTCAACACAAAGCGGAGCTTCACGGAAGAGCCCTTGAAGCGCCACGAGAACATAATTGAAGACTCACATGGCCCAGTATCATACATACCAAAGGTTATGGATCTCGTTCGTTAATCTGTAAAAATTGTTAGGGGAGACATTCGAAACTCATCGATAATCGGATAAAAACAATTGACATATCCAACTGTGAGCCTGACAGGTAGGGACTAGGGACGCGGGTTGGTGGCTAGGACCCACCACAACCAGGCCTAGGGTTTTGGGTAGAGCCACGAGCATGCCCACTACGTCTTTTGCAACGTTGGAGGCTGCCTCCATGGAAACGGCCGCTTCGGTAGTTACAGCGGGTCCGGTTGGGCGCTGCGTAAATCAGCGCACTTTGCACAACATATACCTCGTGTGGCATCTAGTCGGCTAATTTTTTACATCCAGCGCGTCTGTTTGGGAAATGTAGCTTACCCGTCGCGCCCTAGATAAAACCATCTTTATCTCTACTATATAATATAGCTAGAGGTGATGGTACGTTTTTCAGTTTCCGATTCTACCCCTGAGTTGTGGGAGAATTTACAACCGTTGCCACCGCCGAGTGAAAATAACGATTCGCCTTGACCGAACGAAAAAATAGATTGGACTACCACCCACCTTATCCCCTCCTTGAACGAAAAAATAGCATATGGTGAGGCTCCCCGCGGCGCTCCCGTCGCTCGGCCGGACCGGGTCTGGCCGCCGCGTGGCGGGGTGCAGGGTGAGGGCCAGACTGGACTCCGTGGGCGGCCTCCACGCGGCGCTCGGGCGCGCCGAGGCCGCGCTCTACACCCGATGGAAGGATGGCCGCCGGCCGCCCCTCCGTTGGAGACGGACGCCGCGGCGGCGGAAGCTCCGCGCGCTAGCAGCAGCCCCGTGGCCGTGGGCACGCGCGCTCGACTCAGACCACCGCGGAGGACCTCTAGCTCGCGTCTCTTTCGTGGTACCCGTGGCCGTCATGGCAGAAAAAGCGGTGATCGCGCGGTAGTCTGACCATGCTGACAACGCGTTCGACGAAATGCCCCTGGGCATTCGTGGGCGTCGCTGGCGTCTTTGTGATGCTCGTCACCGCCGTCCACGTGTTCATGATGCCAGTCCTTCCTTCCACCTTGGATTTCTTCGGTGCTCGCTGCGGCGTCGATCGGCCAAGGAATGCGCTCCCGGACGTCACGGCTGTGGACTCGCGCCTCAAGCGACGATTCCCTGCTGATTCGTATGGAGCAGTGACATACCGTGGCGCTCCATGGAAGGCTGAGATTGGGATGTGGCTCGCTGGATCAGTATTACTGAAGTGCGCACTAAGCTTTGCCATCGTTCGTTGTTCTCTGATTTAGCTTGCTTGGGGTTAATTTTGTTGTTCTTTGTGTGAACAGGCTATTGGCACAAAAGAGGTGCGAGAAAGACTGCAGTGGAAATGGTGTCTGCAACTATGACCTGGGGGAATGCAGATGCTTCCATGGATATGCTGGTAAGTCTAACTTTGTCAGCTCAATAAATGCTGGTAGTCTTGCTCACTTTTGCTGATCGCATCTCATATTTATAGGGGATTTATGCCACTGTAGATTCCACAGCTCTTTGGACCTGAAAAAATTTAGTACCCCTCCCTCCCTACTCTAGAAAATCCTGAAGTACATTATTAGGCTTGAATCAAAGACTATTCAAACTTAGTAAAATTTACCTTCTTATCCCGTCTTTGTCAACCTCCGCCACTAGAAATAAAAGCAAGAGAGAAGAATAAAAAAGAAATGATAAAACAGGATACCTCATAGGGCGGAAAGCACGAGGGACTCGCTGTGGATGTTTAATTTGACATAATAATCTGAATATAGATATCTCACTAACCATATACATCTACGAGTGGGCTTTATGTGTAACAAAAGAGTGTGCAATCCCCAGTTTACAGCTCAATCTTTGATAGTATTCTGCGTTTTTGCGAAGAGAATACATAACATTAAGTTATCATAGTCATCAATGCATGATTTTAGCAATGTGGTATTAAGTCTCTGTTCTGGTGTGACATTATGAGATATCATGGAATGAGAAATTAATTAGTGCTTTTATAAACTCCCAGATCCAATAGAAGTTTCCAGTGAGTAATTGCCAACTGCTTTAGCACGAAGGTAATAGGGTCATACATGCACCGCTGATTCTTTTTGTCAGATGGCTAATGCCATGTCTACCTTTCGTAGATTACAAGCAGTTTTTTTTTGCGGATGTAGATTACAAGCAGATAATGTCATGTTCATGTTGTTGTTGCGACTTCGCTTGACTTGGCGCTTTGCTCGCTCGACCAGGTGTGCAGCCGCGAGATCACCATCAGCCCTCTGTACGCTCCCGAACGCCCCCGCGAGGCTGCCCGTCTCCGAATTCATGCTCGGCTTGGGCAACAAGGCCATGGGTTGGGCCTTCCTGCTGCTCTCCCTCCTCTTCACCATCTTTGTGTGGGAATTCGACATGCCCATGACCACTCTCTGGACATGGCGCCTCGCTCTCTCCCGGAATTTGCTCAAGTGTGCAGCCTGCTCTCCATCCGCCACTTCCCAGCTCCATTTTCGCGGATGGCATCTACAGGTTCAGGTTCATGCCTTCGTCAGGGACCTTGGCCATTTTAGGCAGCGCAACGGGCTTGTCAGGATTGCTGCTGATGCTCTTGCTCCATTGGCTCTCTGGATTGCTCGCCTGGAAACTCAACTTCAGAACATACCCGTACTGTATACTACTGTTTCTTGTCTTGTTTTTATAGAGCGTGCACATCTTAGCATGTTCAACGATGGGAGGGTGTTTAGCATGTTCAATGAGCAGGTTGTTTGGTGCCTGGATTTGACTTGCATATGCATGTGTGTTCCACTACTTTGGTTGTTTCGTTTCTTCAGATTTTGTTAGTTTAAATTGGAATTTGCGCAAGGCTTGTGCTCATGTGTATCTGTAGTAGCGAGTCAAACTTTTTACAGCTAAAATGATTAATCAAAGATGTTAAATCCTGGTGTGACACACCATTTGGCAAAGTTGTTGTTATGCAAAGTTAGATTTATTGTAATGTTCAATCTTTGACACTGCAACAAAAACACTCTACACATACAAAAAAATGCATCGGTTTATTTTTTTTCAAAATATACAGTGTGGGACCAAGTGACTCAACAATAAAATTATCCGAAATTGCAATAAAAATATTTAATATAGTTCAGTTGATATCTCAAATAAAAAAATTATAAGCCCGTTGCAACGCACGGGCAGTTTTGCTAGTATCTCTACTATATAATATGGATTCAGGTGATGGTTGGTACGTTTTTTAACATTCCGATTTTACCCTCCCACTAAGTCACATAATACATCAAATTGTCATCGTACCGTACCGGTTCGATCTGTTTTGTCTTCTCTTACGAATCTCCTCGCTTGCCAGCCTCCGACCTCGCTCGACGCTGTCCCCGTGCTCCTGCTCGTCTTCGGACTGGACCTCGGCCGCCGCAGACCTCGGACGCCAACCTTCGGTGGCAAATCAGAGATAAGAGCAGCAGCAGGGCTCACAAGGTGCTGGAGAGAGTGCAACCAGGCAGGGCAGGAGTTTGCTGTCCGGAGGGGAGGCGAGGAAGGCAATCGAGGTCTTCGGTCGTCGCTGCTATTCTTGACTCGAGTCCGCCGACAAATTCCACCAATCAGGCACAGCCCCAGTTCATGGGCGGCACACCTGGGAGGCCAGGGGCAGCCGGCCGGTGGTTGCCGGAGCGGAGGATGGGCGGCCTGCGGGGAAGGAAAGCAGCACCGTTCGATTCTGCCGCTGGCCGAGCCCTGCAGCTCATAAAGTGCCGCGTCGGGCAGGTCGTCCCGCCGCCCACGCAAGGTGGCCCGCTGCTCCCTCCGCCATGGCCGCGTCCTACTCTGAAGCTCGTCAAAGGCCTTACAAGTTCGTCGTCCGATGGGGCTGCGGCCACTCCTTCTGAGAAATTAATCCGCAGTCCACGATCCCCCTCGATTCAGCGCACACCCCCGCTCCACAATGTCGACAGGAGTTTCCAAGTCCGACACCAAACATTGGGATCTTGGGCTGCGACAGACGAGAGCGAATACTGGATTGATTTTTATGTCTCCAACTCCTTTTCTTTGACCGAAACTGCTACGCGTACTGTCATATGTGGGTCTGACGGCCGATGGCCAGTACTGGATTGATTTTTACGTCGTATACGAGTATCACACACGAAAGTGTCGTATCCTTTTTTTGTCCATTCAGTTGGTTTTCAATGTTAACTGAGAATCTGAGATAAAATTGTGTAAGATTTTATTATTTTTACAAAGCAATCCTAATACACTCGTTGTGGACTTTTCAGAGCGACAGGTTTGCAGCTCATGGATAAGAAATATATACATTTCCTACAATCTTGAACAATCAACTGCTTTTGTAATATAGATCTTTATTTTTAATCTGTCTACTGATTTTACACTTAATGATCGAAAACACAAGTTTATGGAGAAACTAGGTTAAGTCACTATGGTGTTGAAAAAACGGTGTAATAAGGGATTTTTTTTGCTATGCATATTACAATTACCAAATTTAAATTTATGAAGATATACGGTTCTCTATGTACGTTATGGGAAGGATATAAACATAGAATGGACCTTCTCGATGTTCCCCAAGAATCCAAAAATGTAAATAGAGTATATATTGCTTAATAAGAGATAGTTTTTTTTTTGTAAAAGTGACTTAAAATTATGCAAAGTAATTCTTTTAATATGTCTACCATATAATATGTGATTCTTTAATATTTATGTGTATTTTATATTTACATGTGCGACATAAGCGACGACACAATATAGCCCGTTGCAACGCACGGGCATTTAACTAGTACTATATAATATGGCTTTAGGTGATGGTTCGTTTTCCACTTTCCAGTTTTACCCCTGCGTGGTAGAAAATATTACAACACCTGCCACCGCTTAAAAAACATACCAGTTCGCTGTTCACGTGGAAAAGAAAACCTCGGACGTCCACTCCTCCTGCACCACCGACCGCACCCACCGCGCCAGGTCCACACCACCGGCGCCACCGTCGTCCGGGAGCGTGTACGTCAACGAGCGCCCGGTAAGCAGCTCTAGCACAACCACGCCGCGCGCCTGGTGAGCAGCTCCAGAACGACCACGCCGAAGCCGTATACGACACGGCGCGCGCGTAGGTCACCTCCGGGGCGCGGTACCCCGTGCCCCGCTTCGGCAGAGCCGCTGCGCCAACGAGCTGCGCCGGTTACGAAGGCACCGTCGCGCGTCCCGTTGACGACGACGTTGGACGACTTGACACTGCCGTGCGACGACTTGGCCCCGCCGCGGTGAATAAACGCCACGCCACGCGCCGCTGCCAGCACGATGCGTGCGCGTGCCGTGAAGTCGAGGCGCGCACGGCCGTCCCCGCCGTTGCCTACAAGAAGTGCATTATCTAAACAGGCTGTCGCTCTAACCGTGAAGGAGATAAGAGAGGCTGTCGGCGCTGACGAAGGCGTAGACGAGGAGCTTCTCCTCCTTGCTGTAGAAGTAGGCGCGGTGTCGTGGCGGAGAGCGCTGAGAGCGACCACCCTGTCCCGGAACTCGCGCTCGGGGAGGTGCACGTCGCGGAGGCGTTTAATGGCAAGGACGGGGTCGCCGCCGTCAAGCGTCGCGCGGTATGTAGCCCGCAGCATCGTCTCTAGGTCGTAGAGCCTCGACTCGATATTCTGCTATCCCCCGCCTTCCTCGTGCCCAGCCCGTCACCGGCAGCACCCAGCAGCCCCCAAGACCGAAGCGCACCCATCGTCGTCCCCGCGTCCGGAGGCTCCTCGTGCAGCGCGGCGACGCGTCGGTCGTCTGTCTCAGGCCAGAGGCTAGGAGGCTTCTCTTGCCGACGGAGGGGCGGCCGGCCGAGGGCTCCGCTCTCACCTGCTCGCCTCGGCTTGGGGCTTGCGGGCGAGGCCTCGCGCTTCCAAGATCGAGCGACGTCGCGCGGTGCGACCCAGCTAGCCCCTGTCTCCACCGATCCAACAGCCCGCCTCCCACGGTCCCACCTACCACCGCATACATCCTCCTCCAATCCAAAGCAAAAACGAGATGGATTTGAGCTGCCCGCTAGCTTGCTTATTTGATAGCTGAATCGATCGGCTCGTGGTGCGTCTGTGCTTGCTTAGCAGCTAGCTCAATCTGAGAATATATGTGTGAGAGAGGGGAGGAGGATAAGGTGTGTTCCTCGTGTGTTGTGTAGGGTGTTGTGTGTGTTGTGCTCACACTGATTAACCATTTGGGATAATTGGAACTGGATGATATTCACGGTGCTGCATGTTCATGTACAGTGGTTCTGTTTTGATGGAAACTGACATGTGAGCATATGTGTGATTCTTGGATAATTAGTGGGCTACCGCGGAACACCCACTTATCATGTGCGGGACTGTGCGGGTAATAAGCGGGGTCCCACGAGCAGTCCCACCTACAGCTGACTCGAGTGGTGGGTGAAAAAACCGGCGGGCATGTTGGCTAATTATTTTTTCCTATCCTTTTCAAAAAAAGGATCGTGTTGTATTGGAGCAGCATAGGACAGATTGACACAGATAAATCAATATAGGCAATGCAAACATACATACGTATGTGGTCAGGTTCGAGCAACCACGTTTCTTGTGGAGCGGCAACCATGTTGGTTTTCCTTTTCGACGATGAGAAACGTGTGGACGACCACCGTGCATTGACGCCTAGCCAGTAGACAACAACGAGCGTGTGCACTGAAAGATGAACATTGACACCAATAATTGCCGACATTTTCCTTCAGTCGCGACACCAATAATGTGAAATGTGCAGATGAGTTGACGAGCCGATTGCTAGAGCCTTTAAAAAATTATGATTAAGATGAAAGCAACCAAAGATGCATATATAGGCTATACAAAAGGAGATATAAATGTTTGTGATTTTGTAGTAACACTTGGGTATTTAAAAATTTGTGATTTTGGCATTTGTTTTTCAAGAATATAATATAGGAATTACTGATTTTCTAACAACACATGGGTATGTGACCAATGAAAAATTAATCAATAAATTATTTTATCGGCCCGTAGCAACCCACGGACTTTTTGCTAGTGCTAGTAAAACAAATACATAAGCAGCTAACCATGTCAGATACAAGTTCTAAACCGAATATGGATTGGCTACTTTAGGCGGTCGTGTCCGTGCCGTTCGAGTTCGAATCGTCTGTTTTCTCGTTACAACTTGGACTAGAGTACTAGACCGAAGTTTAATCTTACACGTGCTGAAAAAAGGCTATACCTGTTGGCGTGCAAATAGGTACACGTTAGTTTAAGGTTGGTGTCCTTGTCGGTTATTAGGATATCCATAGAGTTCGAACTTGCCTGTGGCAAGATGGTTAGGAGGGTGGTTGTACCCCCAGCCCACCAGAGTTCAAACCCCAGGTTTGACGCTGGTGTTTCTCATTTAGGCGGAATATTCTTCAGTGGGAGGCGACGTTCCCGTCGACAGCGAGGCGCCCGTGGTGACTTCGTCAATCTCAAGATCCAACCGCCGGCTCAGTCTTTCGGAGGTGCTCATAGGGGAAGGGTGTGCGTGTGTGCGTTCATAGGGGTGAGTGTATACGCGTGTATATGAGCGTCTGCGTTGTACTGTGTTTCTCAAAAAAAAAAAGTTCGAATCGGAGCCCTAGCTACATGCATATATAGTCCATCCGCTATATATACGGGCACACGTGCGTAGGTATCCATCAACAAAACAGAAATTTGTTACGAGGCGAGCTTCGACTTGCGGCCAACAGAGATCGATGGCGGCGGAGAGAGAGACGTACGTGTCGGGAATCCTCGACGGCGGCGAAAAGGCGGCGGCAGAGGTGTCCTCGGAGGCGGGGAGGAATATGCAACACTCGGGGTTCCTCGACGGCGGCGAAAACGCGGCGAAAGAGGAGTCCTCGGAGGCGGCGAGGAAGATGCAGCACTCGGGGTTCCTCGGCAACCCGGACGAGTACGTCCGGGCGGACATGTTCGAGCTCGACAACCTCGACGTCGAGGTGGAGAAGAAGGCCATCGCCAAGCTCATCGAAATGGAGAAGCAGCGGGACAGGGGCGACGACGAGCCCATGGAGCCGTGGGAGATCGACCTCGCCAAGCTCGAGGTTCACACCTTGATCTCGCCGGGGACCTTTGGATCCGTCTATCGCGCCACCTACGACGGCAGGGACGTCCTAGGTATGCTGATTTTTTATTCCTCGATCGATCGATGTCTGTTGCTTGATCTACGTGTTATGCTCTAGGGTTTACTTAGGGTTTTACCGTCATATGGATCTAGGGTTGCTTCATAATTAGTCTATTTGAGTTTCTTGGTCCAAGGATCTATGTACGCTAATCTACTTGCTTATTCGTATTTTTGGAAAATCAAATTAAAAATAGGAGGATTGCGATTTGTCAATCTGTTTGAGTTATCCCTGAACTCTAACCCCGTGAAACAGTGAAATTAATCCAGTACCTGTCATACCATGCATGCTTTACTCTGGGCTTATATTCCCTGCTGCTTGCATGTGCATATTTACTTTCTATGAAGAATCTATGATTAAGATCTTTCTGCATCCCCCTTCGTCAGATTCCTGCTCCAGCGTTCATAAATATATTTGCAGATGGGTATTGAATATCTTGATCTTCAATAGTTAAAATTAATTGTTGATGGCTATTGCACTAGGTATATAAATTAAAGGTTATCTTTTTCCTATTCAATTTATTTGCGACTTCCACTATGTTGGGTGCATCGGGTGCATGTGTTATAACTTGAGCTAACCCACTTTTGTGTTGTCTATATATATGCTGAACCGGCTACATAACACATTACTAGATGTATAGATTTTAGATATTCAACCCTTAAAAACATCTATTTAAACAACACAAGGTCTTCATCCAACATAAAAGAGTTCAATCGTGTATACTTATTTGTGGGCATGCTCTCCTGATCTTCGAGAGTATCTAATTATTTTGGTTGTACTTATATTTGTGTGTAGCTAAACTTATGGACTGGGGAGAGGATGGAGTTTTAACAGAAGATGAGATCGCTTCTCGGCGCAAGGCTCTGAGGAAGGAGGTTGCTGTTTGGAAGGATCTCAGCCACCAAAACGTTACAAAGGTGAATATTTCCGCTCCTTTTTTATCCACCACAGACCACACTATGAATGCATGGTTTTATTTTTTGAAACAAGGAATGCATGGTTTTATGTAATGGATTTCTTCTTATTGCATTCTGAAAGTGTTTTGTGTTTCTTTCTTGCAGTTCATTGGTGCATCAATGGGTACAACTGACCTTAACATCCCAGTTGACGACGACGCGATCGAGGCATCCATTGATTTTCCTGATAGGGCATGTGTTGTGGTCGTCGAATTCCTCGTGGGAGGAACACTAAGACAATACCTATATGCGCACCGGGAGGATAAGCTCGAATACAAAGTTGTGGTTGACCTCGCACTAGATTTGGCCAGAGGGTAAGCAGATTTCACGGTCACACATTTTCCCAAGTGTCTGAATCTGTGGGTAACCAGCAATCTCATACAATCTTATTTTGCAGCTTGAGCTATCTACATGCCAAAGATATCGTGCACCGCGATGTAAAAGCCGAAAATATGTTGCTCGATTCTAAAGGAACCCTGAAGATTGCCGACTTTGGGGTTGCCCGTATCGAAGCTAAGAATCCAGCAGAGATGACGGGCATGACAGGAACACTAGGTTACATGGCGCCAGAGGTACGTACTACTTACCGTAGATCACCAATTTATGATTTTGGTCCTCTATTGTTACAATGCTTATAGTTTCTTGTTTTTTTCGTCTGCAGATCCTTGAAGGTAAACCATACAATAGAAAGTGTGACGTTTACAGTTTTGGGATATGCTTATGGGCGATCTACTGCTGTGACATGCCGTATTACCCGGAGTTCAATTTTGCAGAGGCGTCATCGGCCATTGTTAAGAAGGTATATGTTTTCAGCCGGTGGATTTACTCTCATTTTTAGCCCTGGAGAATCTCCATGCACATACACGCGATTCAACTTGTATATCCGTAAGAATTTTTTGCTAACAATACTGTTGTTTACGTTGTGGGCACAGAAACTGCGTCCTCTGATCCCACGCTGCTGCCCGGACGAGATGGCGAACATCATGCAGATGTGCTGGCACGAGAACCCCGAGAAGCGCCCCGACATGATGGCTGTGGTGCAGCTCTTGGAGAACCTTGACACTAGCAATGGTGGCGGCATGGTCCCGGAAGGGATGGCTGATGGAGTGAAGAGCCCCGGGTGCTTCTGCATCTTCGGACGCCGTCGTGGTTGATATATGGATACTGTCTTGCGTTATATGTTAGGACTACAGTGTAGGTTTTATGTTAGTTTTGATCAGAAACATGGTGGTGGTGGTGTTGTAATTTACAGGTTTTTACAACTCTGAAAAGTGTGCATGGAACACAGATATGGTTAATTCCCTTCGCGGTTGCAGTCATTGTAGAGTTTATTTGCTCGCAGGTATTGTGTGGATTTTACATCTGAAAGATGTGGATTTTGGTTCTGTCGTTGGATCAGCTTGACCTGCTGCTTTTTCCTCGCCCTGCCTGTTTTGTGCGTGCGATAGGTGCATGAAGATATGAACACGACAGGGCGGTGCTAGAGAAATTCTTTTTGCAAAATCTCTGTCTTCTGTAGCTGCTTAATTTGATCTTGTTCTAGTAGAAAATCCAGTGAGAATATGCATGTGTTCAAGTTTTTCATGGTTAATCTGAGTAATGAACATAATAATTTATTATGATCTGAGCCTGAACTCTTCTTCTTAGAGCAGCCTGTCCGTGTTCACGTCATTTAAAATTTAAAAAAAATGATGAATTTGATACTCGCACTACTAGGAAACATGCTATTAGTGGCGCACCACCAGAACATTCTGTGGCGCACCACCAGGATTTCCTGGTGCGCCACAGAATCGGCGCCACTAAATTACATATTTCTGTGGCGCACGGTGCCGTGCGCCACAGAATTCCTTATTTCTGTGGCGCACGGCTTCTGGTGCGCCACAGAAATATGCTGGCTGGGGGGCACACAGAGACTTTCTGTGGCGCACTGCCCCACGGTGCGCCACAAAAACTTTTACGGTGCGCCACAGAAATAAGAAACAGTAATACACGTTTTTTTATTTTTGCTGTACAAATACAGATATATACATGATTTATACAGATTTATACAGAAATACAGGTATATTTGACAGGTATATAAACAGAAACACATTAATCACTATTTCATCACACATATTACTTAGTGTGCCCAAGATACATACAAATAGTTACAAAAGTGCCAAATGTTTACACAATTAGTTTCGATACAAACAAAAGTACATGACTTCACGTTACACATTACAAACCAAGTGTTCACCGCCTAATTAGGATCAAATTTAGTACACATCGGCGATCATGGTTTCGTCTTCTGCTTCAGGGGCGACGGGAACGGTAGAATGCCCCCTTTCGTCCTCCACTCCCTGGTGTCACCTTGCGCCTTTAGTCGTTCTTGTATCTCCCTCTGACTCAACTCTGAAGATGGTTTGGAATCTATATTGGTTAGTGATATACATAGAGTATAATATGTAACCCTACACATGCACTTCTACAAAAAAGTACACACTAGCTAGTAATGCTTATAATACATCCTACCTCTAGGCAAGTGGTAGGACCCTGAGGAGTGAATGACATCGTCCATCATGATCGTTGTTAAATGCAGCTTGATGCGATGGAAGTGGCCTCTATAATCAGAATCAGTCATCTCATCCGCGTCCTTGGTGTATTCCGCGAGACCAGCACCCAACTTCCGCATTCGCCAAGCTTCATGTGTTTATCGGCTCCCTGAGGTTGCTTGGGGGGGTCCATGTCATGGAACTCCGGCAGTACCTCGTTCACAATTACTCTCATCGAGAGCTCATCCATTTTGACGGTGTGGAGATCGCGGGTCAAAGGTTGTGATTTTGGCCCTTGCGGCTTCCTTCAACTCGCCGTCGGACCCCACCCTAAGAAAGAGTATGCATTCTGTGTCCTGGGAGTCAAACACATATATAGCGGGCACCATGAGATAAGGCATATATAGTCTCACACACAATTATATATGTTTCACACACACATACTAATTAGTTACCTTGGTGACGGCGTTGAGGTCAGCTAGTGTCGAGACAAGGGCGCCGGTGCCGACGGCCGGCCTATCAACCTCTGGCTCGTGTGCATTATCATTATTCTCCGGCGTTGGTGTAAGGTGCTGCAGAATAAGGGGCGCCAGCGGGGTCTGCAGGACCGGCGACAGTTATTGCTGGAGTTGCTGCCGGTGAAGCTGGGCACGTGTATCGGCCCCCGTTGACCTCCCGCATGCCAAGCAGTTATCCCCTCAACCAATGCAGGGGGGAACATACTGTTGAGCTGAGCGGCCACCTTCTCGGCCACTAGCTTGTCCACCACGCTGGAGTCCACCTTCGAGGCCTCTATATCGTCCAGCTTCTTCCTTAGCTCGATAACCTGAAGTTTATCTTTATTCGGCCTCCTCCTCTCCTTTCTCTGGTCGGTGTCCGTGCTGTAGTACTCGGTGAACTTCACGCTCGTACCCAGCCCGCTCACACGGCCAGCTGACGTCGGCGGCTTTGACTTGTCCCTCTTCTTGGTCACGTTCATCGCCCGGTTGAAAGGCGTGTCCCACGGGCCGGCCATAGCCTCATGGGCTAACTTCAACTCATCCTCCTGCGGACAAAGGAAAATAAAGGTGAACCCATGTAGATATAAAAAAAATGGACTTTGAGATATACGCGGTAATTAAGTTTCTTACCAGATTTTTCTCGAAGTCCCTCACATCGTCATGGTCGGTACAGAATTCCCCCGTCCCCGGCTTCAGATAGTAGCGGGACCGAACAAAGTTCCTAGTTTGCTCGTCCGCGATGTTATCCCACTGGTTGGGGAGCCCAAGTCTTGCAAGCTCGGCATCCTCCTTGGCCCAAATGGGCTTTTTTCCATCGTAACCGCCGCTTCCCAAACGGTGGTTACCTAAGTTTTTTGCCCGCAGTTCCTTCCCCCACTTGGTCCATGCCGCAGCCTCCGGAGATAACAAGGACGCCTTGAATATATCGAAGTCCTCTTTCTCGATGAAAGGCTCTTTGACACGTATCTCCTCCCAGCTTTGACCCTTCTCAATCTTCTTCTTCACCCGGCTTCTCCAGCTGCTCAACATGGTGTTCATCCTCGTGATGGCGAAGTTGTCCACCACCTTTTCCTTTACATCATCCGGGAAAATGTATCGTTTGTGAACCCTCTTGAGGAGCTCATTGCGCAAACCCTCATTCTGCGGATTCCTGAGGTCAAACGTGTTGATCGTTGTCATTTCCTGGAGGATGCACCCTAGTTGCATGCCGTACCCTTTTGCGATAATCCTAGGCTGCTTTGGCTTGCCACTTTGGGAGACCTCAGTGAAGGTGTCTGTGACATTGCTGACCACTTGCGGTGTCCGGTCCTTCCTCGGCCTCGTCGACTTCCTCCGCTTCTTAGCGGGCGGGTTACTACCACCACCGCCCTCCGTGTGGTCGCCACCGCCCTCCGTATGGTCGCCACCGCCCTCCGTGGTGGTGGCATCTCCATCGGTGCTGGTGGAATCGGTCTCCTCGCCTTCCTCTAACACAAAATCCGCATCGCCGGCACGAGCCAGTGCGTCGGCCTCCCCAGCCACCATCTCATCGTTCATTCCCCAGAACGGCTTGTTAAGTTCTCTAGCTTGGTCTTCGATGCTCATTTGCTTAGAAGGGCCGGCTTGGTCGTCCATGTTTCCACTGCATTAAAAAGAGGAGAAGTAATTAGTACAACAAATATAACAAGAGCTCACTTAATTTAGCACTAAGATACCCCGGCCCATGCATTAGTCGCAATAACCCATATGTCCTATTTTTAGCAAAGTCATGCTAAATTTCACGAAAAAATTTGGCATGACCTTTGCTAAAAATAGGACATATGGAGTACCCGAATTTGCCGGAACGGAAGTTAATCGACGTTCCGGCAATCTCAAGGGCCTCATGGGGTACCTGCAAGCATGTCACAAATATCATGGCCGGCATAGCTGGCCGGCAACAGCATCACATCAACACATTTCCGCCGGCATAGCTGGCCGGCAACAGCATCACAAACAACCACGACACGATGGTCGTGGTTGCACAGAACACATGGTAGTCACGGGAGCTCACCAGGGGCGTCTTCTTGCCTAGCCGCACACACAAGCACCTGTACAACCAAAAAAAGGATCGTGTCAACATGGTTACAAAATTAACAAGGGGAGAAAGTGGATACATACTAACCTAACACAAGATTCAAGAACACACATGATTATCACACACAAGAACACTAAAAATGCAGTAGATGTTTTGCAAGCTCCAATATTTCATATCATGATACTAAAATTCAAACCGAATTCAAATTTGGATCGACATGTACTAGTAGTAGGCATGTCGAAGAACTTGTCGAATTCCTCCTCGATCTTTGGCTCGTTGTCCAATTCTTGCTCGGTGGCGCCTCCTTCCATTCCGATGATGCTCCTCTTGCCCCTCCTCACGACAACACGGCTAGGCTTTGACGGGTCGGTAATGAAGAAGCATTGCTCAACTTGGCTAGCGAGTACCCATGGCTCATTTTTCGCGGAGGCGTTCTTCGATTTGGCATCGGGTATAACCATGGTGGTGAAATACCGGCCTTCTTTGACGACGTCCTTGGCCCATCTTACATGGAACATTGGCACCAACTCTCCACAGTAGTTGAGCTCCCATATCTCCTCAATCCTTCCGAAGTATCTTTCCTTGACAGTAGCCTCCTCATCGCCGTAGGATAGCATAGTTACTCCTGAGTTTTGATATTCCGACTTCTTGTCCTTTTCCTCGGTGCAGAATCTGTAGCCGTTGATGTCGTACGTTTGATAGGTCTTTACGTTGTGACCGGGACCGCGTGATAAGGAGAATATGAGTTTTTCATCTTCTGTAGATGGCACTTTACTTTGTGCTAGCTCCATTTGCTTTTTCTTGAACCAACGCGTGAAGCTGGAGTTGTGCTCTCTGGTTACGTCTCCCTTCTTCCTCGGTCGGCCCAGTTTGATGAAATGTTGCTCAAGTAAGCATTTGTGCTCTTCCACACAAGTTTCGATCAACTGTAAGTGTTGAAGCGCGACACGGTGAGCCCTGTCGTAGTCGTCCTTTCGACCCTGCATGCTGACAAAGATTGAGTTGCTGCCCTCTCGGTGACCGTATCCATTGAGCCTGCCGAAGTGTTTCCTCGTGGGCAGACCTACATCCTGGTTCTCGGTGCTTAGATAATTCTGGCAGAAGGAGATGCACTCGTAGGTTAGAAAGCCCTTGGCCATGCTTGCGTCTGGATGGGACCTGTTGCGGACGTATCCTTTCATGACACCGTTCATCCTTTCGAACGGCATCATGTAGTGCATGAACATTGGCCCGAGCTGCCTGATGTCATCAACGACATGGAGAAGGAGATGCACGCAGATATCAAAGAATGCTGGCGGGAAGTAAATCTCGAGCTCGCATAGTATCAGCACGATCTCTTCCTGTAGCCTGTTGAGCTGCTTCACGCCGATCGACTTCCTGTTGATGACGTCGAAAAAGTTGCAAAGGGCAAGCAGCGTATCACGGACGTGCTCTTCCATTATCCCTCGAATCGCAATGGGAAGTATCTGCGTCAACAGCACGTGACAGTCGTGAGACTTCATCCCGCTAAACCTCTTCTTCGTTCCGTCCAGATATCTGTTTATCTGCCCCGCGTAACCATGAGGAAATTTGACTCCTAGGAGACACATGTAGAATTGCTCGAGCACCTTCGGACTCATAGTGAAGCATGTAGCGGGAAGCACCAAAGTGTTCTTCTTTACCCTTTTGCGACGACCTTGAGTCCCTTCCGTCTGATCATCATCATCATCATCATCATCATCATCATCGTCATCGCTGTCGGGAGCGTGAAGATCTTTCCTGACACCAAGCCATTTCAGATCGTATCTTGCTTTCGTCCCATCCTTGCCCTTTTCCGGCATGTTGGAAAGAGTGCCAAGCAGAGCCTCAGTGACATTCTTCGTAATGTGCATCATATCGAGGCTATGTGGCGTCTTGAGGACCTTCCAGTAGGGCAAGTCGTGGAAAACAGCCCTCGCTTTCCATACACCCAGCAGCGGATCTACCTTCGGTCGTTTCTTTCCCGGCGCAGGGCACTCGTTCCAATTCTTCAACAGCTCGTCGATTTCTGTGCCGCTCCTCGGCCTCGGGGCTTCTTCGGGCTCCTCCTTACCATTGAACAGGTCACCGCGTTTCCTCCACGGGTGATCCATGCGAAGCCACCTTCGAGCCCCTGGGAACACGGTTTTTGAAGACCCGGGATTCCTTGGTAGCTGGAGATGCGGGGTCTTATCCATGCACCTGACACATGCGCAGAATCCGTGGCCTACCTGGGCCGATACATATGAGCAACCAGGATAGTCCTGCACCGTCGTGAGCAATGCGGCTCTCATGGGAAATAATCTCCAGTGTAGGCATCCCACGTACGGGCTGGCGTCGCCCACAACGTGGCTAACTCCTCTTGAACAGCGCGAGATACAGATGTATGTCGACACCTGCTTGTTTCGGCCCCTGAATGAGAATAGTCATGTGTATATACCTTTGCTTCGTGCACAACCACGGGGGAAGGTTGTAAGGCCATACAAACACGGGCCAGGTGCTATGCGTGCTACTCTGGTTGCCGAACGGATTGAGTCCATCGGTGCTCATACCGAGCCTGACGTTCCTTGCGTCGCCTCCGAAATTGGTGACGGCGTCCAACTCTTGCCACTGGCTAGCGTCTGAAGGGTGTGTAAGGATCCTGCCCTTCTCCGGATCTTCTTCGGGCTTCTCCCTTTCCGCGTGCCATTGCATGAGCTTTGCTTCCTTAGGGTCCACGAAGTAACGCTGCAGACGGGGAGTGATAGGAAAGTACCATACCACTTTTTGAGGAACTTTCTTCCCATGGCGCTTGTACCGTCCTTGGCCGCACACCGGACATGTGGTTCTGTCCTCGTACTCGCCCCGATAAATTGCGCAATCATTGATGCAGGCGTGGTATTTAACGTGCGGTAGGTCAAGAGGGCACACGACTTTCTTGGCCTCCTCGATAGTAGTTGGCAATGTGTTCCCCTCGGGAAGACGCTCGTGGAAGAATTTCATGTTCTTGTTGAAGCTCACGTCGGTCCATTTGTTTCCCGACTTCATCTCCAGAGCATCAAGCGTTACTTGCAAGCGCGTATCCTGTGGCCGGCACCCTGGATACAACGGAGTCTTCCCGTCTATCTCCATTTGCGCCAGCTTGGATTTCTCTCTGACGGTCCTCGCCTCCTTGAGGAGCAGTTCTTGAACATGAGAATCCATCAAGGCCGACATTAGCGAGCTCTGCGGCGTGTTCGCGTCTTCTCCACCACCATCTTCTCCTTCATCATGACCATGTCCGTCGGCATCTCCTTCGTCACGATCATCTTGCCCGCCCTCGTCTTCAGGCGCAACATTTGTTGTGGGTGCTTCATCGAAGCCTTCTATGAAACCGCGCACGAGCAGGTGTTGCTCCAATTGTCCGGAATCAGGGTCCACCCATCTCACAAATTTGCAATCCCTACACGGACATCGTATATGGCTCTTGTTGGACCGAATCATTTCCGCCTTCGCTTCTTCCTTGTATTTGTTGATTCGACTGGAGCTCTGCTTTATGACCATGATCGCCTACACGGTATACATATAGAGTATGTGTTATTAAGTCGGAGATGTTCGACGAAAAAAATCGGCATGACTTCCCCTAAAAGTAGGACATATGTGGTGCAAAAATTTATCGAAATGGAAATGAATCAACATTTCGGCAAACATCCATGCACCACGTAGTAGATCTAGATCCATGCACCACATAAGGCAACAACATGGCACAACACACACAAACTTCATGTACACACACATACTCATCCAACAATACTCACGTAGTAGATCTAGATCTATTGCCGAGTCGACGTGACCGTGAACGATGAGAGAGATGTGTGGTGATAGAGAGAAAATAGTGGACAAAAAGAGAGGAGGAGAATATATATGGAGGCTCTCCCCAAGTCCTCACCAATTATATGACAAACAAAGGAGATTTCACAACATATAATGGAGTGTAGAATGGTCAAAATCGCATAGGAGAGAGGAGGAGCTCGAGCTAGATGCAAGGGGGAGAATGAAGAAGGTCACATGTGGGGAAAGTGGGTGTGCCACCTTTTTCTGGAATCTGGCAAAAATTCTGTGGCGCACCGCCGCTGGTGCGCCACATAAATAGTAGATTCTGTGGCGCATCCATAACGGTGCGCCACAGAATATTAAATTTCTGTGGCGCACCGCGCACAATGCGCCACAGAATCTACTATTTCTGTGGCACACCAGCCGCGGTGCGCCACCGAATTTAGTCAGATGGACCAGGTCCAATGATTGGAGGTGGGGCCCATAGACTTTCTGTGGCGCATGTCTTGCGGTGCGCCACAGAATATGTGGATTCTGTGGCGCATGTGCTCGTGGTGCGCCACAGAATTGTTTCTATGGCACACAATTTTTGTGGCGCATTTGCCACCGTGCGCCACAGAATATAATTCTGTGGCGCACCGCTTAGTGGTGCGCCACAGAATCGCATGCTGTCTATAGCATGTTTCCTAGTAGTGTCGTCTCGGGGAAAGCCGGCTCAGTTGATGCCGTTTTAGTTTCTGCAGGAGAAAAGCATGGATGCTGATCGAATCTTATCTTGCTGCCAGCACGCGCAACGCATGGAATCCGGGCGGTATTAGTTCGTCCCCAGGTTTTATATTTTGGTTGATCTTGATCGATCATGCGTTTTGGTTGATCTTGATCGATCATGCGTCATTTGACTGTACGCTGACGGCTGTAATTTTCCTTGTGCTGTAAATTTTCCTTGGTCTGGGACATTGCAAGGGGATTTTCCTTGCGTGCTATTGAGCTTTTTTTTCGAAGGTAGATTTTCCTCTTATTAATCAGATGCTTGTATTCCGCTGAAACGACGGTTGCCATGTCAGGATACAAAGTTACGCGCACCGGGAGGAGAAGCTCGAATACAAAGTTGTGGTTGATCTCGCACTGGATTTGGCCAGAGGGTAAGCAGATTTCACACTGTCACACATTTTCCCCACAATCTGAATCTGTGGGTAACCAGCAATCTCATACAATCTTCTTTTGCAGCTTGAGCTATCTACATTCAAAAGATATCGTGCACCGGGATGTCAAAGCCGAAAATATGTTGCTCGATTCTAACCGAACCCTGAAGATTGCCGACTTCGGGTTGCCCGTATCAAAGCTAAGAATCCAGCGGAGATGACGGGCATGACAGGCACACTAGGTTACATGGCGCCAGAGGTACTATTACATACCAACCCGTATCAAAGCTAAGAATCCAGCGGAGATGACGGGCATGACAGGCACATTAGGTTACATGGCGCCAGAGGTACTATTACATACCGCGGATCACAAATTTATGATTTTGATTCTCTAGTTGCAATTCCGCTGAAGCTTGTACAGAGACCCCTAAGCGCCCCTTGAAACAATGTCTGAAATGGAAGCCATAATCTAACACATTCCGTGCACCCCAAGAACTGGTGTAGTACTTGCTTTGGTTTGCTCCAACGTCTCAAGAAATAACACTAGACAATTCCGGGAGATTCATCTCATTCTATCCTATTGCAGGAATCAAACTAAGTCTATGTGTGAGATTATATAGAGGGAGGAAGAGCATGAAAAGGAGGTTAACTTCCATTCATGTAGAAAATGTGCTAGCTCCTTCACTCACACATCTACTTATCGGTTCATCCTACTTTCATGATAAACATGCCTTGAGTAGATATGCGCATTGGTAAATCTTTTTTTTGAACAGGAACCGCCACATATATTAAGGAGCTCAGGCAAATTACAGCCAGGTCCAGAAAGACCCAAGATTTACAACCAGACCCAGACAACTTGCACAAAACACCTCAGAAGAAAGGAAAGAACACCAGCGGCACACTCATGCTTGAATCATGAGAGGCATTACTCTGTGTAATGGATCATATTTATTGCGTTATGTACAGATTTTTTAGAATAACAGGGAGGCTCTCCCCGGTTCCATTGCATTAACGAAACCATAAGAGTCGGATTACAGAAGATAACCGAAAAACAGTAAAAGAGACTGCCCAAAACATAGCAGTTTCTCAGGTAAAAGCCAAGTCTACCCTATTACAGCTTCAGGTTCATGGTGATGCAGAACCACGAATGAAGTTTTGTCAGGGCCAGATCCAGCAGCAAGACCCCGAAAAGAATGCCAGAGAACGCACTCCTTCCCCTACCATCTATCGAAACACTTTCCAGAAGATGCTGCCATCCTCAGATGACGACATGAATCGCTCCAGATTCATGGGGGTTCTTCTGCAGGAACTCCAAGCTTGCCTTGCCATCATATGGCGAAGGGACAGAGGAAGCCCATGACTGAAGTTCAGCCATGTTGAAGTCGATGCACCTCAGCTTGGCTCGATCGCAAATGGAGACTGGAGCTTTGAGAGCAGCAAGTTTGCGAATTGCTCCACCTTTCCTCCTGCTTGATCTTTTAAAGGGATCATCCAGAGCTTTAGATAGCCTAAGTTTAGCCTCCACACCTGCTTCAGATTTGTCCAAGTGTATCGGTTAAAAACTAAGTTATTTCTATTGTTCCAAATACTCCAAAGAACAGATGCAGTAACTATGTTAAGCTGTAAATATCTAGTGTTACACAGCCATTTGAAAGCAATAGATTTATAGTCTATAATGTCTACATCAAAAACCTGCGCTACCAGGCTCCACAAATTTTTAGCCACTATACACTCAAAAAACAGGTGATAAACAGATTCAATTTCCTTACACATCTCACATTCTAAAGGCTTAGGTAAACCTCTTCTACGAAGGTTATCTCTAGTCATAATTTTATTCTGCAAGAACAGCCATAAGAAAATCTGAATTCTAGGAGGGATTTTTAGGTCCCAGATAGCAGGTAAATAAACAGGGGTTACACCTCTGAAATTAACTACAGCATACATCGATTTAGAAGAATACACCCCCATTTGTTTCATACTGCCAGATAAGCTGGTCTTCTACTTCAGACAAAGATAAAGTGTTTGCAATGCTCACTAAATCTAACCATTGAGACATCTGTTCATCGGTGAAGGTTCTCCTAAAATTGTATCTAAGTTGAGAACCATCCCAGAACTCTGCTATGGTTTTAGTTTGCTGATTGGAAATAATGTAAATGTTCCAGAACTGCGAAGACAGAGGTGAGTTGCCAAACCAAGTATCCTCCCAAAGTTTGACCATTCTACCATTACCAACTTTCCACTTATATCCTACTTTAACAGCTCGTGCTGCCCACATCACACCCTTCCAAAAAGTGGACGGTTGTGTATCATGGCAACACAGGATATTAGGGCTCCTGGTGTTGTATTTAGCATCTATAACTTTTTTCCACAAGGTGCCTTCACCTTGTATGTACCTTTTTATCCAAGATCCTATCATACACAGGTTCATATCTTGTAAATTTGGGATACCTAAACCCCCGTACTCCTTCTTCATACATACTGAAGGCCAATTAGCTAGGTGGATCTTACGGTTTCCCTCCGTGTCGTCCCACAAACAGTTAGCTAGTTGAGTATTGATCAACTTCAGTGCCCATTTAGGGAACTTAAAGAAGGAAAGCAGGTAAATCGGAATACTAGCTAAAACAGATCGAACCAGCTCTCTTTTCGCAGCTGATGATAGCAGTTTTCCTCTCCAGCCAGCTAGTCTTTTTAAGAGGTTATCTATTAAAGGCTGGAGATCTTCCTTCTAAGCTTCCCATAATGCAGGGGGATGCCTAGATATTTAATGGGGAAAGTAGCTAGTATGCACTGTAGGATTTCTACATATTGAGCACACTCCTGTTCATGTAAGTTAATTGGGATTAACTCACTTTTGTGGTAATTTATCCTCATCCCCGACAGCTGCTCAAAACACGTCAAAATCCATCTCATGTGGAGGGCAGTATTCGGGTCGGCCTCTAAGAACAGTAGGGTATCATCTGCATATTGCAGACAGACGACCCCTCCAGGGACAAACCTGGGGCACAAGCCTCTAATAAGCCCTGCCTCCGCCCCTTTTATGAGCATTTTAGCGAAAACATCTACAACAAAATTAAAAAGAATAGGGGAGAGGGGATCGCCCTGCCTCAACCCTTTACCAGTAACAAAGAAATCGCCCTCGACATCATTCACTTTAACACCTATAGAGCCATTCTGAGTTACTTGCTTAATCAGTCTAATCCAAGTAGGGCCGAAACCTCTCATTTCTAGTATGTCATAGAGGAAGTCTAAGTTAACTTTATCATACGCCTTTTCATAATCTATTTTAAGAACTAAGCCTTTTTCCTTACTCTAATGTACTTCATGGATAATTTCATGAGCAGTAACCACACTCTCTAGAATGAACCTACCTTTAATAAAAGCAGATTGACAGTTCGAAATGAGTCTATTCACTACAGCACCAAGTCGATTCGTCAGAACTTCAGTGAAAATCTTAAAGCTACAATTGAGAAGGCTAATGGGTCTAAATTTTCTCATATCGCTAGCATTCTCCTCTTTTGGTATTAAAGTCATCATAGCAAAATTAATCCTAAATATATCCAGATTATTTTCAAACCAAGCATTGAACAGGGCCAGTAGGTCATGTTTCACTATGTCCCAGTAATGCTGGTAGAAAAGAAAGGAATCCCATCAGGACCGGGAGCTCCATCTCCATAAGAACCAAAAACCGCAGTTTTGATCTCATCCAGAGTGAAGAAACTTTCTAGAAATCTATTTTCCTCAGAACTAACTTTTTCATTATCAGTAAAGAAGTCATTTCTAAGTCTAACTTCCGGCCTTTCTTCATACTGAAAGAGATTTCTATAAAAGTCAGTGGCAATTTTAAGCATATCATCATTATCACTAACGGGCCCATCCTGACTATCTAATGAATTTATCATCGTTTTCCTTCTCCTCTGATTAGCGACTGTATGAAAATAAGCAGTGTTTCTATCACCTTCGGTAACTTCTCTATCTCTAGATCTTTGTTTAGCCTTAATTTCCTCAATCATCTAGTAATTACTAAGTTCTTTGTAGATAGTATCTAGTCTATTTCTATCCTCCTCAGAGAGATCCTGAGTTTCAGCCTTGATATCTAGTATATCATATTCTATCATCAGCTTTTTTATGTTTTCTAATTTCTGCATCTAGATTAGCACTCCAACCCTTAGCTAGCCTTCTCAGGAACCTAAGCTTGTTCTGCCACACATCCATAGAATTCCTAGCATGCTTGTCAAGAGACCAAGCTTTTCTAACAATATCAATAAAATCAGGTTTGGTACTCAACCATTTTTCAAACTTAAAGCTACTCTTTTTCGGCATTTGACCACATCCAGAGTCCCAAAGGAGCGGGGTGTGATCACTCCCTAGCCTAGATAAAGTTTCAGCATGAGCAAGAGGGAACATAGCCTCAAAACTAGTAGTGCAAAAAATCCTATCAATTCTACTCCTAACTGCATTCGCCTGGTTATTGGACCAAGTATATTTTCTACCGATTGGATTAATTTCCATTAAGGACCAAAATTCGATCCAAGCATTAAATTTATCAACCCACTTAAAATCTACTACACCATTACTTTTGTCTTCTTGAGACCTAACTAAGTTAAAATCCCCTCCAATAATGGCAGGGCCTTCCCAATCCAGGAAGAGTTCATGTAATTCTGAAATAAAAGCTTGCTTACCATCCTCATAAGGAGACCCATATACAGTAGTAATTCTAACTATGCTATCATTCTTCTTAATTTTAACAACTGCACTAACTGAGAATTTCATAATTTCCCAGGAGACAATATCAAAAACATCACCATTAATTCCAACTAGAATGCCACCAACAGAACCTACAGCAGGTAAATGATTCCAGAAAAAATTCCTGTTACCTAGAACATTTTTCAGGAAAGACTTAGAGAACTTTTCCTGCTTGGTTTCCTGGAAACCAATGTAGTCTACATTAAGAGGAATGATTGTATCATGTATGCATTCTTTTCTGCCAGGAGCCATGAGACTCCTGGTATTCCAGAAGATGCAGTTCATAGGACTAGCTTCCTGGGGTGCTTGCCCCAAGTTTTCCTAATTACTGTAGTCCAGCTTTCATCTAGTTCATCTATTTTATCATGCAAAGGACTAGATCTAGGCAAAACATCTAGAATGCTATCATTAGTTTGTTCAAGACAGCTACTTACATCAGTATCTTCAACCGAATGAGTACCAAGATTCTTATCAGGGTGACTGGCTAAGTCCGATCCACCCTCTAAATCATGCACGTGAGAATCACAATCTAGAACTCTACTAATATCAACACCAACTGTACCAGCAATCTTATCTAATTCATTAGGTTGCAAGATATTTGTGGCGCCCCGACCCGACTACTATACAGTGATGCTGTGTGTCACCGGTTAAGCGATACAACCGGAGGTTACGGGTTTACCAATCCCGGCCAAAACCTTTGGCAGGCGTTGCTCGGAATGGATCATCGGCAACGCAACTCCCCGATTGATGCCTTAACACAGGCACAACCCTCAATGTATAATAGAGAGATCAAGACTTGTGGAACAACTGGCACATCACAGACTCTATGACACAAATCATTATAGTTCAACTCTTATAATAGAGAAAGATAGCAAATGACAACCAGAGGTCACAGACCCAACATTACAATAAGCGGAAGCGAATTAGGTTGTCTAAACAACAAGATCCAAATTATGGCCTAAGAGGCCTACAGATAAACATCACAGCGCCAGCTGTTCCGGGATGTCCCAAGCTGCCACCTGGGAACCCCAGACTACACGTCGACGTCCACAAAGAACCCACCTTCGAGGTCGGTGAAGTCCTCCTCTGAAACAAAACAAACGACGTTGAGTTCGACGATCTCGCAAGATTATAAATAAAGCTTTAGCTCGATGAGGCTTTCAAAGTTATATGGTTGTTTTGCATAAAGCTGATTTTATGTATGAAAAACATAACCCAATGGCATCGACTATTCAGAGTATTTTAAAAAAGTGGGAAGAAGTGACTCCCTTCTCTGGAATCACCTTTCTCACCATTCCTCACCATCATCAACCACTGTACCTGTTCATCAAAGGCACCTCCCCGAATCACCCTCGAGGAAGCTCACCTTACAATCTTGAGTGGTACCTCTAGTACCCAGTTTTTAATCATTCCGTTAAAATTATTCTATGATCATCGTCCATTCCCAAGTTGTCCTTAACCGTGGACACGGCTTTTCGAAAAGATTTAACCCTGCAGGGGTGTACAAAGTGAAAGTCCCCGGAGTCCCGAGGGGCTCCAGCTCCTTCGCCACGCGTACCGTCCGGCCCATTACCTAGCTTTTAGCTCTCTTCCTTGGAGAGCCGGCTGGGTGGGAGCGGTGTCGACTTCTCCCTCGTTAAGGACTTTCCAGGATCATCAGTGGCGGTAGGACTGCTAGGATCACAACACCCCGCCCCATCCACTCATTTTCCTAACACCACCATCCTCATCCCAGTTCATACCACCATCATCACGCACGCGCAAATGGAAGCCCGAACTAGAGGACCCTGGCTAGCCCCGCTCGAGTTATTTAGTCTATGAGGGTTCCTGCAATTGCATAGGCCTCACGCATGGTTGCACGCTCGTCTTGGTTCAAGAGGTACAGAACTCGCACCTAGGCGGCGGGAACGAGACAAAACGCCACAACCACCGTGGCCTCTCATCCCCACCTTTAAGCATTTTATTAACCGTCACCACAATTCTCCACCATCATTCTCATTTCCCACCTGTTTCCAACATTTGATAACCATAGTATCACTAGGCAATTACTAAGCATGGCTAAGCATCAACCTAGTATAATTAAGTATCTCATGGCCAACAATACAAACCTATGGTGTTAGGAGGGAAAAACAGGTATTGGCATTGGAAACTTAATGCATTCTATAGGATACTCTAACCCCAGCAGAAGACATTTCGAACCGCATGCAATATTATAGTGGAGAAATTAATTACGGAAAATAGGATAAGATATGCTCAGAGGGGGGATTACGCTTGCCTTGCTCAACGTGTTGGTAGTACGGGTCTTCGGGGTATTGTGGAGTAACCCGGTTGCTTGATCTAACGAAAAACAAACATCGGGAGAGAACAATCAATCACCACACATATGCTTAACAAATGCAATGCGCAAACATATAATGACATGACATTTTAAATCCCCGAGACGAGGATGATTTGACTAATCAGATTAAACGGAGGTTGGATGCATCACGGTGCATCGCGACTATACCGTGGGGTTTAAGGGTTCCAACAACTTTACTAGTTGATCAAGATCGATGAACCCTAGGGTTAACTTGCATATGAATGTCATGCTCATGAGAAGAATGCAAGTTTTAAGTTGTGAGGAGACCACGTGCAACTTAGCAAAAAGGCGAAAAGCTCCCAGGGGCCGGATAATCCGGGTCATGCCAGACTGGAATATCCGGTCTCAAGTTTTGGCCACGGAGACTCGATTCTCGTTCCCAAGTTGCTTCTTCCTGGGAATGATGTGACCATTGTACTTTGAGGAACCTGGTAGTCTTGTTCCGGGTCTTTCTTTCAGCTTCATCCAAGACACGGATAGGATGCTCGCGATAAGTGAGATCTTCCTGGAGGTCTAGCTCTTCATGATTGACCCCATGGATAGGATCCTTGAAACACCGGCGAATTGGGAGACATGAAACACATCATGTACATTTGGGAATTTGACCGGTAACTCCAATTGATAAGAAAGATCTCCTCGCTTGCCCAGAACGGTGAAAGGACCAACATAGCGAGGGGCCAATTTCCCTTTGATTCCGAAGCGGCGAACGCCACGAAGGGGAGAAACACGGAGATAAGCTTTATCACCAATTTCATAGTGAATTTCCTGATGGTGCTTATCATAGTAGCTCTTCTGCCTAGACTGAGCAATCTTCAGATTCTCTCTTATGATTCGAACCTTCTCCTCAGCTTCATTGATCACATCCGGACCAAAGAGTGCCCTCTCCGGTCTCGGACCAATTCAGAGGAGTGCGGCATTTTCTTCCATATAAGCCTCGAATGGAGCCATGCCCAGACTAGCTTGATAGCTATTGTTGTAGGAGAACTCCGCGAAAGGGAGATACTTTTCCCAACCCTTGCCAAAAGAGATACACATGCCCTAAGCATGTCTTCCAACTTGGTTCACTCTTTCGGTCTGACCATCAGTTTGGGATGGTAGGCGGTACTGAAGTTGAGACGGGACCCCATAGCAGTTTGGAAACTCTGCCAAAACTTGGAGACAAAGATACTTCCACGGTCCGATATGATCCTCAGAGGGACCCCATGCAATGGAACAATACGAGCCAAATATAATCAGCAAGTTGACTTGCCGTATATCATCACGGACTGGTAGGAAGTGAGCAACCTTGGAAAGACGATCAATGATTACCCAAATAGCATTGTTGCCCTTTTGAGATCGGGGAAACCCGGTGATGAAGTCCATACCAATTTCATCCCATTTCCACTCGGGACTGCAATAGGGCGAAGAGTACCGGAGGTCTTTGATGTTCAGCCTTTACCCGTCGACATGTGCATTCAGCAACATACTTGGCAATTTCTCGTTTCATACGAGTCCACCAAATAGTGGTCGAAGGTCTTGGTACATCTTGGTACTACCGGGATGAATAGAGAGAGGAGATTCATGAGCTTCTTGGAGGATCAACTCCCTCAATTTTCGTTTCTTTGGCACACCAAGCGGTCACCAAAATAAACAACTCCGGATTCATTGACAGAAAAACATTTGCCTTCCCGCTAGCAATGTTCTCTTGATTTCTGAATACCCTTGTCACGAGTTTGAGCATCCTTAATCTGGTCTACAAGAGTAGATTTGATCTCCAGATTTGCAAGGTAGCCGGAGGGAACATTTCTAGTTCAAACGAGAACTCTTCATGAAGGGCAGGTTGGGCCTTTTCAATCATCAGATTGTTGCAATAGGACTTCCGACTTAGCGCGTCAGCCACGACGTTTGCTTTGCCGGGTTGATAGTTCAGACTCACATTGTAGTCCGTGATTAACTCCAACCAACGCCTTTGCCTGAGATTTAAATCCGGCTGGGTGAAGAGGTACTTCAGACTCTTGTGATCCGAGAAGATCTCGCAACGGTTACCAAACAGGTATGGTCTCCATTGCTTCAAAGCATAGACCACCGCGGCAAGTTCTAGATCATGAGTTGGGTAGTTGAGCTCATGCGGCTTAAGTTGGCGAGAAGCATAGCCACCACATGGCCATCTTGCATTAACACAACCCAAGCCTTGTAGAGAGGCGTCACAGAAGACGACGAAATCCTTGCTTGTGTCCGGCAGGACAAGCACAGGAGCGGACGTGAGCTTGGCTTTCAGTGTTTGAAACTCTCTTCAGCTTCGGCCGACCATACAAACTTTTTATCCTTCTTGAGAAGGTCAGTCAGGGCCTTGGCTATCTTGGAGAAACCTTCGATGAATCGGCGGTAGTAACCCGCCAATCCGAGAAAGCTACGAATGTCCTTGACTGACATTGGAGTTTTCCAATCCAGAATGGACTGAATCTTGTCGGAATGACAGCCACACCATTAGCGGATATCACATGACCAAGGAAGACGATTATCCAACCAAAACTCACACTTGGAGAACTTGGCATAGAGGCGGTGTTCTCGAAGTCTTGTCAGAACCAAACGAAGATGTTCCTCATGCTCTTCATTGGTTTTGGAATAGATGAGATGTCATCAATGTAAATGACGACAAACTTGTCAAGATAATCCATGAAATGGAGTTCATGAGCCTCATGAAAGTAGCTGGAGCATTTGTGAGACCAAAGGACATGACGGTATACTCATATGAGCCATAACGAGTAACAAATGCCGTCTTTGGAATATCCTCCTTTCTGATTTTTATCTGATGGTAGCCTGACCTCAGATCCATCTTGGAGAATACCGTTGCACCAGCTAACTGATCCAACAGATCATTGATGCGAGGAATAGGATACTTGTTCTTGATTGTCACCGCATTCAACGGTCGATAGTCAGAGACTAGACGAGGCACGGTAGAATCCCTCTTCTTGACAAAGAGTACCGGACAACCCCAGGTGAACTGCTAGGCTGGATGAACTCCTTAGCTAACAGCTGATCAATTTGCTCTTTCAACAGAGCCAACTCTTCCACCGGCATACGGTAGGGCTTCTTGGAAATTGGAGCGTACCGGGAAGTAGCTCTATGACAAACTCCACACTTCGGTCAGGAGGCATGCCAGGCAATTCTTCCGGGAACACATCCGGGAAGTCACACACCACGTGTATGTCCTGGATTTCAGGAGGGGATTCGCCTTCCATAAAGCAAAGGAGAATCTCAGGTGAGCGGGGTACGACGGCGGACGGAGGTATTGATGTTGCAGGCCAATACTTCACAATGTCACCGGAAGGAGCGGTCACAGTAATGGTCTTGGCGGCACAGTCGAGATTAGCCTGGTATTTGGTAGCCAGTTCATGCCCAGTATGACATCAATGCCTTTGGACTTCAGAGCTACCAAGGCATAAGGAAAGACAAGGAACCTATATTAATCTGGACCTCAGGAGTAACCCCATCGGTTTGCCATTTGGAGCCAGGAGTGGCAATCACCAAGGGATGGCTCATTTTCTCGAACGGTATTTGTGGTCTTTTGCAAAAGCTATGGATATGAATGAATGCGATGCTCCAGAGTCAAACAAAACTGTAGCTGTATTGCCGTTGATTCGTAACTCACCCATAAGAACGCCGGGGTCTCTTCAGCTTCTTCAAGAGACGTGGTTCAGGCGACCACGCACAATAGGTCCAGCCTTGCCAGTTGGAGTGGCAGGGGCTCGTGCAGGAGTTATCGCGAGAGGTGCCTTCTGGGGGCACTCCCTGGAGTAGTGACCAGCCTGGCCACAGGTGTAGCAAGTGACTCCAGGTGGAGCAGGTAGCATAGGACGGTACCCACTCCGCCTACCCAAGTGTCGAAGTAGTGGGCGCGGAGGAGGTGGCCTATATCCTGCTGCCCGGCATGAAGGAGCACGAGGTACGGCGCTGTAGGGAACAAACACCCTGCGCTTCTTGCTCTCAGAACCCGAGGAACTCTGGTGGTCCCCATGTGCGGGCCTCTTGGAAGCTTCAAGTTCCTTTCTTCCTTGCTCAGAGTGAAAGCCTGGTTGAACAGCTCCTGATAGGTCTGGAACCTGAAGGGCAAGCAACTCATAGCGGAGCTGCGGAGTCAGACCCTTGCGGAACAGCTCTTGCTTGTCAGCATCATTGGTCACGTCCCTTGGGGCGTAACGAGAGAGATGGTTGAACTCACGACCATAAGTGCGGAGGTCCATCCGTCCCTGTTGCAAATCCAGGAACTCCCTCCTCTTCAAGTCCATGATGGCTGGGGAATGTACTCCGCACGGAAGGCAGTGCGGAAATCAGCCCAGTGAAGACATGGTTGGCTGGAAACAAAGCCACATGGCTTTCCCACCAACAGCCAGCAGCACCAACCAAGAGATAGGTGGCAAAGTTGACTTGCTCCGCCAATGGGACATGCAGCGCGGAGAACTTGCGCTCCAAGCACGAAGCCAATCATCAGCTTCCAGTGGCTCCTTAGCATCAGCAAAGTGGGTGGCTGCGAGCGCAGGAACTCAGTGAGAGTGTTGCACTCGTTCCTCCGTGCATTCTGCTGCACCAACTGTCCAGCAAGCGCTCATTGCGCCCACGGTTCTCCTCAATGGCCATCAAGACCTCAGCCATCGAGGGTGGTGGCGGCAGATCATCCTCATCATCATTGTGGTTACCGCGACCACCACGGCCTCCACGGCCTCCTCGAGCCATTCTGGAGATTTGACAATGACACGTTAGTATCTTTCTCCGAATGGTCGAACAATAGCATTAGCGTCTACACAAGTACACAGACTAGGGACGATAATACTTGCAACAGGAAAGGAATCAACAAGATAGAACTTGGGTCAAAGATCAGCATCATGTGCTACTAGTGAGAGTTAAGAAATCACAACTTAACACACTCTAGTTGACACAATCCGGGACCTTATGTTCAAGTCCGTGGGTTAAAACCCAAAGAAAGGATCAAAAGATTAACTCGGTAGAAACATCTGAGTTGATTTGGGATTGCAACGCAGCGGGAGCAACGTGACACATAACACTAAAGGTCGAACCCACCCGTTTCTAATCATTTTGAAGTAACAGACGAGAGTAAAACCTTTAAACTCAAATCGAGGTAAGATTGCTCCGAGATTAGAGGGTAACCAGATAAGGAGTAAAAAGAATCCTAAGATGGTTTTCACAACTCATTTTTAGGTTAAAATATTTTCACAAACACTAGACTCAACATCGACCAGTAGAAGGGTTTCCTACAGGCAGTACTGCTCTGATACCAACTTGTGGCGCCCCGACCCGACTGTATACAGTGATGCTGTGTGTCACCGGTTAAGCGATACAACCGGAGGTTACGGGTTTACCAATCCCCGGCCAAAACCTTTGGCAGGCGTTGCTCGGAATGGATCATCGGCAACGCAACACCCCGATTGATGCCTTAACACAGGCACAACCCTCAATGTAATAGAGAGATCAAGACTTGTGGAACAACTGGCACATCACAGACTCTACGACACAAATCATATAGTTCAACTCTTATAATAGAGAAAGATAGCAAATGACAACCAGAGGTCACAGACCCAACATTACAACAAGCGGAAGCGAATTAGGTTGTTCTAAACAACAAGATCCAAATTATGGCCTAAGAGGCCTACAGATAAACATCACAGCGCCAGCTGTTCCGGGATGTCCCAAGCTGCCACCTGGGAACCCCAGACTACTCGTCGACGTCCACAAAGAACCCACCTTCGAGGTCGGTGAAGTCCTCCTCTGAAACAAAACAAACGACGTTGAGTTCGACGAACTCGCAAGATTATAATAGAGCTTTAGCTCGATGAGGCTTTCAAAGTTATATGGCTGTTTTGCATAAAGCTGATTTTATTTATGAAAAACATAACTCAATGGCATCGACTATTCAGTATTTTAAAAGAGGTAAGAAGTACTCTTTCTATCACCTTTCTCACATCTCACCATCATCAACCACTGTACCTGTTCATCAAAGGCACCTCCCCGAATCACCCTCGAGGAAGCTCACCTTACAATCTTGAGTGGTACCTCTAGTACCCAGTTTTTAATCATTCCGTTAAAGTTATTCTATGATCATCGTCCTTCCCAAGTTGTCCTTAACCGTGGACACGGCTTTTCGAAAAGATTTAACCCTGCAGGGGTGTACAAAGTGTCCCCGGAGTGAGGGGCTCCAGCTCCTGCCACGCGTACCGTCCGGCCCATTACCTAGCTTTTAGCTCTCTTCCTTGGAGAGCCGGCTGGGTGGGAGCGGTGTCGACTTCTCCCTCGAAGGACTTTCCAGGATCATCAGTGGCGGTAGGACTGCCAGGATCACAACACCCCGCCCCACAGCCACTCATTTTCCTAACACCACCATCCTCATCCCAGTTCATACCACCATCATCACGCACGCGCAAATGGAAGCCCGAACTAGAGGACCCTGGCTAGCCCCGCTCGAGTTATTTAGTCTATGAGGGTTCCTGCAATTGCATAGGCCTCACGCATGGTTGCACGCTTGTCTTGGTTCAAGAGGTACAGAACTCGCACCTAGGCGGTGGGAACGAGACAAAACACCACAACCACCGTGGCCTCTCATCCCCACCTTTAAGCATTTTATTAACCGTCACCACAATTCTCCACCATCATTCTCATTTCCCCACCTGTTCCCAACATTTGATAACCATAGTATCACTAGGCAATTACTAAGCATGGCTAAGCATCAACCTAGTATAATTAAGTATCTCATGGCCAACAATACAAACCTATGGTGTTAGGAGGGAAAAACAGGTATTGGCATCAGAAACTTAATGCATTCTATAGGATACTCTAACCCCAGCAAAGACATTTAGAACCGCATGCAATATTATAGTGGAGAAAATAATTACAGAAAATAGGATAGGATATGCTCAGAGGGGGGATTACGCTTGCCTTGCTCAACGTGCTGGTAGTACGGGTCTTCAGGGTATTGTGGAGTAACCCCGGTTGCTTGATCTAACGAAAAACAAACATCGGAGAGAACAATCAATCACCACACATATGCTTAACAAATGCAATGCGCAAACATATGATGACATGACATTTTAAATCCCCGAAACGAGGATGATTTGACTAATCAGATTAAACGGAGGTTGGATGCATCACGGTGCATCGCGACTATACCGTGGGGTTTAAGAGTTCCAACAACTTTACTAGTTGATCAAGATCGATGAACCCTAGGGTTAACTTGCATATGAATGTCATGCTCATGGGAAAAATGCAAGTTTTAAGTTGTGAGGAGACCACGTGCAACTTAGCAAAAATAGACAATAAGCTCCCAGGGGCCGGATAATCCGGGTCGTGCCAGACCGGAATATCCGGTCTCAAGTTTTGGCCACTCGAAAACAGCTAAGGACTCAAGGCGCGAGCCACTGTACTCGGCCGGAAATTTCAAGCCGGAAATTTGGTACGGGGCCAGAATATCCGGCGTGTCCTCGTTCGGAAAATTCGAACTGGAAGAAGAGCACGGCGACCTGCGGGGAGACGGCGACGCAGGGCGAGAGAGGAGAGGGGAAGCAGGGGGAAGGACCGCGAGCTCACCCTGATGTCGTTCACGTGCTCGGGGAGGCCGGAGGTAGACGGGGACGGCCGGAATCGTACGGCGGAGCAGCGGCAGTGGTCGGCGAAGAGCTTGGCGGCGAGGTCGATTCGCGGAGCCCCGACTCAATTCCTTCGGCCAGGTGGGGAGGACGACGCGGCGGACCTCCCTACGGTCCTCGATTCAACCGGGATGGCCTCAATCAGCGGCGCAGGCGGCGGAGCTCGAGCTCCAAGCGGCAATGGTGGGGAGAGAAAAGGGGAACGAGGGAAGCAAGTCGAGGGTGAGTGGATAGGGCAGGGGCAGCGCGTGCTTGCTCTGCTTCTGCAGGGGAGAGGGCGGGGGGCCCGGGCGCGGCATGGGAGAGGAGCGGGACGGCGAGCTGGTGCGGGTGCGATGCGCGCAGGAGTTCCCCGGTCGCTACAGGAAGAAGATGACACCGACCGGAATATCCGGTGGTCTTCCGGACCGGATTATCCGGTTCTCCCTTTTCCTGTTTTTAACTTTAAAACTTGTTTCTTCAATAGTTTTAATTAGGGCACTTGCATTGCTCCAAAAAATTAGGGAAATTTTTGGGGATGATCCCCTTAACCTGGAGGAACTCCACAAATTTTGGTGTCTCAAAATAATTTAGTTTGGTCCACATTTGTTCGTTGAGTTAGATTGAGGCAACTTGCTAACTTTCAAAACTTATAACCCTTTAGAGATTTGTCGAGCAAGTTCAACATGTCCTTGTGCACTCTTGGAACCTCCTTGACAATTATCAGATGTCAGGAAGTTTTGTATTTTGCGAGTTTGAGTGCACTCGTTGTGGTGAGATTCGGTTCAAACAAGTTTGGCATTTTGTTTTCCAATGTTACCAAACCCAGTTAGTGGGTTGTTTAACAACTTCAAGAGGATGCAATGATGCATGTATGGAATGCAAAAAGCGAAAATTTGGTCCATAATTTGCATTACCAAAAGTGGGTTGTTACAATATTAAAAGGGTTTGATCGCATTATACCTGCCATTTTCTTGTTAGGTAACTCGAGATTGCCTTCATCTTACTTTCCTTCGCCTTCTCCATCACGTTTTTTGAGCTATCAATCCTTGCACTTCTCCTGCTTGGTTGAACAGGGCCCTACTTCGACTTCTTGCTGGCTTTGTCCTCAATAAGTTCCTCCCTCTCATCAACAGCTAGTTCCTTCCGGGTAGGCATGATATCCTCAGGGAGCCCGATCTCCTGTGTTTTTGGTTCTTTTGCCAGTTCCATCTTCTGTGTCAGAGACATGTCCTGTGACTCCAGCCAGTATGTGTTAGCTTCAATATTAGCCTTCTGATTCTTCTCATTGCTTCCTTCCAGACAAAGACATTTTCATCCACTGCCCCTTTAGCAACCAGCAGCTTGTACACCTCAGAGCCGTTGAGAAAGGCTCCCTCAGCAACCATTCCACCATCCATAGCTTGTTGCTTGCCATTCGTGCCATTAGCCCATTCTTGCTGCTGTTCTGAGAATTATTAGAACTCTTGCCAGACTCTGTTTTCCTATCAGAATCCATTGCCTCTCTGGGTCCATTGTTAGCATCAGCATCCTTCTTATCAAGCTCATCATTTTCTTTCCAATCCTCTGGTTTCTTCCTAGCATCAACTATTGTTTCCATTTCCATTTCAAACTGCAGCTGATACAGCCCACCATGGTAGTGAAAGATTCTATCCTGGGGAACTTTGGTAGGGTCCCTTACTCTGATCTTGACCCTCACCACTTCAGAGCAGTCTTTGCATACACTCATCCAATTTACATCTAGCAGAATGCCAACAGATGAAATTGCTTGTTCAAGAGCACCCCATTCACACCAAGGGGAGTCCAAGCCAGTTACTTTCATCCATGCCTCCTTAACTATTTCTACTGGTTCCACAGCTTGTCTATCCCACTTCTCAACTCTGACCCAAAAATCACTCTTGTCCAAACCAAATCTAGGATATCCAATTACTTGTTCCACATGCAGATGGGGTGGAAACTGAACCAGGAAGCTCCAATTTCCCAAATCCCTAATCTGCCACGGCCAGTTAGTTTTATAGATGCCAGAGAACTCTGCAGCTAACTCCTCCTTTGTAATTTCTCCTTCTTCAATCACCACAACTCCACGGTTTTTGCTATCTACCACAGGATTCGGTACCACATCAGGGCACTCAATGTGGTAAAAGCCAGACCAGAAGCTGCACTGCCAATGTACTTTGCCATCTGTCTTGGTCTTTTCTTCACCGGGCACTCTTCAACAGGATGTGCAGTGGACTTACAAATGAAGCACATCTGTTTCTTGTCACAGCTTTGTTTGAAGTGACTTGGTTCCCCACAGCCCATGCAAATGGTATCACAGTAGCTCATCTGAGCTGCTATCCTCCCACTGCTTGAGCTTCCTATTTCTTTCTGCATCGGGGCCCTCCTTTTCTGCATTGGCTTGGAAGCCACCGCCTTGTTCTGCTCTTACTGCTGCCCAGATGAGTGTTGAGAGGATTGTTGTGTCTGTTTAGTCTGCATATTTTGTGCAGTATCCTCTTGACCTTGCCCCATCCACTGATTCAGCTGTGGATTGAATTGAGGAGGGGGAAAGGCCTGGAAAGTTCCTGGATATCCCCAAGGTTGAGTAGGAGGAAATCCATAACCATGAGGGAACTAGAATGGTGGCTGCATCTGGCCAAAGAAAGGCTGCTGTTGGGGTTGCTATGGTGGCCTCCATTCACTTCTGCCTCCATTGTTCACTCTCCCTTTCCCTCTGAAACCTCTACCCCTATCAGCCATGACAGCAACACTCTGAGGTTTATATTTTGTAGTTTCAATCCCCAGAGCTCTCAAACCCTCTACTTCTTCTTCGGCAGTATGTTGTCTAGGTTTTCCTCTCCTAGAATTAGATCTCAATCTCGATGGGGAAGAAAGCCTTTTGGTAGGAGCTACTTTCCTTGGTACGATCCACAACTGGCTAAAGAAAGCCTCGATGCCTTTTGCTGTGCAATCCCCAACTAGCCCCTGCCTCTCTGAGTCACTGCCATTGTACCCCTACTGAAATACCTTCCCTGCCGCCGGGGTAGTTGTCTTTTGGGTTCTGGAGGATTCCAATGGGGCCCATCGACCATCTTGAAACTTCCAGATTCTTCCAGAACCACCAGGGGAACCCCAACGTTCACTGAACCTGAGCTTGGAGGTATTTCTGAAATTACAGACACCGATGATGTCAGTGTTGTTTCAGCTCGCACAGAATCTCTGAAACCACCAAAGTATCCACTACTAGCATTGCACTCTGATAGAACTCTTCCAGAACCGCAGCAGCTTCCAGATCGATCTCCATCTCCCGTTGAATTGGGGATTCTGCCACTCCCGGGGAAACCACTGTATCCGCATTGCTCATGTTGAATATTGTATATCTAAACCGTATTCGGTTAGGTTAGGGTTAGAGTTAGGGTTTACCTCTATCTCTCCCTCCTATATATATGTACCTTTGGTGATCTATACGTGAGACAACAGATTATACAAAACAGCTTGGTATCAGAGCCTTCTTCTCCCTCCCCCCACCCCAACGCGTGCCGCCTCCGCGCCGCCGCAACCATGACTACGTCTTCCTCCTCAACCTTCTCCACCTCCTCCGCTGCAACCATGTCTACCACCCCCATTGCTTCCGCCCCCATAGCCCCCCCCAAACACCTCCCTCTCCCTACCCCTCTCCACCCTCCCTCTTCCTCTCACCGCTTCCGAAACCCTAAACCTCCGTAGCCTCTCTGCCCACCTACCCAACATTACTACCACCACCTCCGACCTACAGCCCTCCCTTAGCTTCCCCTCCCATCTCACCATGCCTACCTTCTCCCACCCCATCCTCAGCATACACATCACAAACTACATCAAGTTTCAAGTCTCCTCCGACGGAGCCAACTTCTCCAAGTGGCGCCAAATTATCACCAACGTGCTGATGATGTACAAAGCACTCGACCACATCCAAGTGGGTGCCGCCCGTACCAACCCTAGCGACGACTGGCTCGCCGTTGACATCCACATCTCTCTGTGGTTCATGGCCACCCTCAGTGATGATCTCTACCGTCTCATCCACGGCGCCGATGGCCGGACCTGCACCACGTGGAACCGTCTGATGCGCTTCTTCATCAACCACGAGGCTACACGCTACATCTACCTCAGCAAAGCCTTCCGCAACACACCGCGGGGCGATCTCTCCATCAACAGCTACGCCAGCAAACTCCAGCATCTCGCTGACGACCTCGCCGACATCGGCCATCCGGTGAGCGACTACGATCTAACTCTCCAATTCCTTGACGGTCTTGGTGGCAAATTCAAGCTGCAGGCCGAAATCCTCAAGACCACCGTTCCCCCCTTCGCGGATGCTTGCTCTCGTCTTCAGCTCGCCGAGATCGAAGCCGATCAGCAGCAGAAACAAGCCAGCGCCCAGGCCATGGCTGTGCACTCAGGAGGCCGTGGCTCCCCCGCCAGCGGGAGTTCTTTCACCGGCGGGCGCGGTGGATCAAGCGGTGGTGGCGGCCATGCACGCTTTCCCGGCGTCAGCCCTAACTACCGCGGCAAGAACCCGATCCCCGGTTTTCAATACGGGGGCCTGAAGACTCCCCAGCCCCACGACTCTCCTTCCACATCCGGAGGTGGCGGCCGTAGCCGAGCGCCGAACAACCACCACACCGGCGGACATGGCGGCCACCAGGAGCCTTGGGTTGGCTACTTCGCTCCGGTGGGGATGCCGTTCCCATCACGCTCTCCATGGATCCCGCCCAACTCATCCAGTGTCCTCGGTCCCCGGCCCAGCGCTCCACAACATGCCTACTCCCTGATGCACACCCCGGCTACTGCTCCTACACCGCCATCTCCATCATGGGATCATAGCACCCTCTACCAGAACGCGCCAAGTTACGGTGCTGCGTTCCCTCCACCAGGCAGCGAGTGGATCATGGACTCTGGAGCTACCTCTCACGTCACCGGCAATCAAGGTACATTGACCTCGTCTCGCTCCTTGTTAGATGTCAATTCTCATCATATTATTGTTGGTAATGGGTCTCGTCTTCCTGTTGTTGCTACTAGTACTGCTCATCTCACTTCACGACCTTTTGTTCTTAACGAAGTTCTAGTTTCACCATCCATCATCCAAAATCTGTGCTCCACTCGCAAGTTTGTTCGCGATAACAACTGTTCCATTGAATTTGACCCACTTGGTTTTTCCTTGAAGGATCTTTCCACCAGGAGGGTCATCCTGCGGTCCAATAGTTCCGGCGACCTTTACCCGTTCTTTGGCGATCACGGTGGAGCTACGACCATGGCCCTGGCTGTCTCCAGTGAACTATGGCATCGGTGGCTTGGTCATCCGAGTCCCGCCACTTTGTCTCATCTACCATTAGATTTTCTTTCAAGTTGTAATAAAAATTCGGGTACACAAACTCTATGTGATGCGTGTCAGTTAGGGAAACACACAAAATTACCTTTTTCAGCTTCTCATTCTCATGCAATGTCGCCATTCGATTTTATACATTGTGATTTGTGGACTTCCCCAATTATAAGTTGTTCAGGATACAAATATTACCTTGTCGTTTTAGATGATTATTCACATTTTTCTTGGGTTTTTCCACTTCGAGCAAAATCAGATACATGTGATACTTTACTCAGGTTCTTTTCCTTTGTCCAAACCCAATTTCACACCCTAATACGCTGCCTTCAATGCGACAACGGTGGAGAGTTTCTCAACACCCAGCTCCGCAACTTCCTTTCATCTCATGGTGTCTCCCTACGACTCTCCTGCCCCCACACTTCTCCCCAAAATGGCAAAGCTGAATGTATGATCCGAACCACGAACAATGTCGTCCGCTCCCTCCTTTTCCAATCCCACTTACCACCTTCTTTTGGGTCGAAGCCCTCAACACTGCCAACCACCTCCTAAACATTAGACCCTCACGTTCCATCAACAATTTCACCCCATACTATATGTTATACGGCGTTCATCCCACCTATGATCATCTTCGCACCTTCGGTTGCTTATGTTTTCCCAATCTCTCACACTCCATGGATCATAAGTTGTCTCCTCGCTCCACTCGTTGCGTTCTCCTCGGCTACCCCCGTGAACACAAGGGCTATTGGTGCTTTGATTTGGCTACACGTAAAGTCATTGTATCCAGACATGTCGTCTTTGACGAAAACTCGTTTCCATTTGCCCCCACCACAACCAGACACACAACAAACCCCGCCGCATCTGATCCCCCAGCCCTGAACCCGCCAGCACCAATCCCCACGCCACCAACCCTACCTATCCGTATCCCGCCATCCAACCAGACTCTGCCACCTACGCCACCAACCCCGCCTACCCCCGACACTCTGCCAGCCCCCTCCCCAAACCCGACAGATCCCTCCTCGACGGGCCCAGCCAGCCCACCTGGTCGCACACCTTGTCGCACCCCTGCCCCTCAATCTCCTTCGGTCGACGCGCCCACTCCGACAGCGCCAGGTGCTCCCCCCACGGCCAATCCGACCCCGCCACGTCCTCCTCGTCTCCCCAAGCATGCTGTTCCGATAACACCACCCGAGAATGCACATAGGATGCGTACACGTGCTAAATCCGGTTTCTCTCAACCTAAACAACAAATTCAGCTCACCATTTCCACCACTCCCTCACCTATTCCATCGTCGTACCGTACAGCACTTAAGGACCCCCGTTGGCACGATGCTATGCGTGATGAATTTGATGCTCTAATTCGGAATGACACTTGGTGTTTAGTTCCTTGTCCTGCAGGTATCAACGTGGTCACTGGAAAATGGATATTTCGCCACAAACTTAATCCAGACGGCTCCTTGGCTCGGTATAAAGCACGATGGGTCCTCCGGGGCTTTACTCAACAAGAAGGAGTTGATTATGGGGAAACCTTCAGTCCCGTGGTGAAGCCGGCCACCATTCGCGTGGTCCTCAGCATTGCAACCTCTCGGTCATGGCCTATACATCAACTTGATGTCAAAAATGCATTCTTACATGGCGAGCTTGCGGAGACAGTGTATTGCACCCAGCCGGCCGGTTTTGTTGACGATGCTCGTCCCATACATGTCTGCAAACTGAAGAAATCTCCAAGCGCTTCCAATTACTCGGTCAGGAATCGGAAGGCCGGCCTCCTCTGCGACCGCGGCCCTGAGCCTCCCCATCTTCCAAGCGCTTCCGCCATCTTCTGCAGGTTCCCTTGCGAGCCTGTCCATCCTCTGCTACAACCCGACTTCCTCCGCCGCGCTGATGCCCGAGCTTCCCTCTCCATTCACCACTGTCGCCAGATTTGGAGCTCTCCAGAAAAACCTCGAGACGGCGGTCGGAGAAGCTGAGACGGCCGGGTGAGTGGAGGAGGCGTGAATGCCAAGCGACGAAGGCGCGTGTCGGGGAATATCTGTCTCGCTCGAGAGGCCATGGACGGAAACCGAGGTGGTTCCGCCATGAACATGAATCGGGTCCTCAACAGTGCAGACCCGTTGTTGAGTAGGCTCCTGAGTTGGCGACGTTGACCGCGGCAAGGGCGAAACGACGACTTCACGCGCTTGAGTGCCGCCATTGTCGATGACCTTGGCGGAGGCCCCGCCATGCGACCGTGCCGGAGAGGAAACCGGAGTCCATGGAATCTCCGGTCCAATCCCGACCCTATGCGTCGATAGCAGGAGCTCGTCGCCGGTGCCAACTCGCTCCTCTGGTCCGCGGTAGCGCGCGTCGATCACCACCGCGTCCTCATCCAGCAGCACTAGTCGTGCCCGCGAGCGGCGGAGGATGAGCTCCCCCGCGCGCACAGGCCCCGGTGAGTACGGCGCGGAGAAGTCGAACCTCGCTGCCCATCTCCTATCGCCCGGGCTGTGGGAGAGGCGAGGAATCCTCGGCGGCGGCGGCGGAATCGCATGAGGGTTGCGTGTGGTAGGTGACGACATTGACAAGTCGTGGATATGTATTGGTAATTTCAATGAGATTTTGCATCCACTGAAATGAATTGGGTAAGCCTAACCTAAGGCGCAATCTAGTACGGATAAATTCAAGGACACTCTGGAGTTTTGTGGCATGGATCTTATGTACAGATGGTACACTCCAAATGATAAGTTGGTTTTACTAATCCTCTGAGACGTCGAGAACCATTGATCCAAGGTACGGATCCCTTCAAGAACTTGTGACCAAACAAATACATTTTTCAGTGTATTTTTTAATTAAATGACCATGAAGATATTTTTAAACTGAAATTTTAAAATGACTGCGACATAGTTAATCATCAACCGTTGAGACTTGGTCACTTCCATAAAAAATATCTAAAACTGATCAAAAGCTTTACCGTTTGCACTCCAGAAGTCCAGGTACAACAAGAAAATCATGTGCTTTGTGTTTAAAAAGCATCTAAAGAATACTAGAATCCAATGTGAAAGAAAGCAAGGAAGTAGTGAGCTTGTGTTCTGCTTGTAAATCAGCCACACTGCTGAACCGATTCCGGTGAATAAATGTGAGAGTTTGGAACTCTTATTTTGTTACTCTGTGTGAGTCGCTTTGTAGTACACATGGATGACTACTTTTTTAGGTTCAGACCGTTCTCTCTCTTCCGTGTGCTGCATGCCATGTGGGCCAAACTCCCTAACCATTAGAAGCGAACAACCACTAGGAATCACTTTTAGTTTCTGACACATTGAACCGGTTCGCTGCATTGTGATGATGAATTGATTCAGAGCCCCCTTTGGTTCCTTCTTTACCACACTGTGGCTGGTGTAAGGACCGGTAAGCACCGGTCAAAAAGACACACCACAAGGCCGTACAATCTTCCTTTTTACTCCTGTAAGAATTTGGCACTATACATAGATACATGGTTCAGATGCAAGTCATAATCTAATGCATTCTACGTGCAAACAAAGAATCGCAAGGAATGGTGTAGTGCTCGGTTTGGTTTGCTCCATCGTCTCAAAAAGTTAGACGACTTCTTGGAGATTCATCTCATTCCTATGGAGGGAGAACCAAACTAAGGTTATGTGCGAGATTATATAGAGGTAGCAAGAGCATAAAAAGGAAGATAACTTTGATTCATGTAGAACATGTGCCAGCACCTTCGCTCACGTCTACTTATCGGTTCATCCATTCATGATAAACATGCGTTGAGAATTATCATACTCCTAAATATGTGCATTTGAACATCTGCTTCACACTCATGCTTTAATCATGAGAGGCATAACTCCGTGTAATGGATCATGTTTATTGTGTTATGTACCAATGGTATAGTCCGATTATCTGAATAATAAATTGCATTTAATAAGTCCCAACTGACATGAACCGTCGACCAAGATTCTGATCCGTCCAAGAAGTTGAGAACAACAATACATTTTTTCACTAGGTAAACAAATTACATATTTTAATACATGTATGGAGAAAATTTTATAATCCACTCGCCCCCCCCCCCCCCCAGAATCCCAAATAGCGCCGTTTCGACGTTATTTAGCACCGGCGCACCCAGGCGACTGTTTAGGTTACACAATCCGGTGAATCTGGATCTTACATGTTATTTCCTTTCTCTCGTGTTTCATCTCCCTTCTTAAATATGTGTTTCTCCCTTATCTATTCACACTCCTCGCCCTCATACCTAATTAGGTATAGGGTCCAAGCATTAGGTAATAATCAATCCTTAGCTCTAGAAGAGTTGCATGCATTTAGCAATAGATTCAACTTATCTTAGAGGATGATGGCTAATGCCCTTGTCATTGGATTATTTTGTCTTCCCCCTTTTCATTTAGTTTTTTTTGTTATTCTTAATTTATTTTGTATTTTCTCTTAGTGTTTAATCAATAGAAGCACTTTTAGCAATTCTTCCATTCTATGAATATTTATTCGGTATTTTTAATCGTGTTGTACGAAAGGAGACGTAACAAGTTAGTATGATTGTATCATTCATGTGTGTTAGGTGGAAACATTTTAAAATACATGACTGTTTTTTTACATCGAATCGACAACGTAGCAAAAACTACATGCATGGGGTAACTTTTTAGAAACACACACAGTCACCCCTATGAACGCACACACGCAAATCCTATCCCTATGAGCACCTCCGTAATACCGATCCGTCGGGTCGAAGCTTGAGACTGACGAAGTCACCACAGAGTACTTGTTGTGAGTTGTGACCTACGTGAACAATTTTGACGACTCGTATATACAGTACGTGTATAAATTTTGAAATCGTATAGCGGTTTAAGGAACTCCGGGAGCCCAATCTTCCGGTGGAAGTTAGCCTTAATTTTCGGCGTAATCCCAATCGCCGCGGCCGGCAACCTCCCCATTTCCCCAAACCCAAAATTTCCCCCTAGCATCATTTACCTCGAAAAAAAAATTCCGTCTAGCAAACCCCCCACCGTTCCCATCTCCCACGACAGCTTGGACGTCTACATCGTCTCCCCTCCCTCGGAAGGCAAAGAGTACCGGCATAGTTTTGCCTTGAGTTGTATAAAGTATCGTCAATTAAAATGAAATCTAAGAAAACTAATTTTCTTCGTGGATTATGTGGGAGCCGCCATTTCTGGCAGCCATATCCCGCTATTCGTTATTGACCTATAAGTGTTCCGGGCAGGCATGTCCACATAGTTTTAGACCTGAAGGGTCAACCATTTAATGGTTTAGCGACATTTAGAAACAAGTTAAGTTATAGGGCCAGAGATTAGAAAATCTGGTTTAGTGTACGGGCAGTCATGTACTCTTTGATTGTTGCACATAGTGTCCGGCTGTTTAGGTTACACAATCCGGTGAACTTGATCTTAATTACATGTTACTTCCTTTATCTCGTGTTTCATCTCCCTTCTTAAATATGTGTTTCTCCCTTATCTATTCACGCTCCTCGCCTTCATACCGAATTAGGTATCTCTATCTAAGTACTAAGCTCCCTAGAATTCTTGCTCTCTCCTTGCTCCACATGTTATCCAATAGAGTATTGACACCACTTCATGGTGGATCCCACTCACCTCTCACTTTATGATATATCTCTCCAAATATTAAATGTAAGTGTTAAAAAGCCCAAGGTAGACCCCACTCATCTCTCATTTTATAGTTCACCACTCCCAAATATTAAAATTGAGTTTAAAAATATGTTGGATACATACACATATATTGTACGTATATCCAAACTTCCGGTGAAAAAATTATATTCTCAGCTATATAGAAAATAAATTGTGTTAGTGAAAAGAAAAAATAGCTCCATTTTCTACTAAGTTTTATATATATTTGTGTAGCCCAAAATAAAATACATATTGTTTACAAATTTTTAGTGAACATACTTTACGTACATATAGTTGTTTTCTTTAAAAAATATTAAACACTAGACACGGAGTTTCGTTTTTTTAGAAATAAGGTGACTTCGGAACTATTGCCACTTTCCGACAACCTTTATCCTTTCTTTACCGCCAGCACTCACCGTAACGTTGCGCAACCAGTGCCATGTGATATTGTTTCTCGCTCTTCGCTTATTCGAGCCGTATTTTCTACCAAACAGACATTTCGACGCAAAATTTATCCGTCTCTTCGCAGACACGTCTGGTCAAGCCCCCACATCTACATGGCACCTATCTTAATCATCATACTGGCTCTGCCCCAAGTGGGTTGTCCCCGGCGGCGTTGCCGGCACCCGTGTCTGGAGGTCATGTTGGTGTGTCGCGGCGAAGACCAAGTACCTGATGGCGTTTTTAGTCTATTTTGGGGGGTCTTGTATGTAAATTCCAAGGATGTGTTGTATTTTCTCTTTAGTTTACCTTAGAGTCCTCCTTATAAAATCACTGGATTAGTGCAGTTTATCCCGTTTAAAATATATTAATACCAAAATGATACTGATTATTCATAGAGCTGCTGAGTTGAGAAGATACATATCCAATGAAAACGAAGCAACATAGCAAGAAGGAAGAAAAAAGGTTTTGGAAATCAGGAATATGCGTGCATGGAATTTCACTTGGCGCAGATAGAGAGCATTGCATATTGTACACACATATCTTATATTTTTTTACAGCTGAGTCCAGAAGATATCAAGCGAAGAAACAGAGCAACATTACAAACGTGTCCCGGCATTCCTGAAATCTGGATGCTGCTGATCTTGCTTGTAAATAGTGACACCGACGAACATCATAGTTCATGTTGACATGATCCTAATCACATTACATAATCTCGGATCAATGTCCCCGGAACACGTACTATCACTTATGTTTAGGAGAACGATAGTACATCATACAGAGTTAACCTCCAGAAATATGAGATCACTGAAGCCTGTTGGCTACAGCCCTAGCTACTTCAGCTTAGCACCTACGCCGCCCACACACCAGTTTCTGAATCGACCTGCAGTTATCATGGAAGATTGTATGTCACAACCGTTTCTTGGCGTGGGCAGGGACTACTGCATGAAATTCATTCACGACAATTAGTGCAAAAATGGATAGAGAAATCATGTTTATATGGCAGGAGAACAAACAGAAATTAAGGGGGGAAAGATTAACAACATCAAGCATGCACACATACATCAGGAGTGGTCAACAAATCTAGACCAGCATCCATCTTAGCATAAATAAACATTTTCTAACGAATAACCGTCAGGAGGGAAGAACCGTCTTAGTGTAGATGTAAAAGAAAGTACATAGTATCAACGAAACGACTTCATAGTCTTCATTACCACTAGCTACGTACAATGGCATCCAGATTAACACTGGTTTATATAGTTAAGTAGATGTAAAATTAAACTCAACCAGTCTAGCTAGTAGCGTCATCTCAACTAGGAAGTGTAAACAAAGAAACATGCATGGTTGTAAATCAGAAAACGAGGTCTAAGAAGGGGTAGCTGGCTCACCTGGTCAAGCAGGAGTAGCACGACGTCTTTCGGTGAGGAGGGCGACGGAGTAGACGAGGACGACGAAGACGACGGGCACGAGGAAGCGTCGCAAGGCGGCCACCGGGTCCGCCGGGCTGCTGCCGAAGACGACGGCGCCAATGAGGCAGCCAAAGTCGAGGAGCACCATGAGCAGCAGCGTGGCCCTCCCGCAGACGCGCTCGCTCGAGAGGAGCGCCATGATGAGCAGAGAGGTGTTGAACGCCACGGCGTTGAACCTTGCGAACCAGGCGTAGCTGGCCGGGAACAGCGTGAGCATCACCGGTGTGCCGGCCTCGTGGTGCCCGGCCTTGTCGTGGCGCCAGAACCCGCCCGGGGGTGCGAGGACGCCGACCCGGAATGTCGCAAATGCCACCACGCCCGCCGCAACCATGAGCCACGCTCGGTCCTTGGCATGCGTCAACATCTTGGGCGGGTTTCACAGCCTGCAGTTTGATTGATTGGAGCAAAAAATTAGGAAGTAGAGGCAACGAATTACTTGCGTGATCGGTCGATCTCAAGGAAACAACGTACGAATCACTTGTGTGATCTGAATCTGAGTAATGCAAGGTGATGGGGAAAGGTGAGCTGACTTGTGAGTAGTGTAAATTCATTCAGGTTGGTAACAATGATCGAGGCAGAATGAATGAATGAATGAATGAATGAATGAATGAATGAATGAATGAATACATGGCATGGAGTATTTCATGGGCAACTGAATTAATTCTTGAGCGCACAAGGATGGATGTAGAATTGCAGATCATCATCACATGAACGGATGGATGGTGCTCAAAAAGCTATCATGCCTCGTCGGAGATCGAGATCGTGCGTGCGTACGTGCGTGGGAAAAAGGGAAAACTGGCTGGATCCCTCACCGCGGCCGGGGGTGCAGCTGGAGTAGGTCGTGGTCGCGGACGCCGGGCTGATGCAGAGGTGGCTGTCCTCGCTCTCGTGCTCGAGCTCGTGCGCGAAGAAGCAGTTGAGGGGTGGCGGCGCGACGGAGAAGAGAAAGGAGTTGCTAGGGTTGGACCGGCCGGGCATCTTTATAGTTGACGGAGAGCGCTCGTGGCCACCGGATGCAGAGCTTCACGACGTGGCAATGGCGGCAAGGCATTTTGCCCGATATGGGAGGAGAATGATGACGCGAGGATGGCGTTGAGGGTTCCCGCCTTGTTTAGGTAATGGGCCTCCTTTCCTTGTGGGCTCGGCTTCAAGGTAAGTTTTGATTCCTTCCTTTTTTTTTCTTCTTATTATAATTGCTTTAAATTTCAGAAAAAAATGAAGAGATGATTGAGAAATATTTTAAAGGGATTTGAAACCTTTTAGAACTAAGTTTTTTCAAGTACACTTGATACTATTCAAGTTTAGAAAACATTCAGAAATATATTTTTGGCTATGTGTTCGTTTGTCAAAGTGGATGAACCGCAAAACTGTAGATGTTGTGTTTTCTGTAGAGACAATGCGAGTAATTGTAGTGGGTTTATTTTTTTATACAGAGAATATTTTAATATCAAAATTAAGAGCACGTCTAGATATTATGGATGCCCATATCCAAAAAAAGACCCCGCTGAAGCAATAAAAACTCGCATCAGAACAAACAAACCACCACCACTGGAAACAACTACATTGTAACAAAGTTTCTCCAAAGCGACGTCTCCACGAAGATAATAGTGCACAAGCACGATCGGTCGTTCCGTCTAAGCACCATAGTCAGGTCATGTGTTTTTATCTAGGGAATATCCAAACTCCACACAATTCCTTCAACAAGTAAACAACTTAAGAACCTCTATTACCAGGTAGAACCTATTAAGGCCACCTCAGATTTTCACCCGGCGCTAAGACGTGGTGCTAAAAAATCTTCCCCAAAAGTCAGCTTGTGTCACTGCCCTTAGTTGCCAAGAATAGTGTTGCAACACCAATCGTCCGACTCACCGTTGTCCCGTGCACGGTTGTAATGTGGACATTGCCACCCCGCTAAATCGCGTGACCGCAAATATAGAATGCTTGGATATATATCTGTTTTTTTTTGACAATTTAAAAGGTGAATTTATGTAGTAGGAGCATATTGCTCTTATGACCCGAAAGACATTTCCGGGCAGTCGACATATCCAATCTTGACATTTTATACTTGTTTTTTGAACGTGAGTGCTCTTTCATTGATCTTTTTTTCTGCTCTCACCTGAATAAGTTGGTAAGGGGTCTGCGCTGCTCAAGTAGTGTTGAGTGACAAGATGACACATTCCTTTCAGAAAAAAGATGACATATTGGTTCCTGTTGCAGTCTCTTGGCAAGGCTATGTGCCAACATCGTCGTCTTCTTCAACAACACGTTGTTTCGGGCCATAGCGAGCAAGGTCATGAGGCTAGTTTAGACTATATGGAACAACATTGCTGTTTGTGGAATAAGTCAACCAGAACAAAACCACAATGCAATTGGGGAAAAGTTGTAGCATGAATAAGCAAATCAAATCTACATGCAGAACAAAACAGTAGAAAACGAGGAACGAAAATATATGGACCAGAGAACAAGTAATGATTCCAATGGGAATAAGGTATGTGGAAGAAAAAACTGACATCCACGAAACAAATCACAATGGGAGGAACAATAATTTGAACAAAATGGACCAAACTTTAGAACACTTGGAAAAAAATTAGTGTAGATTTTTAAAATGTCTTGAACAAAGAGAAAGTAATATATCTTTTTTACAGTGGTATTTTCGGAATTAGCTAGCGCAGGTGTAGTTTCTAATTTGTTACGATGAAACAACACTCGCGTTTGCTAAACTCCGAAGTACATTAGCTTTTTCTTCTTCATGACATTTTGACATCAAAAGATCTTTAAACCAAAATTTACAAAACAAATGTTAGTTTCATAAAATAAATTGTGTGTTTCGGTGGGCTCGTTCACTTGTATGAAAATACAATGCATACCTCTCTGTTTTCTTTGCTTATAATGTAATATTCTTTAATGTCTTGGTATAGATCTCTAAAGCAATGGTATAAGAAATGTTTTTATGGTAGTACTTTTGAGTATGTTAAAATAAGAATTTCTATATCCTATTTTATGCCTAGTAGTGTCCAAGCATTAGGTAATAATCAATTCTTAGCTCTAGAAGAATTGCATGCATTTAGCAATAGGTTCAACTCATCTTAGAGTATGTTGGCTAATGCCCTTGTCATTGGATTACTTTGTCATCTCCCTTTTCATTTAGTATATTTTTGGTTATTGTTAATTTATTTTGTATTTTCTCTTAGTGTTTCATCAATAAAAGTACTTTCCACAATTCAGCCATTCTATAAATATTTATTTTAGTATCCTTAATCATGTTGTAAAAAGGAGACATAATTAAATTCCTATGATCGTATCATTCATGTGTGTTAGCTAGGTGGAAACATTTTAAAATACAGGAGTGTTCTTACATCGACTTCATAACATAGCAAAAACTGTGTTTTGCACATGGGGTACATGCTAACTCGTGAGAATTCTTAGTACGTGAACATTTTTTTTTTTTTGCATTTAGTACGTGAACAATTTTGACGACTCGTATTAACATTTTGCAACCGAGAATATTCCAACAACCCCGTATGTATACATGTACAGTATAAATTTGAAATCGTATAGCGGTATAAGGAACTCGAGGAGCCCAATCTTCCGGTGGAAGTTACCCTTGATTCTCGGCGTAATCCCAATCGCCGCGGCCGGCAACCTCCCCATTTCCAAACCCCAAAATTCATTAACCACGAGAAAAAAAAAAACAAATCCCCTCTCGCAAACACCCAAACCCCAACGTTCGTTCCCATCTCCAACCTCCGCCGCGCCGACCCGATCGCCGGCGCCGCCGCCGACGATGATGGGCGCGGCGGCGATAAGGAAGCGCGGCGTCCCCCTCGAGATCGCCGACTTCCTGCATTCGTTCGTCCACTCCACGCCCGCGCCCGCCGCCGCCGACGTCTCCTTCGTCTCCACGCCCGCCGCCGCCGACGTCTCCTTTCAGGGGAACGCGCGCGCCCGCTTCTCCCCCGACAGCCTGGACTGCTACCCCATCTCGCCTCCCTCGCCGCGGCGAAGCGGGCGCCGGCGAAGCGGGTGAGGGAGGTTGATGGGCTGGGGGCGGCGTGGGGAGGGGACTACTCGGAGAGTTCAGACCGTAAGCTGCGGTGGGAGATCGAGACGATGACGGATTCCGAGCTGGAGCGGCAGACGGCGGACCTGCACCCCTCGTTCGGCGGGCTTCGGGGCGAACGCAGCAAGCGCGTCCTCCCGATGCTCCAGGAGGAGGCCCGCCGCCGCGGGATCCTCACGGGCCCCGCCAAGGTATCCATCGATTGCCCCCTCTCTCTCTATCTCGTACGTGTGAGGATCGCTGCGGTTAATTGGTTAGGGTTCGAGCGCACCTGAATTTGGGGAATGAATGAACAGTCGTGTGTTTGTCTGCTGCTGTCTGTATGCTACGACTGATGTGTGCTGTGTAGGATGTTCTTAAACCCGTTGCTTCTCTTGTCTGCAGGATGGTGGTGGCGGTTGCAATCCGGCTGCTCGTTCTAGGGATGTGTTCACATTTGGTAAGGCTTTTGCTCACTGCATTTTCATTTTATGAGCGTGATTCGCTGCGCCTCTAGCAATGCCGAGAGGGACTGGCAAAGCTTGAGTTCACGGGAGTCAGTTAGCGGTTTTGTTGCTGCTCGATGTGCGATGCGTGCGGTTCATTTGAAGCGTCTCTAGTGTTCAGTTAATTTGTTCATCTAAGTGTCTGCCATACAAAGAGTGTACCAACTTGGCCCTTTTTTTGCAGGTATTGAAGATGCACTGACGGAAGATAATTCTCGCTTTCAGAAGCCATCTACCATCCACCCAACCAACAAGAAATATGGCCCGGTATGCAGTAATGCCTTGTGCTTGTTTTTTGTTGTTCTGTAGACATCTCTGGAGATTAAGATTGGGATCGTTGTGAATGCAGCTAGGTGTACAGACACGCAGAAGTTCTAGGCAAAATGGGCAAATGAAGCCTATTCCAGTGGATAAGATGTACCCAAGCACAACGTCACCAACATCTTTCTGTGGGCACACTCAGAGTGTTCGTGCCAATGATCCAAAGGAACACGACAATGCAAAATCTCGCCATGCTTACCGAGATTATGCAAAGAGGTATGTGTCAGTTTTTCAGAATGTCGGGGCAACACGCATCTACTGTCAGCTGCTTACTGCACCAAATATGTGTCCATTTATGTTTTCTGACAGCCTCTGTTCCCTGCATCCTTGCCCAACCTGTTTTAGGATTTCTTTGCTAATAAATCATAGTATTTACCCCCTTGATAATACAAATGAATCATACCATCTGGTGTCAGCTGCTTAGTGCACCAACTGTCTGTCCATTTTATTTGTATTGCTACTTGTGTATTCAGCAACCATGCCGTATTTTCTGTTGGTGTATCACAAGTTCGAGGCATTTCTATTTACAGAATTTTATGTTTGATTTCAAATATCAGTTATTCAGTTTATTTCCTTCGCTGCAATTTATTTTGTAACAAAGTACTTTATAGGAATGTTGCATTTCTTTACTTAGTTCGGTTGTGTTTTAGAGTAGTGCAGACCTTGCAAGTAGCAATGGAGTTCTGAGCACAGGAATATTGATTGTTAATAATCAAAATGATCATAATATGTTGTATCAGTTTAGTTGGTGGCTTTACGCATAGTTCATAGATCTACTTTAAAGCATTCTGCAAGGCCATTTCATTTTTCCATTTTTTGTGGAATGATAATGCATTGATGTTTATTTTGATAGCTGTGCTTCACTATTTTCTTGCTTATACATTTGGTATACAAGAACCAGTACTCCAGTTTGTTAGTCCTGTTTGGCATAAGTTACTAGAAATGTATGGATATAGCACAATCCTGCGTATTAAACACTGCGTATATATTATTCACACACTCATACGGTCAAATCTCTCAGGACTTTTATACAATACATCTCATGATCTCAATGTACTATCTCTATTTAACCAAAATATTAATGTGATGTTCATTTGCAACTCTTTGACACAGGAGGAAGGAACATCATGAAGATATATCTCTTCTACATCAAAAGGTTCGCATGCTGACAAAGTGTTGGTCATCTATAACAATAAAATTACGATTTTAAAAGTTATCTTAGATTTGGCGCTATACAAATGATCCTCATTTCCTATTGCTCGAGAGTTACTTGATGCTGGCTTCTGCAGAAAGCAGAGCTCCTCCATTCAGTATACACTGCTATAATTTCCACTAGTAGTTTGGCCATGCTAATTAAGACTTTGCATAGAACTTAGACCCATCATAATCCAAAACCAGGACATTTCTCGCGCACTTGTTATGCCTTCCTTTAGTAGATTATCCCAATGCCACTTTTACATGCAAAGTTAACCTTACACAATTGCATTGCTTCTTAGCTTAATGGTGTGGTTCTCTTGGACGATGAAGATGTACAACCTGATGAACCTGTAGACGATGGGCTGCTAGAAAAATGGTATGCTTCTCCCCCAGTATTGTGTTTGCTGTGTCATATGGGCGGAGCTACGCTTTTGATTCTTCTTTCTGATAAGACCACCGTTTTTTTCAGGAAAGACTTAAAAATCTATTATCCGCCAAGGTGAACACCGTCCATTGTTTCTTAAGACCATCGGTTTATAGATTTTTTAGTTCCGTCAGTAACACTACCCATGTGAACAGTGATGACCCAGAAGCTGTAGAGCTCAGCAGTTCGGATATTCGATGTCTTAATCCTGGAGTATATCTGTCATCGCCAGTGATAAACTACTACATTCAGTTAAGAATATTTCTATTTTGAAGTTTTACTTTGTACTTATCATTCTATGATCTTCTCTTTTCAGAGACTGCTTGAGCATGTCATGTGTCTTCGAGTTTTTAATAGTAGGAGGCAATCATTGCAGGATTTGATTTGAGAATATTAGGTGTTAATGAGCATTGAGCTATCGTTGTACTGCCTTTTGGCATTGAAATGTTTGGAACATCATCAAGCTATCTATTTTAGCTGTTGAGCTGGATACATTTATAAAAATAGCATTATGTGAATTTTGATTTTGCAGTCGCACATAGATAGTGAAATTGGAGTGAGAAACTTCTGAATTCTGTTCTTAAGAATGTGGCCCCACCAATTGACGTTTCTGTTTAACTCTTTCAAATGTATTCTTCTGGCAGATACATCAAAAGAGCTGAAATGCATGTTGAATATGGCACAGACAAATTCCACATGTTCAACACATATTTTTATGGCAAGCTTCAGGAAGCATTGTTGGATAAGGTATCATATTTGTACCATGAGCATACATTTTTATATGTATCTTATGATTAATACTACAAAATTGACTTCAATTTTCTCCAAGTTCTGTTGTTGTGAATACATGAGTACTTCGGAGATAAGCTTTTTTCCTTTGCTGAAATGTGATAGTAACCTAGTACTAGCATTACTTTATAATCTTATCTTAGTACTTGTCTTTTAAATACCTAATACTATTTCATGCCATATCATTCTTGTTTGTGAAGTATTTAATTATCTTCATATGATAATTTTATATTGCAACGCTCTACTTTGTTTAGGTTAAGTTCTTGAAGTTGAGAAGATGGTGGAAAGGTGTCAATATATTTCAGAGAGGATACCTTATCTTGCCAATCCATGGAATGTAAGTTACAAACTTGCTTAGTAATTCTAAGATCTTTTCGTGAAATATTCGCATAGCCACCCTGAAAGCCAAACCAATAGTGTCTTATTCATATGCAATGTGTTTTTTGCACATTATCGATCTTTCCTCAAAGATACTATGGGATAAGTTCTATGATACTGTTGCATAACTTTATGCTTCATCTGGATCTGCAACATGAAGCTCATATAATGCATCAATCAAAGTGCTCTGAATCATTGTACAAGCTTCGGGTTGTCGCCTATGAGGATAATAATAATATATTAAACTTCTATGTGTATTTCTGCTGAATGCTTCTTTCCCTTCATTAGGTCGCACTGGAGCTTGATTATTGTATGTATGCCTGCAAAAGAGAGTAATTCAGGACCGATCATACTTCATCTGGACTCCTTAGGGATGCACCCCAGTAATGATCTTTTTGACACAGTTGGGAGGTGAGTGATCAATCTGAGTGCCAGCTGGAAATTTCTGTATGCCTGATATTTCATGTCTGGCTCACTTGTTGATGAGTTACTCCATGGTTTTAAAGGCGGAAAGGCGTCGGGGCGTCCAGGGGGAGAGCCTAGACGCTTAGGCGACGCCTAGGCGGGCGCCTTGTACGGAAAGGCGCCAAAGGCGGTCGATTTCTTGGGGCGGAGGGGGAGCGCCTGGACGCCTAGGCGTCGCCTAGGCGACGCCTTTAAAACCATGAGTTACTCCCTCCGTTCACTTTTATAAGGCATGGTAGATATTTCGGTTTGGTCTACATACATATCACAGTGAGTGCATCTAGACATATTTAGTGTGTAGATTCACTCATTTTGATATGTATGTAGACCAAACTGAAATATCTACCATGCCTTATGAAAGTGAACGGAGGGAGTATATGATCTCGATAGGGAAAGAGATTTTTCGTAATGCTGATGTTGTCAAGTGTACTCTTTGTAGATACCTTGAAGAAGAATGGCGTCATTTAAGGAAGAACGCTTCTTCTGACATTTTGACTTCAGACACAATATGGCAAGATTTTCCGAGGAATATGGAGAAGGTTAAACTTGAGGTAAGTGGTCATGTTTGGTAGATACCTTATAGAAGTAGACCACGATGGCGTGTGTTAAGGCAATAAAGGTTGAGTAGGGAGAAATGTACTATATTTCATAAGCAACAAGACTTTTGACAACAAAAAACAGGTTATTTATTCTTGCTTGATTTTCTAAGTCACAGGTGTAGCGGTTTGTAGGATTAACAGGACTTATCACCTAGGGCTTGAAACTCTTATCTGAGAACTCTTTAGGTCGCTAACTATCCAGTTCAGTGAGCCAATAGTCTTTTTTTAGTCAGGTCGATCAGTGTACAGCTGCCACATCGTGGTATTCTTCTTTGTATATAGATGTGCATATCTTGTTCATATTCTAGATTTTCTTTTAACTGAGACTCTATTAAGTTTGAAGTACACCATCCTAGTCAAACTAACAGTTCAAAACTGAAACATGATATTGGTGGCACGTGTTGCAGTATTTTGGCTACAATACTGCATATGCTACAGCAAATCACAATGGCCCACCCCAACAAAGCAACCTTAATGTACATATAATTCAGTATTTGATCATGCGGTTTGTGACTGTAATCTTGTTTTTTTTTCCGTAAGATTTGCATTGTATAATTGCTTAGATGCAGTTATATCACAATACATTTTTGTCCTACATTATTACATAATTGTACAATGACCAGGTTCCAGCGCAGAACAATGCATATGATTGTGGCATCTTCATGCTTTTTTATATTCAACGGTTTATAGGACAAGCACCCGAAAGGTTCACAAGAGAGAGTATTCCCATGGTCCGTGCTGCCAACTCTTTTCTGTGTTCTTATTTCTTATAATGCTTTTAGTTTGGTGACTTTCTTACCCAGTGCTTTAACACTGAGCCTGTGGCTTTACAGTTTGGTCGAAGTTGGTTTAAATCTGAAGCTACTTCTAGTTTAAGAAGCAAGATCCGAGGACAACTGTTGGAATTATTTGAAAATTCCAGGGTTGATGACGTTATGCCAGAGGCAGCTGCACCTGATGGCTCGGATGAATTATGTATCATAAAGGAAGGAGAAACAGAAGCGGCAGTTAGACCTTGTATCAGTTCAGGAATGGTTGTAGGAGGTGGAGACGTCAGCACATGTGACAAAGAAGACTTCATGGAGGGCAGAGCATGGGGAGGCACACCTTCTACCACCTGCAGAAGCGATGGCATAATCAGAGACTGTGCTCTTTCAGAGGCAGCTATGTTGTCTGATACCATGGAAGGCGGTGGAACCATGAAAACCGATTGTGGCAGCTCAAAAACTGAAAACGAAACTGAGATCTTACCCCCTGACAGAACAAAACACAATGAAGTGGTGGTCAACATACAGAGTACACCAGATCCTACTCTGTATTGTTCCGACAGCTGCGACAGTGACGTGGAGGAAGTGAAGACCCCAGAAGTTGAGAGGCGAAGACATATCATGAAAACCGATTGTGGTAGCTCAAAAGCTGAACAAGAAACTGAGATCTTACCCCCTGACAGACCAAAACACAGTGAAGAGGTGGTCATCAATCTGAGTACACCAGATCCTCCTCTGTATTGTTCCGACAGCTGCGACAGTGACGTGGAGGAAGTGAAGACCCTAGGAGTTGAGAAGCGAAGAAGACGTCGGAGTAAGTTTCCGGTTTGCAACATCAGCTGACATGAAGGGCTTATCTGCGCCCATGTCCCAGGCGGCGGAAAATCAACCCACGATTTTGAGCTAAGTCTGAATGTATTGCAGGGCAATGCATGGTCTTCCTCTGGCTCTTTGCCCTTGGCAGTATTAAGTTTTGGTAGTAAGGCCATATGGGCGTTTGCTTGGAGGGGGATGTATAGTGTACAGGTTACACATATCTATATATATGTAGAGCATTTCTAGAATGCAAGTTCTGGAGCTACCTCAGGACTCCTACAAAGTGGCGCATACTCCTGCGCAGATATAATATAAGCTATCGAAATACTACACTATATGAAAGAGGAAGGAAATGGCGAGCTCACAGCGCTCCGCGCACTGTAGATTAGCTACAGTGATACTGTAGGAAATCTACAGTACCTACAGTGCAGCGGTGGGCCCCACACGTCGGCGACACAGCGGACCGTCGATTCTTGCGAAGAAGCACGCGGGGGGGCGGAAATTCCATGTTCTTCTCAGAAAATTCGGTTTTAGGGACCTGTTTGTAATTTCGTTAAAATATGGGTTCTTTTTTGCAAAACGTCCGCACAGCACCCCTTCTCCCTTCCTTCTCCCGCGGGCCTCCGTTCCGCCGCCGGCTGCCGACGTCTACCGCCGCCGCCACGCTGCTCCCCGCTTCAATCCGGCCCCACCACGGGCTCTGCCGCCGCCCCCGCCACCTCCTGGCCGCGGATCGTGTCCCGGGACGCCGCCTGGACGCCGCAATCGTCGACGCCACTCCTGCTGTCCGCCGCCGTCGTTTCGCACACCGCCGGCGATCCCGGCGACGAAATGGTTCGCCCGAAAATTCCACACTTCACAGAAAATTCGCCGCGAGGGACCTGTTTGCGATTACGCGAAAGTACGGGTTCTTTTTCGTAAAATTACCACGAAACCCCCCCAGCCCCTCTCCTCTCCCGCGACATCGCGGTCGCCGCCGCCGGCCGCCGACGCCTGGCGCTGCCGCCACGCCGCTCCCCGCCCGCATCGGAGTACACGGGGAGTTCCGCCGTCTTCATCTCCACCTCCTCGCCAATTATCACTCGCCCGGACGACCGGACTCGCCGCAAATCCACCGCGGTTCGCCACCGCCGTCCTCTGCGAACGCCGCCGCGAAATCGGCCGCCGGCGCCGATTCCGGCGACCATATAGTACGAAACGCCGCCCGTACGACTCGCCTCCCCGTCCTCCATCGGATCCGCGCCTCCACTTCCCGCGCGCGTCCGCCGTTGCGCCACCACGAGCTCAGCGCCGTCGCCCGCGCCCGCCGGCGCGTGACGCCAAGGGCTAACGTCACCGCATCCCGGCTGACGTGTGGGACCCGCCTGCAAGGCATTTCTTAATTGCAGAAAAAATTAAAATTATGGAAACCATATCTTTCTATGTACAACTCAGAAAAATATAAACAAAATACTAAAATTTGCAGAAAAAATAGATCTTCACAACTAACACATCTCCATACATGTTTGAACAACTTAAAAAAACAATTACAATAAATGATGTAGCTTTTCATATTAATTACAGAGCTCACAAAAAACATTTCAAATTGCCACCATATCTCCATGCATGATTTTAAAAAAAATTGATTTCAAAATAATTACAAGAAATAATATAGCTTCTCCAAAACATTAGATGCCTCCCAGACCTACTGATTTTTAAAAATCTAAACGCCTTTTAAACGTTAATTTTTCCAAAGAAGCTTTCCAAAAATCTAAACGCCTTTTAAACGTCGATTTTCCCAACCACAACGATTTACGAACTTAAAAAATTCCAGATTGCCGCCACTTTCAAATTCGAAATTAAAAACACGAACCACTGCGCACACGTCAAAGATAGATGAATATCCAGAAATTCAACAAAATAAACAAACTTACCACACCACCTAATGAATGAACATATTGTATTTTCAAACAATATTACACACAGTAAAATCATAAAAAGGAAGAACAAACTAACGCGACAATTTGCAGCCGACAAATATTTAAACGCACCACACAAATTAATGCCAAATTTGATCCTTTTCCAGAACATTTTTTAAAACAGTTTAGCTCTCTGGCAGGTGCTACCCTTTTACTTCACCAATTTCCAGAAAATGAAAACCGTTCGAACTAGCTTTACTTTAAAATTTGAACTTTTCAAAATACAACGGTTGCAGAATGTGAGGTATAACAATAACTCCAAATCTATCCGTCAGGGAAAAAACATAAATAAAAATTAAAAAAACAGATTTACAACTCTTCGCACCACGGTATATATTTACAAATATACACCGATAAACAATGACTGTTCACGGCAAACAATCAAAATTCAACTTTTCAAAGTCCCAACACATAGATTGCCTCCCATATCTGA